>CM062817.1:1565781350-1566198527 GCA_031772625.1 Pinus tabuliformis | reverse complement strand
TTGTGTGCCACGAAACATGTTGGAGCACATTACATGAAGCCCTTATGTTTATGTATAAATTTTAGAAATAAAAAGTGGCAACAATTAATCTTATTTTCTTTATCCTTGATACTTTCTTGTGAATCTTTAGTTATCTTCTTTTGAATAAGTTTATATCTTTTCATCAAACAATATCAAGAAATAATAACAATATAAGAGGACACAAATATAGTCTCTCAACCAAGGCAAAGCCCCTTCAAGGGGAAATCCTGGAAAATCTTCTCTTCTTAGAATCTACTTCAAATGAGATACAATGAATCAATCCCTTAGACCAAGTCCTTCTCCCATTACCAAGTCGACCCTTCCTCAAATCATTTCTTACTTCTTCCTTGCAACTTCAACCTACCAGCAACAACCCAACTACTTGACCCAGCAACTTCGACCTCCAATAATTGCAGCAAAAACCCTAATCTATCTTCCTTTTGAGACCTTCTTGGAGCAAAATAACTCTCCCAAGGTCGAAAAGGTCGAGACAAGGATTTCACTCTATCCAACAACTTGTTCCTGCAATTTTTCTCCATGGCAACAACTTTATTCCCTAGCAATTCAGACCTACAACTTCGATCTCTTTATAGTTGCAAAAATCCTAGCTTCTTCGCACGTGTGAGAGAGATATAGCCCAAAAACAAGATATGTTTTCCTCTTAGGTTCTTCCATACCTTCGCTCTCCTTCTTTTGCCTTTCCCAGTTATAGATCGAACTCTTTCTTGTAGATCGAACTTGTGTGAGTGTTTGTCTCCAAATGAAGTTGAACTTCTCTTTATATATCCTTCTCAAGGGTCAAATTCGCTCCTTTAAGCCGACTGGAGGATCCTAAGGCCAACTTGTACTCTTGGAGATTTGAGGACTTTCTAGACTCTAAAATAATTATTTGTACAATTACTAATTGTCCGGAAGGGTCTTATAAACATGAGGTTGACTCCTTTGACTTATGACAATAAATCCTAAGACTTAACAAACCCTAGAAGCACGAAGAACATTATTTTACCTAAAAGACCATCAATAATGAGTATGAACCCATGCTTTACTAATAACGATTTCTTCTTTTCTTTTTTTTCTTTTCTTCTACGTAGGATTCATATTGAAATGAGTACAAAAATTATGAAGATTGAAACTATTCACATTTCTCAATACTCCCTCTTAACTAGGGAGGTATTCATAATTAGAGGGAGGTATTCATAATTGTACAACCAACACATCATCACATCTCAAAAAGAAAAGTTCTCATGAAGAGTTGGATTGATAAGCCATACTATAAGAATCATTATCATGACCAGCATTGTCCCTGATGCCTAACTTGGACAAGATATTCTTGATTCAAGAGCATTATGTTGGGAGGCTTTATGTGTGATACCACACTACCTCTCTAAGGTACATACCCCATCCAGATGTCCACAAGGTATGTCCTTGTAGGATTATTCTTATTTTGGATATCCATAACTGAGTCCTCAAAGAATATTCGTCCTCTTCAACCACTCTTCTCTTGGATTCTTGTACCATCCTCAAAGAGTGTCGATCCTTTTCCTTTCTTGGAAGTTATATCCTCATGGAAACTACATATTATTATGCAATCCTCCATCATTATCTCTTCGTCACTTGAATAGGATAATGCACATGTGATATCAAATGTCACTTCCACTTAAACTGAGAGTACACCCCTATTCTCCCTTAATCTTGAGAATAGATCCTTTCTCGTATTTCAAGAAAATCCTTTTGCTCCCTCTTAAAACTAGAAGAGATTCATGACTTCCTTCCAATGATGGAAGCCAACACCAAAATTCTATATCGTGTCTTCATAAGAGTATCAAATACTAGTTCTCCATCTCTACGTGGATCCCTCTTTCCTTCGCATATCTTGTATCTAGCCTGATTCTTTTCGAGGTATCACAGAACCATCTCCACTCTTTATACTTGTGACAGGATCCAAGTCATCTTTCTTGGTCATCACTTTCTTCTTTAACATGAAGGCATTGCATTGATCCTTTACAATCTTCAATCTAATCATGGCTTCCTTATGAAAGTGATATTCCTTGAACTAAAATTTATCTTCTCACATAGCTATCTTTCAATCCCAAGATGGAATCTTCTTGACTTCATAGTTTCTAGGTGCCATATATTGAGATTCGTTCAATACTACTCAATTCTCATCATTTATTCTTGTAACATCCTTTTCCCGATAGCCAAAAATAATATGTTAGCCAGATAAAAAAACCATAAATGAAATATACTTACCTCACCATGGTGACCTTCTTGTACCATCAACATCCTTATCAACCATCTCCACTTGATAGCTCCTTCTTGCATCAGAGTACCCAAGGATCAAACTTCATTACCAAGTTACAAATTTTCTTTCAGAGATTACACTAGATGTTAATAAATATCAAATACATATTCTAGAGAAATTCATAATCCTTTATACATTCTTAAGTAAGTTATATTATATCTTTTCTAGCAGTATAAACGCTTAAGAATATCTTTACCATCTTTATTTTACAAGATTCTTGTACACATTTACCTTATTCAACATCAACATGCATTCCTATGCTTTTATCCACTCATCTAGCTATCCATATAATTCACAAAACATTTGTATCCTAACCCATTGCAATCCTTCATCCCTCTTTACCAACTTGTTTCCATATTACATAGAATACATACTATTCCAGTAATGATTCTCTTATGATGTCATTAGAATGGTGGCCATTAGAATGGTTCAAATTTAGGTTAGTGTTCAACTAGTAGAAATCAAGTTTCATCTCCAATTGAATGTAAATTTCTAAATGTGGTTAATTGAATACATATTGCTAGATGTGGTTAATTGAATATATATATTGTTGTATGTGGTTAATGAACAATTGGGATTTTGTTGGAGCCAAAATCTTTATATATATAAGTTGGGCAGAAGAAATAACATTTGTTGGATGATCATGGATCAATGGGAAATACTCTTTAGAAAATTCATATTAAAGTCTATAATTCTAGACTCAATATTGCGTGGAAGAAATTTCTTAAACGAAGGCTTAAATTTTAGAATGGAAAAGGAATGAACACGTTAGGAAACATGTGATTATTTTTTAGTTAAAGATGCATTAAGTGGTTTAATTTTCATGCATTAAAGTCAAACAAAATATTCTGTGATATAATTAGTGCTTATTTGGAAAATTGTTAAAATGGATTGCATTTATTTATTTTGTAAGAGAGGGAAAGATTCGGAAGTTTTGTCACAGGGGATTGCATTGTATTTTATCTCCTATTTGAAAAATTTTATTAATTGAGCTTTTGAATGTCATAAGTTTTGAGGTTAGAGTCATAATTGTGAAATTCAAGGGAGGTTATGAATGTAAAAGGAATTTAATTGAATGATTAAATGGTCAAAAGTCCTTGCACAAGTTTAGTGTTATGAAACCAGCTCACAAAAAGATAGAAAAGATAGATCAACGCCTTAGAAATAAGCCTCTTCGAGGGGGAAACCTCCTTTACATTACATAAATGAACTATTCTTGGATGATACAAATGACAAATCCTCCTTTCTATATATAGGAGTCTAAGGGGTCATAATATAATTAGAGCCAACATAACAATAATAATGTAAGGGCACAATAATAACAACAATGGGCTTCTATGGGGCATAATAATAACAATATGGGGACTACATGGGCACAACAATATAATAAGGGGGTTGTACTAATAACAATAAGGGGTTACACTAGTAGTATAGGGACCTAACAGGCCCCTCTCTTTCAAAAAGTGTTGTCCTCAATGCTTGAGTAGTTCTTGATGTTTCTGTATAAAATTCTCATCCTTCCATGTGGAATCTTCAACATGTAATTTCTTCCACTTGATTAGATACTCTGAAATTGATCTATTCCATAGCTTTCGACTTCTCAATTCTGTGAATGCTTCAGGTTCCAATATTTTTTTTCCTTCCTTGTAAAGTTCTAGCAATATTGTTCGAACTGGGATCTTTGGCAACTTTTGAATGAGTTCCCACCCTGCTTCACCATTCTTCCATTCAGACCTTGCTTTGTTTATCAAATTTGGTTGGATAATTATACCAACCTCTACCATTTCTACACAGCCATATGTTCAATTTCACTCCCTTGGCCATATGAATATCTATAAGGCCTGATGTTTGGAGGAACACTTCCTGGAATCAAATGAATAGCATGATCATGATCACAAATATGTGGGAGACCTTTGGGAGTCTCAAATACCTTGGAACGATTGTCCAATACTTTTTGGAGATCTGGAGAAATAGATGATTTCAATGTGGGAACCATTAGCGAACATAATTGTGCAATTACACCTCGTTGTTCTTTCTTTAGAAGCTTTGTCATTCCATTAGATATGGTTATCTATCCTCATTTCCCTATGATACCCCTTAATTCAACTTCCTTTCCTTCCGAAGAAAATTTCATGAAAAGTTCTTGAAAATTAAAAGTTATTGTACCCAAGGATTGTAGCCATTGGACTCCTAGTACAACATCAATACCACCCATTGGAACGGAAAGCATTGGGCTATTCAATACATATTCTCCCATGGATAGCTTGATATTATGGCACTTTCCAGAGCAATTTATGGTTCCTCCACTTACAACCATCACTTGACACTCTGTTGTTGGATATAGGAAGTAATTCAATTCCTTGGCTATCTTACAATGAATAAAATTATGGGTACTACCCGAATCAATCAACACTATTACCTTTTTCTTCTTGATATGTCCTTCTATCTTTATAGTTTGAGGAGTGGTAATTCTGACCAATGCATTACAAGATATGGTCGGATTCATTTCTTCTTTCTCTGGGGTTGGTTCCTAGTGAGTATCTTTTTCTTTTGATGTTTCTTGATACTTTTCTTCTTGATATTTCACTGCTTGAACCTTCTTCTTCTTGATATGTCCTTCTATCTTGAGAGTTTGAGGAGTGGTAATTCATGCCATTGCAATACAAGATATGGTTGGATTCATTTGTTCTTTATCTAGGGTTGGTTCCCGGTGTATATCCTCTTCTTTTGACATTTCTTGATCCTTTTCGTCATTAAGAGGCCTTTCTTGTAGCAGCTTTGTCCCACCTTCATTCAAAACTTCCATTTCTTTCTTCAAATCTTCCATGCATTTCTTCTAATATGCTTTCATACCATTGATATCAACTTCCATGGCATAGATAAAACTATTTATCTTTTGCTTCTCTAGAATATCATTTACCCTTATATTAAATTTTTGAAAGTCCTCAATGTGCTTTGCCATTGAACCCTTTTATTTGAGATTTATCAATTGGCTAAAGAAGGTGTTGCTCTTGGTATCCTCATAATGTGCTATCATTTCCTACGTGAAAATTGACCACGTGACAAGTGGTTTATGAAAACAAAGCCCTTTATATCATAAAATTGATTTGGTTCTAAATAATTAGGTGCAATACGTACCTTTTTTAACAGTGGTACACCATGTAGATCAAAATATTTCTCCATCTGTAGTATCCAATTTACCAATCCTTGCCATCAAACTTCCTCATCTCGCTTTTTCTTGATTTTAGGAGCTCGATCTTGAAACGACTGTAACTCTGTAATTTCAGATCTTTAAGTTTTGAAATTTTGGCCTGTAATAGCCCTCTGAGTCCTCTTTCTAACTCTGCAATTCTGATCGCAATTGGATTCCTGAAGAAATATTTATTCCCAATCTCCCATGATGACCTAATTATAGACTAGTTCAGTAGAGTGAATTTGTACGACATGCCACATGTCACTATTTCAACCTTAGGTTCTAAAAATTATACCCAAACAAAATATAGTTTGTCTTCTTTCTGTAACTTCTTACGAAATTTCAATCTGATGCTCAGAGAGAAAGTTATGACAATTTTCCCAAGGTCACTTGTTTAGGATGTAATTCGGGAGTCTGCAAAAACCCTAACTTCCTCAGATCATATATCCAAAATTATAGCGAGCCAAGATCTGAAATTCGGACCCGAGGTTCAGACCGATTTCTTCTCAAATGGATTTTTGTTTTAGCTTCTGAAACTGTAGCTTTTAACCCTATACAGAAATTACCTGCATACAAATTCTAAAACACAGAAAATAAATAATGCGAGAGCAGAACACATAAAACACATATACACAGAGATTTTCCCCTGGATCCCAAAACCGGGACTACCAGCTTGATTTTTCATTATGTTCCTTTCAATGTTATAATACATATTTATACATGCCGAAGCATCCAATACCATGGACCGAAAACCATCGCGTCCAATACCATGGACCGAAAACCATCGCGTCCAATACCATGGACCGAAAACCATCGCGTCCAAAAAACATGTGCGAAAATCATGCACAAAACCATAAGTGGGTCCGCCCAACCTAACATAGGGTCCAAAACCAAAATTTTCCGGCACGCTACCCCGGACCCCATAAAGTGGGGTTACAAGTGCCCCTCAAACCCCCTGTTAACTACATGGAAAGAATATAACACAACCCAACATTCTCCCACTTGTTGTTTTCTTTCCACAAGGGGCCACAAGAGAGATTAGTCATTTTTCCAACCCTGAAATGCCCATTGTCTCTCTACACCAAGAGAACTTCTCAAAGATCACAGATTTTGTCAATGCATCTGCAGTATTCTTCAAAGTGTCCACCTTTACCAGCAACACCTTTTTGTCTTCTATCATATACCTCACAAAGTGATACTGAAAATCAATGTGCTTTATCTTTGAATGATATGTAGGGTTCTTTGCCAATAAAATTGCACTTTGGTTGTCACAGTCTATCCTTATAGCTTCTTGTACTAACCCCATACTTGATCACAATCTCTGCAACCAAACTGCTTCCTTGCTTGCATGAGTGGTTGCCATGTATTATGCCTCTGTAGTTGACAATGCCACTATAGACTGTTTCTTACTCATCCAACTGACTGCACCTCCAAATAGGTTAAACACATACCCACTTGTAGATCTTCTTTGATCCAGATCTCCAACCCAGTCTGCATCAACAAAGCCATGAATATCCAACACTCTGTCCAATCCTGGTCTTCCTTGGTAGCACAAACCATAATCACTAGTGTCACGCAAATACCTGAAAACCCACTTCACTGTTGTCCAGTGCTCCTTCCCTGGTTTTGACATAAACCTGATCAATACTCTCACTGCATGTGTAATGTCTGGTCTAGTACATACCATTGCATACATCAGGCTACCGACTGCACTTGCATATGGAACACGAGACATGTCCTCTTCCTCTTCTTGTGTCTTGGGACACTGTTCAGCAGATAACCTCACACCTACAGGAATAGGAACCTTCACCGGTTTACTATCCTGCATATTAAACCTCTGCAATATTGTCTCGACATAATTCCTCTAATTTAACCAGAGCTTTCTCTTTGCCCAATCTCTTTTAATTTCCATGCCCAAAATATAGTTTGCAGCACCAAGATATTTCATGTCGAATTTGGAGGACAATTGGGTCTTCAAATCCTGGATAACTTCTTTGTCATTTCCAACCAACAACATATCATCCATATACAAGACCAGATAAATAACACGGTCACCAATTAATTTAAAATACACACAGTGATCTGCTTTTCTTTTGGTGAAGCCAAGTCCCCGTATAAATGTATCAAATTTCTGATACCACATCCATGGTGACTGTTTTAACCCATATAGAGACTTCTTTAACTTACATACCAGTTATTTCTTACCCTTCACCGCAAAGCCTTCAGGTTGCTTCATATAGATCTCCTCTTCCAGGTACCCGTGAAGAAATGGTGTCTTCACATCCATCTGTTCTACCTCAAAATCAAAGGCAATAGCAACAGATAAAAGTAATCTAATAGAAGTTACCTTGGCAACAGGAGAAAAATATCACCAAAATCAATTCCCGGCACCTGGGAATAACCTTTTGCTACCAACCGAGCTTTGTATTTCTCCACTTTTCCTTCTGCATTTTTTTTCTTTTTGAACACCCATTTTCTGCCAATGGGTTTCCTTCCAACCGGCAACTCCACCAGATCTCAACCCTCATTTTTGTGCAAAGATGCCATTTCATCAACCATGGCCTCTTTCCAGAGTTTTCCATCCTCTAAATCCACTGCTTCCTTCACAGTTCTGGGATCATCATCAGTAACAGACAAAGCAAAATTTGAACAAAAAGCAGATGGACTATAACTTTCTAGTTGCCTTCTTTCTCGAACTGATCTTCTCACAACCAGAGTTTGTGGCTCTTCATCTTCTGATTCCTCCTCTGTTGTAGAGTCTAATTCTTCCTCCTTTAGCTCAAACTCTATCTTCTCAGGTTCCTTTGGTTGGACTTCATGTTTAATAACATCTTTCACCTCTCTGAACACCACATCTCAGTTGTACATAACCTTCCTTGTTACTGGGTTCCAAAGCTTATAACCCTTTAAACCATCCTTATACCCAATAAAGATGCACTTTTCATATTTACTATCCAACTTTGTTCTTTTCTCCTTTGGAACATGTACATATGCATCACATCCAAATACCCTCAGATGTGAAAGAGAGGGTTTCTTACCAGTCCATACCTCTTGTGGAATCTTATCCTCCAACGCTGATGAAGGTGACCTGTTGACCAGGTAACATGCAGTATCCACCGCCTCTGCCCAGAATTCCTGTCCTAACCCAGCACCACTGAGTATGCTTCTTGCCCTTTCCATCAACGTCTTGTTCATTCTTTCTGCAACTCCATTTTGTTGAGGTGTATATGGAGTAGTCTTCTGCCGTGCTATACCACACTTCTTGCAGAATTCTTCAAATTCCTTACTGCAGAACTCTCCACCATTATCTATCCTCAACAACTTTATCTTCTTCTTTGTCTGGTTTTCCACTAAAGCCTTAAATTCTTTAAACCTATCAAAGACTTCATATTTCTTTTTAAGGAAATATATCCCTGTATTCCTTGAGAAGTCATCTATAAATGATACATAGTACACAAACTTACCCAGTGATGGAACCTTCACAGGTCCAAACACATCACTGTGCACAAGCTTTAATATATGTTTCACCCTCTTACCACCAGAGGGGAAACTCACCCGATTGTGCTTCCCGTATACACAATTTTCATAGAAATCAAAATCCAGAGAGCTATTACTCATACCTTCTACCATACCTTTAACATGAAGTATTTGAAGGCCCTTCTCTCCAATATGTCCAAGCCTTTGATGCCACAACATGGTCTTTTCTCCAGAGACCACTAGATTTTCTGCTCCACTTTCAGGAACCACGGAACTGTTGCACCCATCAACAAAAGTGCTACCTTGCAGCTTGTACAGAGTTCCAATCCAAACTCCCCGCATCAATACCAATGCTCCCCGAACCATCTTGTAGGAATTATTCTTGAATATTGTTTTTACACCTGCATCATCCAGCTTACTAACAGAAATCAGATTTCTGGCTAATGCAGGAATATGGATAACACCCAGAAGTGTTCTAACCCTTCCACCTTGCAGCTTCAACTTTACTTTTCCACGACCAATGATTCTGCCTTCCTGTCATCCCCCAAGAAGACATCACCACCATCATATTTCTCATACTCACAGAACCACTCTCTATGGGGAGTGAAGTGAAAGGATGCACCTGTGTCAATCAACCATGCCTCATGATCTACATGTGTATTTGAAGAAGCCAAGTACACATCCCCACCTTCATCTGAGGTAGTTTTCGACTCTGCAGAAGGAGCCTCATCACATCCCTTTCCTTTGTCAGGAGCTTTAGATTTACACTCCCTTTTTAAGTGGCCTTCCTTTCGACATTTCCAGCACACCACCTTTATAGGTTTTCCTGGAGATTTAGATCTCCCTCTAGATTTAGATCTCCCACTCGATGACTTATTTTTGTTTCTATTATAGGACTGTCCTCGTACAAACAAGGCATCACCATTTTGGCTCTCCATATTTTTCCATCTCATCTCCTCCATCAGCAAGGCTGAGACTATTTCATCAAACTGCAAGGCAGTTGCATTGCTACCTATTGCAATAACCAGACTATCCCACGAATCTGGTAGAGAACACAACAAATTGATGCACTTATCTTCATCTGAAATTTTAATATCAACAGATGCTAACTGACTTACCATAGTATTAAATGCATTCAGATGCTCTGTCATCGAGTCTCCATCTTTCATCCTCAGGTTATACAGCTTTTTCCGCAAGAACAGTTTATTCACCAGAGACTTAGATTGGTACAAAGTCCCTAACTTGTCCCACAAAGCCTTTGTTGTAGCTTCCCCTAATACATTCAGCAATACTGAATCTAAGACACACAATCGTATTGTGCTCTTTGCCTTTCGATCCAACTTCTTCCATTCTTCATCAGACACTCCCGTTGGTTTAGTACCCAGATCTACCGCAATCCACTGATCTTTATCCACCAACAAATCCTCCATCTTGAGTTTCCACAACTCAAAACTCTGACCATTAAATTTCTTGATCTCTATCTTTCCATTGCTCGCCATCTTCTTTTCACCACCAGAATCGATCTCGCAGATCTCCCACTGAACAGGGTCTACCACAGGCCCGAGCGAAACCCCTCAGTAACAAAGGCATCCCCTTGAAGCCAAATCTTCTCTGATACCAAATGTAGGTTTTAACCCCATACAGAAATTACCTGCATACAAATTCTAAAACACAGAAAATAAATAATGCGAGAGCAGAACACATAAAACACATATACACAGAGATTTTCCCCTAGATCCCAAAACCGGGACTACCAGCTTGATTTTTCATTACGTTCCTTTCAATGTTATAATACATATTTATACATGCCGAAGCATCCAATACCATGGACCGAAAACCATCGCATCCAATACCATGGAACGAAAACCATCGCGTCCAAAAAACATGTGCGAAAATCATGCACAAAACCATAGGTAGGTCCGCCCAACCTAACATAGGGTCCAAAACCAAAATTTTCCGGGGCGGTGCCCCAGACCCCATAAAGTGGGGTTATGGGTGCCCCTCAAACCCCTTGTTAACTACATGGAAAGAATATAACACAACCCAACAGAAACTTCGTAGCGAAAACATTATAGTGAAAATTCCACTATGACCTGTTTTAAATGAAATACTAGAGCTTGCAAAAACCGTAACCTCCTCAGATCATATCTCCGAAAATATAGCAAGACAAGATCTGAAATTTAGACCCGAGGTTCAGCGTGATTTCATCTCAAATGTTTTTTTTTTCACTTCTTAAATGTCGCAAAAAAAATGTTATAGCAAAAATTCCATGATGGCCTGTTTGGAGTAGCAAAACCCTAGAATCCAAAGCTTTGATACCAAATGTTATGAAACCAGCTCACAAAAAGATAGAAAAGATAGATCAACGCCTTAGAAATAAGCCTCTTTGAGGGGGAAACCTCCTTTACATTACATAAATGAACAATTCTTGGATGATACAAATGACAAGACCTCCTTTCTATATATAGGAGTCTAAGGGGTCATAATATAATCAGAGCCGACATAACAATAATAATGTAAGGGCACAATAATAACAATAGTGGGCTTCTATGGGGCACAATAATAACAATATGGGGACTACATGGGCACAACAATATAATAAGGGGGTTGTATTAATAACAATAAGGGGTTACACTAGTAGTATAGGGACCTAACATTTAGTTAAAATTAACTCAAGTTGAAGCTGAGAATCTCTTAATGTAAATTCAAGTCAAGGTATTCATTGTTGTATAGAGTTATGACAATGTCAAAGGTGCATATTTAAGGAAATTTGAATCTAAAATGGAGTCATAAAGACATTAGTTGTAAGTGGATGCATAATTGGTGGAGCCCAACACCCAAAGTCTCGTCAATGTATTGTAATGACAATTTGAAGGTATATTGCGGCATTTTGCAGTAAAGAAAGCATAAAGAAGCTTATGCAAGATAAGAAGGAGATAAATATGAATATGGATAGTAATTTACATAAATCAAAGGGAATCCATAGAGATGCCACAAAAGTTGGCATGAGGAAGATGAATGATGAAGAGTTTGAGAAAAGAGATTGCCAAGATGAAGGCACGACTTAATGTGTTGATGGAGTTGCTACAAAATTAGAAACATGGATGGATAATGAAGAAGATAGCTAGATGGAAAATTAAGCAATTGATTGCAAAAAGGCAAAAACGCAAGCTAATTTTTTTTAAGGGAAGCAAAAAAACTCCAGATAACTTATATGAATATGTGCATTTGTGACTCAGATGCGGGTGCTCTCCAAGAACATTAATGGCCGCCGGTGATCGGACATGCTAGACAGCGGGCAGTGCACTTTTCAACGCTCACCCAAGGCAAATGCAGGTAAGCCTGGGAGCTGCATTAAATGGCACCTCTGGCCGAGACTTGGTTGTTGCTAGAAACAGTATGGAGCCTCTTGAACCCTCTGCTTTTCCTCCCTCTCTTTGCATCTGTCCGCCTCAGGCCGGGAATTCTTGTTGCAGAACCGTCAGTGGAAGTCAATGATGGCTCCTTTGTTGCATTGACCTCGGAGATGGGCACCATTATTCCCACTCCAAGCATTGTCCTATAAATCCTGCACTGGAGCCCTCTATCCACAGCCTATTCTCCTCCCCTTCCCCGTGTCCTGCTGCTCTGCATACAAATCTAGCTGATATGGTCAGGCACCGCATGAGAAGCCGCTGCGGTGGCACCCGCGGTGGCAGCTCTCACCCTCCTACTGTGCCGAGCCCTATTCTGGCCTCTTCTCCTGATTCTCATGAGTTCTCGCCTTCTCCCAGGTCTCCACCTAGAAACTACCCCCACACGCGCAGTGGTCAGGGTCTAGAGCATGCCCCCATGGATGCGCACAGTGATATCAGGCTCCACACTACTAGTTCCCCTATGTTTTCAGGCTCTGTCCCTCACTCGACCCAGTTCAGGTTCCAGAGTAGCCTGAACAGGCCCATCATTACAGCGAATGTAACCATAGTTTTCTCCAAGGATAATGAGCAGAACAGTGCTTAGGCAAGAAATTCGTTGTGCCCTCTCAGGAGGAGAGAAATCAAGGAGAGGGTCGTGGTCGCAGGGGCATTAGTCATGGCAGTCTGCATGGGGAAGGTGTTCAAGCTAGCGACATTCCGCATGGAGGTGGCAAAGCAGCAGAAGCTTCAATCAGGATGGAGTTTGCTGACAGCTCAAGCGATGCCCAGCATGCTAGTAAGCCTCCAGGTGGCGTGAAGAAGGGCGACGTGGAGGATAAGGAAGAAGACTGGGACCAATATGCCTGCCCCATCGTCGAGGAGCCACTGGACCAGGTTGACAACAACTAACGCCGCGTGGCATAGGTGGCCACCTAAGCGCCAACTCAGAAGTCTACTGCTGACAAGTTTGGTCTATTCACCTGTTGTTTTTGCTGTTTATATGATCGATAAGCGGTTTTGTCATTTTGATGTAGCTACAGGTGGTCCTGTGCTGAATCCTCCTCTGGTTTTTGTCTTAAACTCGAATACTGGTCTTATGTACGGTTTTCCCTGTCAAACTGGTTTCCCCAAATCTGGGGCAGTTTAGAATTTTATGATGTACTTCAGTGATAACTATTGAGGCAAGGCCTTGTTGTAAATATATATATTTTTTAATATAATTAGCTTTACAGAGAAAAAAAAAAGAATGTGTGCATTTTTGAACTAGAGCAAGGACCAATGCTTGTCGAGGATGATGAGGAAGCAATTTGTATTTGTGAACCTAAACAAGGGTTGATCTTAGACAAAGAAGACGACAGAAATGAAGATTGTTTAGAAGATCAACATAAAGCCTTGAGGGAAAAATCATTTGTTGTGGCTATAAAGCCTTATGTTTTCAAATATGAAAATTGGTGTGTGGATGCAGGATGTGTTGCAAACGATGGGCGAAACACTAATTCTTTTCTCTGTAGGGATGAATAATAGTCTATTGAAATAATTTCTAAAAGTGATCGTAAAATGATTATGAAATGTGAATAAGAATTACAGTTACCTGAAAGGATGTTGATGGAACATGAATCCAAGCAAGTTGCAGATAAAGGAGAAATGTCCAAGCATTAAAACTGTGGAACCGGAGATACAATGTAATTTTCAATTTAATTCTAGGGATACAAGCATAGAAAATGTTGATGAATATGAATTGATGTTCCAAAATAAAAATAGTAAATTTCAACCAAAACATAGATTGGATATTGAAAATTAAGAAAACTAATGGAAAAAGTACATAAATCAAGATATTGTAATATGAGGCAAACTAACAACAACATAAGACATTTGATTGCTTAAGTGTACATCAGCAAAATCAATGGAATACTACAAAAATAAATTTGGAATCCTGGAAGACAAGAAAACATAACCTCAAAACTTCAACAACATAACAGAGTACATGACCAATGAAAGACTAAATTTTGGGATCCAATAGGAGTTTAATCATTTTATGTAGACATATGGTTAGGACACCATAACTTTGCTTTACCTAGGGAGTCTAATGTAAGAGCATATAACATAGGGTTTCATTTAACGAAGGGAGTGGTTTCTCAAGTTATATTTAATTATTTAATTTAAATTTATATTTCTATGTTTTTAGAAGAATCATATGAGAGTGAGAATTATTGTAATTAGATATACTCTTTAGGAGAGACCGTGAGAACATTTGGGAGAGTTAGAAAGAATTGAGGTTAGTTAGATCTCATGAGAGGAATATGTATCTAGCGATAAGGCATTACGTGAGGATTTTGTGGATCATGGGAGGAATTTTGTCATTTAGAGAGAGATTGTAGGGGTTAGTTTGGGATCTAGAATCAATTTTGGTTCAAATCTACTAGTATAAATCTATGTAATTCTATGAAGCATGGAAAGTGGTTAGAGTGTGAGAGTGATGTGGAGAGAGTGGCCAATTAAATGATAACTAGGCCAATATTGTATTCTAAATCATTTTATTTCAATGGAGTAAAATTTTTGATTATTTTCTGAGTTTTCTATGCGTGTTATGCTTGTGTATGAATTTGACTTTTGAATGTGGGTGGTTTGCGCATGCGTCATCTTCCCAAGGAATTTCAAAATGATGGTCCTTATTGGATCTTGATGATCCATTTCAACAATATGACAACCTCTAACATAATGTTAGATAATATATGGAAGAACATTATGCAACATGGTCCAACATTCTATCTTAGATGATCTCTATTGAGCAACATAATCATATAAATTCCAAACATGCTACTATCATATGGTTCTATCCTATGATACTTATTCAAAACACATCATCTAAAAGAGAGACATTCATAAACAACCTAGAAGATAATGAACCTTATTTAGTAGTAAATATCCTTCACTTCTTCCCTATTTTCCTTGTTCTCAGGTTCTCCCACTGCTTCGGCTACATGAGCTTCACTCTTATCCTTTCTCTTATTGTTTTGTTGATTTGAGCAATCCCTCTTATAATTACCAAACTTGTGGCACTTGAAGCGCACCTTGGACATATATTTCTTCTTGGACTTTCCAAACTTTCCCTTCTTCATCTTCTTGACTCGGGCTAGAAAGGCTCGAGTTTGCTCATCAGATCCAATATCATCTTTGATCTTGATCCTAGATTCTTCCAGAATGCATTATGCCCATAAATCATCAAAGGGAGTTGAATCTTTCTTGGAGTAGATACTTGTTGCAAAATTACTACATTCTGGTAGCAATGCATTTAGAACACATATGATCACCTATAAATCAGTGATCGGTTCCCCTAGTCCTTGAAAATGGTCTCTTAACTGAGAGACTATCATGAGGATGGATTCCATATCCTCATCCTTGTTTTTTTTCATCCTATATAGCTTGTTCTACAAAGACATCTTTTGGCCTATCATACTTACAGAGTACGAATTCACTAGCTTCCCATACATTGCTTTGGAAGTCTTTATATTTCCCACAAATGGAACAAGAGCATCCTTGATTGATTTAATTATGATCGTTTGTGCCCTTACTTCCCCCTTCTTATAATTTGCTAGTTATTGTGTCCTTTGTTTTGATGGTTCAGTAATTTGTCCAGTGACATATTCCATCACTTATTGTTTGGTCAGTATCAAGTCAATTGTCTTCTTCTATGCTAGATCGTTTATTGTCCCAATGATTTTGCTTCTCTCCTTGCAGAAAGAACTTACATGACTTGAATATTCAACCATTATGAGATAGTAAAGTACTTACTTGAATACCAAGATTCCTTTTGATGATGTCTCCAACCTTCTTGATGCCTTCAAGATTCTAGAGGATACTTCCTTGAAAGATGTTCCTTAGTTTTATTCTACCAACATCTTCCAAGATTGATTTCTTCCAAATAGAGCTCTCTTTTTTAGATCAACGCCTTTCTTGCGAGATTGATGCAATACTTGACCTTATTAATGTAGAAGCCCTAGATCAAAAGGTCTTCTACCAATGATTCTTAAACTTAATTCTTCAATAGATAATCTTCCTTGTAGTATTTTTCTATAGGCTTTGAGAGTTTCCTTCTTTCCTTCTTTCCTTCTAGTGTCCTTTCAGTTGCCTTCCTTTCTCACCTTAGCTCTGATACCATGTTAGAAAATGTAAAGTGGAATCAAGTATATCTTATTTTCTTTATCCTTGATACTTGCTTGTGAATCTTTAGCTATCTTCTTTTTATCTTTAGTTAGATATTTTCATCAAAGAATATCAAAAAACAGTAATAATAAAAGAGGACACATACATAGGCTCTCAGCCAGTGAAAAACCCCTCCAAGGAGAAAACCCAAAAACTCTTCTCTTCTTAGAATCTGGAGAGTTTCCTTCTTTCCTTCCACTTGTAAATTAACTTCTTCTAGTGTCCTTTCACTTGCCTTCCTTGCTAACCTTAGCTCTGATACCATGTTAGAAAATGTAAAGTGGCATCAAGTATATCTTATTTTCTTTATCCTTGATACTTTCTTGTGAATCTTTGTTTATCTTCTTTTTATCTTTAGTAATATATTTTCATCAAACAATATCAAAAAATAGTAACAATAAAAGAGGACACAAATATAGGCTCTCAGCTAAGGAAAAACCCCTTCAAGGGGAAAATCCAAAAGCTCTTCTCTTCTTATAATCTACTTCAAATGTGATACAATGACCCAATCCCTTAAACTAAGTCCTTTTCCCAATACCAAGTCAGCTCTTCCTCAAATCCTTTCTTACTTCTTCCTTGCAACTTCAACCTGCCAATGACAACCCATCTATGTGACCTAGCAACTTTGACCTCCAACAATTTCAACCTAGAAACTACAACAAAACCCTAATCCATCTTCCTTTTGAGACATTCCTGGAGAAAAAAAACCTCTCCTTAGGTCAACTACGTCAATACAAGGATTTCACTTTATCCAAAAACTTGTTCCTACAATTCTGCACCCCAGCAGCAACCTCGTTCCCCAACAATTCAGGCCTGCAACTTCGACCTCTTTCTCGCTACAGAAACCCTAGCTTCTTCACATGTGTGAGAGAGATAGAGCCTAAAAACAAGATATGTTGTCCTCCTAGCTTCTTCCATACCTTCGCTCTCCTTCTTTTTCCTTTCCTAGATATATATTGAACTCTTTCTTGTAGATCGAACTTGTGTGAATCTTTGTCTCCAATGAAGTCAAACTGATCTTTAATAGCGTTCTCAAGGGGTCGAATTCCCTCCTTTAGTCCGACTTGAGGATTCCAAAGCCAACTTGTATTCTTGGGGATTCCATGACTTTCTAAACTCAAAAATAATTCTTTTCACAATTACAAATTTCCTAGAAGTGTCCTATAAACATGATGTTGAATCCTTTGACTCGTGAAAATAATGTAGAATTTTCTTGTATATTCAAACTACAGATTGTAATATGCTAAAACAATTGACTTGAACCTACTCTACTCATCAGCAAAAACAAAAATTGATCGATGAAATCATGAAGCAGAAAAGGAAGAATTTTAATCACACATAACACACAAAAAAATTAGGGAAAGCCAGAGCTAAAAACCCCTGCTATCTGTATATTGCATTAATCAGAAGATCTAAGAAGAAAACACAATGCTTGTTCAACCTGAACAATCTTTCCACGAGTACAATCTATCTCACTACTTTACAAACCAACTCAAGCCAATACTTAGCCAAATATGTTACCTTACAAGCTCCTACTTCCTTGCATAGTTTCCTAGGGAATTATCCCATATTTAATTGGTAAATTCCTCATTCATAACTGCGCAATCCATCCATAGGCCTTCCTATAATTACATGCATCACCTGCTTAAGTTAAATGATTTCACAACTGATAGTACATTGTCCCTGAACTCTAATCTCAACTGGGCCTTTCTCTCAAATGAAATGCATTAGTTATTTATGAGTGAATTATTAGTTATCAAATTGATCACTGCATGTGAAGTAAATCCAAATTAATTCATTTGACCTCTCACTAGTTCCTCCATCAATTAGAACTAATTTAACTAAATTTAACTTTGTTAAACTGAATTAAATAATTACAACTCAATAATAACTCAACCTGGGCCCCTAAAATTTATGGATCACTCTACGTGACTCTAGATAGAACCCCAACTCGAATTTACTTAGCCAAATAAGTCAAATTAACTTAATTAATTGTTACAAGTTGTTATGAGAATCAGAATTACAATTTAATTCAAGGACATATTAAATTAGGATTTTTCTTGATTCTATTTTTAACATTTCTTGTTGCTATTTTCAACACTCCTTCTCAACAAGAAAGGAATTCAACTCTATCCCAATCCGGTACCTTTGGAATATTCTACATGCAACTCTTATCACTGTTGTTGTTGCTACTGCAACATCTACAACCAAAAAGCATCCAAGAAAAATAAATTGAATCAATTGTGTTTGCAATTGTCTACTGGAAAAACCGTGTTGCTACTAACTCTACTACTGAGCCTCCTGCTATGTTTTTGACATTTCTCTACACTCCTCGGTATCTGACTGGCACTGATCCTCATACTACTGAATACTGTGGGTCGTTGTAGCAAGGTAATTATCCATGAGACAAAAATACACCTCAGTGGATCTTGCCCAAATTCTGAAACTCTTGGACTAAGGTTTCATATTGCCCCACCTCACACCTGGAGATATGGATTCATGTGCTCCTTTTTCCCACTTGGCTCAAACTTTCCCCCTATTGGAGGTCTCTAATTGAGTTTATGTCTCCACTCAGTCTCCTTTATGTTTCTCCAATTGTGGTTGCTCCATAACTTGTTGAGGCTGCATCTGAGGCTGCATGTTAACAGGTAATTCATGCTCCCTCTCAAAAACCAAGTCTCTAACCTTTTCATTTATCCTCAAGGCTTTGCATGCATATTGTACCTCAAGTGCATACAGGTTCTTGACTCGCACACCGATCTATTTCACCTATCTCGTGGCGATGTGTCTAAGGAAAACCTTTCCTTTGCTAAATATCACATCATAGCCATGGTCTTCCAATACCGCAACAGAAACAAGATTCTTCTTTAATCCTAGAAATTACATCACATTTGATAGTCTAAGATGGTAGCAAAACTCCCTCTGAAAAGTAACAGTACCGATGTCGATCGCACTATACCTCCCATCATCTCCAAACTCTATGTTCTGCTTGAGGTCTTTCTCCTCCAAGTCACTGAAGAGACTGTTATTCCCTATCGTATGGAAAGAGGCATCACTATCAAGATACCACATAATTCCCATTAAAGTGCTTGCCATGCATGCAATGAGAGTGAAATCAAGTTCAAATTTTGAAGCTAGAGCTTCACCTGTTTTTTCTACTACAGGCTCCTTCTTGCTTGCCTTCTTTTATGGGCATTTCGTGGCATAACGCCTGAATTCACAATAGTGAAAACACTTGATGTTCAACAAGTCCTTATTCTTATCGCCCTCCTCGCCTTGGGACTTCATTCCCTTGGCTTTCTTTTCTTTGCTGACTAATGCAAAGTCCTCTTCCACTTCTTTGGATGAGATCCCATCTCTGGCATTCCGTTGAATCTCTTCTTTTACCAAGTTAGACCACAATCGCTCCCTCTGGTAGCTTCTCCCTCCCATTAACTGAGTCCTAGTAGTTGTGCCAGCTCTTGGGAAGTCTTAGAAGTGTTAGTCTCACCAGATCTTCTTTAGCAACGGTAACCCCAAAACTTCCAAGCTCATCCCAACATTGGGTGAACTTGGTCATGTACTTCGGTATTTAGTCGCCCTTCTCAATCTTGATATTTCTAAGCTTGTCTTTCAGTGCCAGCTTCATGTGGTCACTGTTGTTTTTAAATAGGTCTATCAAGGCCTTCCACATTGCAAATGGAGTTTCCTTATCATGGATGTTCGTGACAATATCATCTTGAACTCCTTCTAGGATAATCCTTCTCGCATTTGCCACACACTTTCTCCACTCTACCAGATCTTTAGCATTAGATGTTGGAGAATTCGAGATATCATGATATATGAATTCCATCATCATGTTGTCTTCCACCACTGCCTCCATTCTATCCTTACAAGAAATATAGTTAGAACTACCCTCAAGGGAATATTCAAGTCTCAATCCGTAGAACGTCATCATGTTGGCTCTCAAGTATGGTACTGCAAATTCAATTTCTCCTGCAAAACAAACTCGTATTCTCCTCTTCTATAGTGATTTCAACTCTGATACCCTGTAGAATTTTCTTGTAGATTCAAACTATAGATTGTAATATGCTAAAACATTTGACTTGAATCTACTCTACTTATCAGTGTAAACAAAAATTGATCAATGAAATCACTAACTAGAAAAGGAAGAACTTCAATCACACATAACACAATAACTTTTTGGGGAAAGCCACAGCTGAAAAACCCTGCTATCTATATATTGCATTAATCAGGATATCTGAGAAGAAAATATAATGCTTATTCAACCTAAACAATCTCTGCACAAGTAAAATCTATCTCATTGCTTCACAAACCATCTCAAGCCAATACTTAGCCAAATCTGCTACCTGCCAAGCTCTTACTTCCTTATGCAGTTTCCTAGGGAATTAGCCTATATTTAATTGAGAAATTTTTTATTCATAACTGTGAAATCCATCCATAGGCCTTCCTCTAATTGCATGCATCACCTATTTAATTTAGATGACTTTACAACTGATAGTATCTAATCTCAACTAGGTCTTTTTCTAAACTGACATGCATGAGTTATTTATGAGTGAATATACATAAGCTCCTCTACGTTGATCATCAATATAGCAGCATCAATAACAATAAAACATCAAGAGCATTCACACATTAACACAGTATGTAACCCGGGGAAAGCATCTCACTAAAAACCCCAACTATCTGTATATTAATGATTGAGACCATGTAACATTACAAAGTACAATGCTTATCACAAGCAATCCAGTACCAGCTCCACCTGTTACACACAATACAGCTCAGATATGATCTCCAAATCTATTCCACTGCTTGCCTGCCTCCACTGCTCAATACCTGCTCAAGAACTGATGAGAATAGCTTCCCAAACTCGTATTTCACCTCAAAATAATCACTCACACTTTGTTGGACGTGAGAAAAGGCTACAATATTGGGCAAATACGTGAGCAAACTCATTGGCATACTCAATCCCTTGATTGTGCAAGATCTGGTGCACAACTATAGTCACAACTGATAGCAATCTGATTCTCTACCACCTGTCCCTGTTGAACTGAACATGCACTGACATGCAACTGAGTTAACTGATGTATTCATTAGTTGCATCATGAGTTAATAATTAGTTTAACAACTCATCATTAGTCTATTTGCAGTTAGACTAATTACAACTAGTTTAACTAAGTCAAACTGAACACAACTCCATCAACTCCACAATCAACTCCACCAAACTCAACTGATTGAGTTCTAACTGAAGTCATGCATGCAACAACTCAACTGACTCATAAGAAAAGCGTATTTCCTTCTGACAGCTGCATGTGCCACCTCTGTAGCTCAAACTGAAGTGCTCCAAGAGAATAAGATCAAGTTTATAGTCCAAACATTATTATGAGACAATAATATTTGACTTTTCTATTTTTGACAGTCAGTCTAAAAATAGACTTTGATCACTCACACTTTGATCAAAAATAGAAGTCCATCTATTTTTCCCAACTTGACCAATCATCCATAAACAGCAACCTGCAATCCATAGACATGATCCATATGTCTAAAAATAGACATAGTCTAAAAATAGACTTGCGCCAAAAATAGCATGTGGGCCCACTTAGTGAAGGCGACTCTTTTCACTAAGCTCCATCATCTTGTTGCAATATCAACACTCCCTCTCGACAAGATATGGATTATCAGCAACCCCTATCCTGCCTCGGTGGTACTCGAATTTGCTCCTGGTGAGAGCCTTCGTCAGAATATCAGCATCCTGATCCTCCGTTGGAATGTACGAAAGTAACATGATCCTCCGCTGCACACAATCTCTGATATGATGGTACCTGATGTCAATATGTTTAGATCTATCATGAAATACAGGATTAGCCGAGAGTTTAATGCAACTCTGGTTATCACAGTAAATCACAGTAGGATCCAAATGAGAACCGAACAAACCAACCAGGATCTTCCTCATCCATATAGCCTCGCATGCAGCCAAACTTGCTGCCATATACTCGGCCTCCACTGAACTGAGTGCCACGGATCTCTGCTTCCTGCTGTACCAAGAAACTGCTGTCGATTCGATACTGAAGACCCCTCCTGATGTGCTCTTTATGTCCGTTGGGCTCCCTGCCCAATCTGCATCCGTGAAGCCACATAGCTTCACCTCATCCTCCTGTATGTACCACAAACCATATCCCGATGTGCCTCTCAAGTAGCGCAATACATGCTTGCCTGCCCTCCAGAAGAGCTTGGTAGGCTTAACCATAGCTTGTGAAAGCTGGTTAACTGCATAGCATATATCAGGTCGTGTATTGACCAAATACATCAGCGACCCCACCAACTGTCGATAAACAGTGGCATCCACTTCTTCTCCCGAAGTGGCATCCTCCTTCCTCCAACCTCCAGGAAGAGGAGTATCAACAAGCTTGCAGCCATGCATGTTGAACTTCTCTAGTATCTCCTGAGCATACTTGCCCTGAGAAACAAACAGTCCACCACTGCGCTGCCATATTTCCAATCCTAGGAAATAGTGAAGGAGGCCTAAGTCCTTCATCTCAAACTCTGTAGCAAGATCCTTCTTGCATGACAGTATCAACAGCTCATCACCCGTTAGAATCAAATCATCAACATACAGTACAATGATAAGCAACTTACCCTCCACCACAATCTGGTATAGGTTAGGATCCGCCTCGCTCTTGGAGAATCCAAGTCCTGTGAAATAGCTGTCTATCCGTGTGTACCAAGCACGTGGTGCTTGCTTCAACCCATATAGCGCTCTCTTTAGCCTGCACACATGCGACTCGCTGCTGAAGACCTCAAAGCCTTCGGGCTGCTCAATGTACACCTCCTCCTCAATGACTCCGTTGAGGAACGCAGTCTTCACATCCATCTGATGAATGTGCCATCCCATCTGCGCTGAGAGAGCAAGAATCGTCCGTATGGAAGAATACCTTGCGACAGGTGCAAAGGTCTCCTCATAATCGATCCCCTCAATCTGTGAAAAGCCTCGGGCAACAAATCTTGCCTTGTACTTCTCCACACTCCCATCAGCTTCCTGCTTAACTTTGTAGATCCATCTCGAACCCACCACTGATTTCCCTTCCGATCTAGGAACAATCTCCCATGCACTGTTTCTGACAATAGAATCATACTCTTCGACCATGGCGTCTACCCATGCGGGATCCTCCACATCTTCCTTGAAAGAGGATGGCTCAGTCACAACACACTTGCTCATAAGAGCCATGTATCCAGTGTACCGATCAGGTGACTGTCTCTGCCTGCGTTGGGCTGTAGGTGGTCCTACAACTTTCTCTGCATCTTGAGCCAGTCGCTCAGCTTCTGTCAAGCGCTTTCGCCCTCTGATGGTTGACGCTACATGAGTGGACTCGTCCACTCCATGAACCTCATCCTGTGGCTGATCCACATCCTGAAGCTCATTCTTAGGAACTAATAGCTCCTCATCTGCATGCGAGTGTAACTCCCTCTCAAGCGAACATTTCATGGCTTTCTCCTCCTGAAATTTTATATCCCGTCGCACAACAGTTTTACCACTGTCTGGAAAATACACACGATAGTTGTGGGGCGTATCAGTGTACCCCACAAATATGCCAACCTCTGCGGTGGGCTCCAACTTCTTCCTGGCATCCTTCGTCACATGCATGTAAACGTTAGCACCAAAAATCCTCAAATGAGAAAGATCAGGCTTCTTACCAGAATAAGCCTCCTCAGGTGTACTCATGCCAAGTATCCTATGAGGACAACGGTTCTGCACATAAACTGTTGTATTGCATGCTTCCGCCCACAAGTGAAGGGGTAGGCCCTGATCATGCAACATTGCCCGTGCAGCACCCACGATCGTTCTGTTCTTCCGCTCAGCTACCCCGTTCTATTGTGGGTTATGGGGAGCTATGAGCTCTCTACGAATCCCTTCTACCTTGCAGAAATCTTTGAACTCGTCCGAGATGTATTCACCACCATTATCGCTCCTAAGAGCCTTCACCTTCTTCCCCGACTCCTTCTCGACCAGTGCTTTGAATTCATAGAACTTTGAATATGTCTCGTTCTTCTTCTGCATGAAGAAGATCTGGCACTTACGAGAGAAATCATCAACAAAAATCACATAATACCTGTGTTTTTCTGTCGAAGCAACTGAGAAAGGTCCACACACGTGTGTGTGAATTCTCTCAAGGATCATCGTGGCGTGACTATCCTTCTCGTGAAAGGTGGCTTTCACAAACTTCCCCAAAGTACACCCCTTGCACTGATCTGACTGCGCAAGTGTGCCTTTAGGAAGCCCTGTAGTGATCTGCTGCAGTATCTTCAAGGCTCCATGGTGAAGGTGACCCAATCTCCTGTGCCACAACTCGCCATCATCCCGGCTCACCAATCCTTCTGCCTTGCCCGCCATTGTTGCGCATCCATCTACATGCAACTGATAAAGGTTCCTCACTCGAACCCCTATCTTCCGGGTCTCACCAATTGTCTTGCTGCGCAGGAAAGCCTTTCCCTCGCTGAAAACAACATCATACCCCTTGTCTTCTAACATCGCCACTGAGATAAGATTCTTCTTCAATCCTGGAACATGCATGACTTCCTTCAATACGAAGGGTTTACCAAACTCCCTCTCAAAGGAAATGGTACCGATACCGGTCACATTGTATCTACCATCATCGCCCATCTCGATGTGCACTCCAAGATCTTTGTCCTCCAGATCAGAGAACAAATCTTTATCTCCCGTCATGTGAAAAGACGCACCACTGTCCAAGAACCACACCGATCCCATCACACTTGAAACCAAGCATGCGATCAATGAAAAATCAAGCTCAAACTGAGAAGCTAAGGCCTCTCCCCCTGCAGATCCAACAGCTTGCTTTTTCTTCTTCTTCTGTGGACAATTTGTGGCATAGTGTCCGTGCTGGTGACAGTGAAAACACTTCACCTTGGACATATCCTGCTTCTTGCCTTTCGCACCATACTGAGAAGCTTTCTTGCTCTTCCCTTTCTTTGCTTTGGCAACCAAAGCACAATTCTCTTCATCATCTCCCTTTGACGAAGATTCGTCCCTGGTACTCCGCCTGATCTCCTCCTGCACAAGATCTGACCATAGTCTTTCCCATCCTGGCAATTTCTCCCGACCATTGACAAAGTCCTAATAGGAATGCCAACTCTTCGGAAGACCAAGGAGAGCCAAGCTCACCAAGTCCTCATCATCGACAGTAATCCCCACACTTCCCAGCTCATCTCAACACTGAGTGAACTTCGTGAGATACTTGGGAATACTATCACCCTTCTCGCATTTGATGTTTCTGAGTTTATCTTTGAGCGCCAGCTTCCTCTGATCGCTCTTGCTTTGGAATAATTCTGTTAATGATTTCCACATCAAATATGGAGTATCCTTTCCATGGAGGCTGGACACAATGTGATCCTTCACGCCCTCCAACAGAATCCTTCGACATTTTGCGATCTTCTTTTGCCAAGCATCAGCTTGAGTAGCATCAGTAGGCTTTGGGATATCCGTATCTATGAACTCCTTCAACCCGTTATCATCCAATATTGCCTCCATCCTGTTTCTATGCAATATAGTTTGAGCTGCCCTCAAGAGCATACTCCAATCGCAATCCGTTGAAAGACATTGTTGCGTTGTCACTAAGAAAAAATACTGCTACAAATTCGAATTCCACCAGCAACCAACTCAACTGCCTCGGATCTAAGATTCGTGAGAACACAATATTTCTCGTACAGAGATTGACTGTATGGGCATTCACCGGATATATCACCTTCCAAAGGAAGGATGAATCCAGAGGCTACCTGGCCCGATTACAGACTTTGCCTGAAGAAATAGAATGTAAACACTTCCTGAATAGTAGATCTGATGATCAACAGCTCTGATACCATGTAGAAACTTTTTCTACAATTATCTAGCTCCGATACCATGTTAAATTATTCAAAATTTCTACAGTTATCTGATTGATCATTGTACGTGAATTAATTCCAAATTGATTCACTTGACCTCTCACTAGTTCCTCCATCAGTTAGAACTAATTTAACTGAATTTAACTCAGTTAAACTGAATTAAATAATTACAACTCAATAATAACTCAACCTGGGCCCCTAAAATTTAGGGATCACTCTACATGACTCTAGATAGACTCCTAACTCGAATTTACTAAGCCAACTAAGTCAACTTAACTTAGTTAACTGTTACAAGTTGCTATGAGAATTAAAATTAGAATTTAATTCCTAATTTAATTCAAAGACAAATTAAATTAGGATTTTTCTTGATGTTATTTTTAACATTTCATGTTGTTATTTTCAACAAATAAATCCTAAGACCTAACAAACCCTAGAAGCACGAAGAACATGCTTTTACCTAAAAGACCATCAATAATGAGCATGAAACCCATGCTTTAATAATACTAATTTTTCTTTTTCTTTTTCTTGTTTGTTACATAGGATACATATTGAAATGAGTACAACAATTATGAAGACCGAAACTAGTTACATTTCTCAACATAAATATAAGGTGAGTTGGGAGGCATTTAAAACATCTAAAGTGCATTTTCTCATAGAGATCACATCTGAGGAAGCCGCAACTAGACGTGGAGCATTGAAGTCTATTTTTGGGTTCGAGTCGCACAAGTTTAGGAAAGGTGTGAGGCTCGCGTGAGACTATTCTGACCAGTCACAAGAGTCACACAGGTTTTCCAGAACAATCATGATGATCGTGCGGGTTTTCACAGAACAATCATGAGGATCATGTGGGTTTTCACAGTACAGTTGCGAGGATCATCTGCGAGGTATGATTTGATGTGTTTATGTTGAGTTGGATGTTAGGTCGATGAGGTCTTATTGTGGACAACTGTATTAGGCATTTGATTTCTGTTGGAGGGTAGCATGAAAGTGTCCAAGTGTGAGCCCTAAGTGTAAAGCAAGGAAGGACACTTGGCTTCTAGGAGTAGCAGTTTGTTGGAGCTCAAGGTTTGGCCAGCTAGGATCAGTTGTTGACAACGTGTGTTCATTGTTGGAGAAGCAACATTTGATGATGATAGGTGGCATCCCTCCTGCCCTATGTTAGTCTTCATTGGAGAAATGCAGAAAGACTATAATGGGAAGAAAATCCCCAAAATAGCTAAGTATCCATGGGAGAAAGTCTCAAAGTGTTGTTTCCTTGAAGGATGAACGAGTAACTAGTGAGCATGAAGACCCTATGTGTTGGTTGCAGATGGACCTATGATCAGCTAGAGGGCATATTGGATAGTTAAGAGTCAATGTCCAAATGGACTTGGTGCATTGATAGAGGCAGGTGCTATAGGCCAGAAGCAAAGGCCCTGCAGCATACAAGATATGGAAAATAAGTTGTGATCGTCAGCTACATCAGCTAGACCGTTAGAGTATCTTGTATTTTGTATGCTTGTACTAGTGGATATTTGAAGGCCATTATCCCTATTTTAGGAGGCCTAGATTGTTTTATTATTCAGTTGGATTAATATAAGGAAGTTGGGTTATTGTACATATTTGTGTATATTTTGTGCACTAGTAAATTTACTATTGTATAGTATTCTGTTGTGAAAATTAGCTCAATTGTGATTCTTGGTTTGGTAGCATTAGTCATTTAATATTCTATCATATGCACTAGTATCATGGAAAAACTACCCCTTATCCAAGATGAAGAGCAACAAGGTTCTAATTTTGAAAAACATAATCATTATGCGAATAATTACATGATAAAGATGAATTTTGATCTGATTCAAATTAGAAATATAATTAATATAGTCAATCCTAGTTGCATTCAATTCCAAGCATAATGAGTCTCGATCTAGGTCAAGATGTGTTTCGATCGACGAGGGTAAATATTTGCTCACTAGGCAAGAAGATAACAATGCTAGTTACAAATTATGTTATGGGTTCATATGACAATAGCCTTTTCTCATGGATATGTATTCCTCAGTAGGGATTTTAATCTGAAACAAAATGGATCGTACATTTCAATAAAAGAATCTCTCTGAGAATTTGAGAATTTAGTTCAAAACTACATCTATCTACATTGGGTCTATTTTTCCAGGAGCAGGAAGAAGGTGATATGTTGTCTTGAGAAATCAACATGCTAAAACAATGATGAAGATTGTCTGATCCAAAAGAATTCATATTTGTGATCACAAATATAGCATAATAATGGTACACCTCATTCTCGTAGTAATGAAAGGTGAGCATAGTTCATCCCAACTTAGTATAACAAGTCCTTTCATGGCTCACCTAAAGCAAGGAGTATTGAATGCATCTGAAACCCTAGCTAGGGAATCCATAATCTCTATAGATCTTAACCATTGATACAAAGGGAAAGCAAGGCATCCCATCAAGCTATACAAGGTAATCATTGGATATTCCAAACAAGCAAGTTTTAAAGAATTGTCAAATCCTCAAATGTTCAACTTGCATGATGCAAACCATCAATAAGATTCACACACTTGCATCCCGCAAGTTAATGATACTCAACACTTGCATCTCATAAGACAAGGGACACTAGTGCTAGCATCCCACAAGCATTGAATCCTCATTACAAAAGTAATACATGATCTTTAAACAATTCATTTTCTTTTATTTTGATCTAATATAATTCAAGTTATTTCACGTAGTGATTCCAAAGATTCCCCAAGTAGCGAGCATCATGCCAACTATCAATCTCTAAGATACAAGTAGTTGTGCTTAACAAAGATACTCCCCTCCATAAGGTGAGGGAGGCCAAAAACAAAACACAAAACTAACTAGGTTAACTCAACCATCAAAGCCCCAAATAGGGTGCACTCCTCAAAGCAAGGTACCCACATGTCACACTATGATTTGTCCAATCCTCAAGGTAGTGTGCTCTCCAAGCTAGTTGTCTATATGTCAAGCATTTTTCCTCCAAGGTGGTGCACCCTCTAATTAGGGGCTCCTTAACTCAAGCATTCCTCCTCAACATGTGTAAGGTGGCTCCAATGCCACTAACGTTTCATGCCTAGCCTCTAGGAGCATAATGTCCTCTTCCAAGGTGGTTATTCCATATGTCATAAGCCACCCATCCTACTCAACAATTTCACCCTTGTAAAATATTTCAAACCATCACATGAGTGCTAACTACCAAATCAATAAGTGTGTGTTATTGGCAGCAACTCCAATATATGCATACACCCAATAAGATCTTCAAGAGTAAGTCAATGAAAAAGAAAAAATAGGGATCACATCAAGTGATCACCTACTTTTGTGAAAAAACTTGTGAAGCAATCAACAACAAACACTCCCTCTTTGTGAGGAAAGGATTTTCTTGAATCTCCCTCTTTTTTAGGAAACGACTTTCTTGAATATCCATCTTTGTGAGGAAAGGGGTTTCTTGAATCTCTTGTAACCTGCAAATCTAAGTCATTGTTTTCTTGGAATTAATAGCTTGTCATTACATAATTTTTGGCATTATATCCCAAAAACCACTCTCCTCCACCATGATGACATCTATACACCTTTCTCTACACAACTAGAAGGCTCACTAATGGAAGAATTCAATGTAACATGGCTAGAAAATATGTTATGAGAAGTACCAACCCCGACTGAAGTATTAGGCACCTATACATGCTCATATCCACCCAATTATATATTTGTAAGCCATCTCAACTTCTCATGGTTTTAAGCAAAGGTCTAGGAGGAAAGATCATTTCCTGGGGTCTCTTCCTCCAAATATGCATCAAATATCTTCTTTTACTCTTGGATTGGATTCTAGAACAACCACCTTTCCACTTCCTTCCGTTGTTGGAGGAGATGCTTTTTATCTTGAGGACCACACATCCTCACCAAACATCACATCACTACTCACTATTTTCTTTCATTGTGTTAGAATGTAAATCTAGTACCTGGACTTTACTTGCAAGTTTCAAATCCATGTTTGTTGTAATATTGGAATTATTCATTGATCCCTTCAAATGTTTTGGGGCTCTCTTACAAACATCCCCTTCCTCCATCATGACATCACTTTTTTCCTCTTTAGTAAAACTAGAAGTTTATCCAATGGAATAAGCTAGTGTAACATGGTTAACAAATCACATAGGAGGAATGCTTTCCCTGATTGAAGACTTCATGCATACATCATTCCAGAGGTTCTTAGGTCAAGATCCATCTCAATGCACAAATCTGAAAATTACTTCAATTATAGTAACAATATAATATCATAGTGCATAATGCCTAAAACAAGAGGGGTATAGGATCACAATCCCTCCACATCACATCAAGTGCTCCCCTACATAGGTGAAAACACTTTCAAAGTAATCAATGGCTAACACTTCCTCTTTGCGAGGAAGGGGAATTATTCAATCACTTTTGACCTGCAAATACAAGTGCGTTGTAGTGAGGATTTATTGAATCACTCATGACCTGCAAATCCATGTCTATTATAGTATTATAATCAATAGTTGGTACTTGAAAAGGTTTTTGGAGCTATCTCCTAAGCATCACTCTCCTCCACCATCATGGCATCACTCCACCCTTATTTTGCAAAACCAGAGGGATAACCACTAGAAGAAGTCAATGCAACACAACTAGCAAATTTTTTATGAGAAATAATTCCTTTGACTAAATTTTTAGGAACCCATACATGCTCCTACATGTCTCGTAATTAAAATGTAAACCATTTCGAATTCTTGTTAGCCAACATAGAAGCCAAGGAGGTGAGATCATTCCCTTGGCACTCTTCCACCAAATATACATTTGATATCTTCTTGTAATTTTGGATTGGATTCTAGTACAACAAAATTTCCATTTCCTTCAGTCATTGAAGGAGATACCTATGATCGTGAGAAACACACATCTTCACATCACTACTCATTGTTGTCTTCCATTGGGTCAGAGTATAAATCTTGCAAGTTGCAAATCCAAGTTTGTTGTAGTCTTGGAATCAATAACTAATCCCTCCAAAGCTTCTAAGGCTCTCTCACAAACATACCTTTCCTCCAACATGGCATCACTCCACTCCTCTTAGGTAAAACTAGAAGGCTTGCCAATGTAAGAAGTCAGTGCAACATGGTTAGTAAATCACTTAGGAGTGCTTGCCCTATTGAAATATGTAACTAGGTTCAGCCTTCATATGTCTAATGTAATCTTTTGATTTTATGTATTTGATGTAAAAGATAAAATAAAAATTATTATTATTATTTTATAGGATGGGTTTCATGCTAGAGGTCATTTTATAGGTCATGCACACATTGTGTGCTTCTATGGCTTTGTCATAGAGTCTAGGAGTCAAAAAAGGCATTGTCATATGTAATAAACCCTATTGGGCATCTTGTGTCATGTAAAAATAATTTATTATGAGTCAAAAGTGTCAAAAGCCTCCCTCCAAGACCAAGTCAGCCTACAAAGATGAATTTGGCCTCATTAAGGTTGTTCGAGCCTCATAAAATTATATATATACAACAACATTCGACCTCATTTGAAGGGCATCCAAGTAAGTTCGTTCAAAAGGACAAGAAGGAGATCAAATAAGGAAAATAAAAGGAAGAAGAACTCAAGGAAGGAGAATCGAAGTTGACAATATGAATTTTGTGTGTATCATCTCACACATGAGAAGAACTAGGGCATCTATTATTGCAACAAGATCACAATTGCAGTCTACTAGAAGTGTCGAAGTTTGAAAGATAAAAGCTCAAATCAAGAAGAATAGAAGCAAGTTAAAGATAGCAAGTAATAAACCTTATTTTGACCTACATCACCCACATGTGCGAAATCGCAACTATTACAGAAGGGCCAAAAAAGATGCAGAATTACAGAAGAGGCCAAAATTTGTTGCAAGGGTCAAAGTTGTGCAAAATAAGTGTTTAACTTTGGTTGAATTTGTGAAAGAGAAGTGCATCGAAAGAAAAGGTTGACTTGGTGTTGGATGGGTCTTTGTCTTGGGTCTAAAGGTCTTGGAATTCACCATTTGAAGATTCTATAAGAAGAGGAATTACTTGTGGGTTTTACTCTCTAGGAGAGGTTTTGGCTCTAACTAGCAGCCTATATCTTGTGTCCATTTTTTTTATTGATCTTCATAGTTGTTATTTATTTGACGATAAGAACACTATAATAATAATGAGAAGAAGAAACTAATTATAAATACTACAAGGTGAAGTAAAGAACATCACAATAAGTTATCAAAGTAAAGATAAATCACCCTAATCAAGTTGCCCTATATTTCTCAACACGGTTTCAGAGCTAAGGTGACAAGAAGAAGCAGCTTGAAGATCACTCAATTGAAGAAGGATACATAAGGACCAAACACAAGAAGAATTTCATCAAGAAGGACTTGTCAACACATCACAAATACTTTGTCTGTGGGGTTGTGTTATATTCTTTCCATGACTAGGGGGGGTCACAGGGAGGGTGGCAGCCCCCCTGTCAGGGGGTATGCAGAGGTCTCCCTTGCATTGGGTCGAAAAAAAAAAAATCGAACCCTATATTACCTATGGTTTTGTGCATGGATTTCACACATGGTTTTGGGCGCGATGGTTTTTCGGTCCATGGTATTATATAGATCTGGTCAAGGGAACTACGGTTATGTTCTAATCCAGCGTTAATGGATTAGGGTTTATAGATGCTTCAGCATGTATATATATGTATTGTAACATTGAAAGGAACATAATGAAAAATCAATCTAGTAGTCATGTTTTTTGGATCCACAGAAAAATCTTTATGTATATATGTTTTATGTGTTATGCTCTCGCCTTTGTTTTTTTCCTGTTATTATAATTGCAAGTAATTTCTATATGGGGTTAAAACCTACACTATCATCCTGAAGGAATAACTCTTGAAAGAATAAAATAAGACCTCAAGGACCCTACCTCCATATCAAAGAAAGGACTTTACACATTTAAGGAATTTCAATAAGTCTCCACATTCCACATCATCATCCAAAGGAAGTAATTCCACATCTCTCCTTATATTGAAGAAGAAGCATTGTCTTTTTGAAGAAAGAATACCATCAAGGAACCATCCAGTGGAAGACATCATCATCGAGGAGGCATCCTCATTTGTCAAGTAATCATTTTGTATTTATATCTCAATCTACAACTCAAATTACTAATTGATGCAAGGATAACAATAAACTTGTTGGGACATCGAACTACCTTGCATGAAGATAATAGATTTGATCCTCATACAAAATGAAGTTATTGAATATTTCAAGGGCTTAATCACCAGACCTATACAAGAACAATCTCAAGCATTATCAAAGTATATGAAAGGAGAAGTAAGGGCTCAAAAAATCCTCATCAAATCAATCAAGGATTCCCCCATTCCGTAAGTAGAAAAATTGAAGATATTAAAAGAGATCTAAGACAAGTTGGTGGAATTTTTCTTTGTAAGTACTACAAGGGAAATAATATCTTTAAGAACCAAACTATACAAGATGAAATTATTAAAGGAAGAAGGGGTAAGATCTTCATATCTCATGAAGGCATCTCAAATAAGAGATCAACTACAAGAGCTAGGAGAAACAATGTCAAATCCAAAAATGACCAATCTTGTAGTCAATGCACTATCAGATGAATGGGGCAACTTTGTATCAAGCATCTATGGAAATGACACTACTCCATTTAGTGATCTATGCCCATTATGCAAGATTGAAGAAACTGAATTAAAGGCAAAAAATGATGTTTGATCTAATGAGCAAACACAAGCATATGCAACTATCACAAGGAGGAAAGGGAAGTTTGGAAAGTTTGATCCTCGAAAGAAATTTCAAAATAAAATTGGCATGTCTAATATTCAGTGCTATGAATGTAATGAATATCGGAAATTCAAGAGGAATTGTCCTAAACTCAAGAAATGGAAGAAGAAAAGGAAAGAAAGAAGTGAATCCCATGTGACCGAAGAAATAGAAGAAACGAAAGAGAAGAAATCAAAGAAGGAAGAAGTGAAAGAACTATACTATTAAAAGGTCCCTCACATACATTTAGTTTATTTTCAATATATAGATGTTAGCAAGTCATGATAGGATGCATTACAGTCATGATAAGATACATTATAGCTGAATTGAGGTAACATCATAGAAGCATGAAAGGATAGTCGAAGTAGCAGTTTGAATGGTTTTTCTTTCTAATCTAGCATACTAAATTCAAAAAACCAACTTATATACATGTAATTAAGCTGAGGGATGTGAAAAATTAGTCCCAATAAGGTGAAAGTGAAATGGAGCCTTGTGTCTCCATAGAAAAGAGTACCATAATTTCACTGGTTCCACTTCATAATTTATATTACTCCTGTGTAATTGGCCATTGAATAAATTGTATAAACCAATGGCCATTACTAGATGGGTTGTCATAAACAACCTTTGGGTATTTTGAAAATTAACCAATTGGAAGAAATTCTTGTTGGAGAGATAACCTCTGCCTACTCAAAGATAACATTCTTTTAAAAGAAAAGTATAGCATGTACAAAATTGATTTGGGCACCTAAGAAGTTGATTCATGCCCCATGACCGGGGTGAACAACGAGGAGTCTTTACACACTCTGAGAATAATGGGATATCAATATAAGACTAGATGGCCTGAACATGTGTCAATTGGAGAATAAAGTCCCAGATGATATTCATCATGCCACCCTGAGAATCTAGGAATGCATTAGCCTCAGGTAATTTGAGTTGCATGTTTGGCTCTAACAATAAATGAGAGGTAACTGATCTTACTTTTGGATGATATTTTTCACTAAATTTTATTTACAATTTATAATTTTCACATTTTTTTAGGTCCCACCAAATGGTGATGTTTCTTAACATCTTAGCATTAAATAGATTTATGAATTATTTTCTACACTTTTTTTTACAAGTTTCATGAAATTATTGATAATTTTAAATACAAAAATTAAGATTTGCACTGTTAGATATTTATAATAAAAACATGATCTATATCTAAATAGAACATGTTTATGATTTAATTTTTTCTTTCAAAGTTATTTTCAAGAAAACCATTTATGAAGTCCATTTTAATACTATTAAATAGTATAACACAAAATGTGATATATTTTTCATGAGTTTTAAGGGAACCACAATAAAAATTTCCTAAAGAATTTCCATCAGAAGTTAAAGAATCATTTGTCCATAATAATAAGTGCAAGCTAGAAATCCTAACCCCATTAAAATTTTGAAAGTTGAGGAATCCATAAAAAGATAAGCTTTTTGCACATATTGACACAAACTAAAAACCAAGATTCGAAGTGACAAATGTACTCACTATTCTCCAAAGTCAATTTAGCATAGAAAACCCACAAGCACATGGGTAGATGTAACCTTCCCCCGCAGTGGTTGTGATATTAAAAGATGGAGTTGGCCCCTTTTACATAGCTCAAAACAATGGTGTTATTTTCATCAACTACTTATGGTTGGGTGGAAAGTTTCTTGTGTGTGTAATTAATTTCATGGATCATATTTGATAAGAAATACGCATTTCAACCTATTTTATATTGGAAACACTGAGAGAGGGGGTGAATAAATATTTATTTCAATTGCTATATTATGCCAGTTATATTTTTACATGTAATAATCACTATTAATGCCATAACAAAAAAAAAATATTGAGAATAATAATGAGGACTCAAATCGTCCCTTACAAAATTCAGGCTCCAACCTATACAATAGGATCTTCAAATTATTCAAGGCACCAACCGGGTCTATGTGAGGACACCAATCCTCTTGGTTAAATACAAGCACCAACTTGGTCTATAAGAGGACTCCAATCCTTCTAGGCTCCAACCAAAATACTTCTAAAATACTTTCTTCAAGGTGTCTCAAAGCTGCTCCAAGGATGAATTCAGGTCTAGTCCAAAAGGTCTCCAAGCTTGCTTCAACAAATGTCTTCAAGTATTCTCAACAAATGTCTTTAAGTCTGCTCAATAAATGTATTCCAAGATCTCTAATAGTTTCTCCAAAATTTCTTCAAGAAGTACTCCAAAGTTTGATCTAGGGTCACTCCAAGGACTGCTCCATAAATATTTCTAAGGTCACTTCAAGCTCTAATCAAGGTTTCTCAAAAAGTTTCTCAACAAATACTTGAGTAACTTCTTCAATAATTGCATTAGGGTATGATCCAAATTCTTCTCAACAAGCTACAAGATTGCTCCAAAAGAAAAGGATTCTTCAAAAGGTTGATCCAATTTTACTCAACAAGGTTGGCCGAAAAAATTCCTAAAGGATTTTAGATATATCTACAAAGGGTTTCTTTAAGATGCTTCAAGAATGGTACAACAAGGTTGCTTCAAGAGTATTCAATGATAGCTCAAAAAATATTCTCTTAGACTACTTCAAAAAAGGGATTTAATGACCTTGAGAGGCAGCTTGAAAATGTCTACAATGTCTACTCAAGATTGCAACTAAAAAAACCTTAATGATACTACAACAAACTAGCTACTATTCTGCTCCAAACAACCTTAGAAGTAGGTTGAAACCACACGTAAACATTTGTTCCCAAAAGAGGTTGAATACAGTCCCTTCCACATGTTGAATCTTTCTCTTGTCTCGGGTCTGAAATTTTCCATAGGAAGGTCAAGTCTAATGCTATCACAAGGTTGAGATCTATTGTCTTCAAGAGGCTAAATTCGGAGCTATAAGAAGGTTGAAAATCAATCCATTAGGAGATCTCAAGTATGCTTCCAATATTAGATCCAAAACATCATTATCACCCTTAACCAAAGACAGAACCATAAACTCGATAAAGTTTCTCTTCAAATCATTCTTAGGTTCATGAGATATGAACCTTCTTCACACCTCCTTAGACCGAGTTATTCTTCTAATATTATTGATCCAATGTGCATTCGAATGAGGGAGAGGTGTCCCTTATTTATACTAGTCATACCACACCGAATAAGGTTGAATTTTCATTCACATTTTAGGATGGGGCCGACCTGTAATTTAATATTGAAGTCAACTTATCAAGGTAATGTCATTCAGGAATCCCTAGCAGCTAGAAGTTGCTTTGATTTTGTTTTGATATAATTAATGTAATTACAATAATTCATCGAATTCTTGTTGGTATAAGTGTGTGTCTCTTCCTTTAATTGACTGTGCATGTTAGATTGTCTTGATTATTTGGACATTGGAGCATTTGCAAGATGGTTCTTGTTTGAACAAAATGTAATATATCATATTGTTGGGGTTGAATAGGACAAGTTATGTGACACTTCTTTACGACATTATGAATTAATTACAATGACCCAAGACAACAACTGTCATTTTCAAGCATTATGGATTCTTTGAGGCCATTAGTAAAATCTACGTCCACACAACCCATATATGGCATGGATTCATCACTCTCATAAGTGATGCATGGTATCAAGAACATGATTTATCTTGATAGGTGTTTGGTTTGCAAGCCCAAGCTTTAATGGTGTTCCTTTTCTCATTGCTTACAATCTCTTCCTTAAAAACCATTTTTTTGCTTCCATGGAAACCAGTGTAGAAATATGCTCATCCTCCCAGGACTTCAAGAACTCCAATTCAATAATGAGCCCCATAATATTTTTTCTCGTTGATCCCTTGTTTATTTATAACTCTACAATAGTGGCCTCCCCTTGCATTGACATCAATGATAACTCTTCAAAATGAATATGCAAAATATTTGTTCATTATGTTATTCCTTGTTTGAGAATCGTAACTGATTGGATAAATTATGCATGTAAATGCTTAATACTGACAATTGGACATTAACACCAAGGTATGGCCATTATTTGTATATTTTTAATTGTTTCATTCATTATGTATTTGCATTGTACATGCATTTACAATATTGCTAAAGTTATAAGCTAGTGTGGCTCCATTAATCCCCATCAAACAGGTTTAGGAGGGACAAATGCATTTTATTACAGTTAGGAACTCATTAGAGAAGTTAATCAAAGCATGACTAAAACATTACCTTTTTATTTTTAATGATATTAATCATTCACACAAAGGACACCTGGCAATATCCTATTTGTGTGGTTCATAAAGGAGCATCATTGAGGGGACCTTTTGTGACAACCCCTGGTTGATTTCCTATGTAAATAAAAAATAAAACCAAGGTCGTGGGACACATATTCCAAGTTGAATGTTGGGAAAAACATAGTGATGGGGATTGCTTTACAGGTAAGAGATTGCATGTGTGATTTCCTTGCTAATTTATGGATGAATTGTAGATGCATGTAATTTTTTGTTTATGTGTATTCATTAGCATGGAGATCTACCTGGATTGACAATGGTTTTAGCCTTTCCTTGCCATTTCCTATATATCCATGGTGTTGTGGTTTTTTTCACTTGATTGTTTTCTAGTTGGTGCTCATAATTCCTTATGGTTGTGGGTTGGAACAAATTCTTTGGGAGCATTGGAACAACTTGGGTTGAGTTACTAATTCTAGAGCCTAGGTTGGGAAAAATGATCTAGAGCCCTTGGTGGGTTGAGTTACTAGTCCTAGAGCCGGGTTGGAAAAATGCTCTGGGGCCCTAGAAGGTTGTGGGTTGAGTTACTAGTTCCTAGAGCCTTGGACAGCTTAAGTAGAGACCAATCTGGTTGGTTTTAGTGATGTTTGACTACGAGGTGGAACCATTGGTTAAGGGTTGAGGTGGTTTGGCCCTGGAAGCCCTAGTTTTGTTTTGTTTGGTTTATTCCATGAGATATGACATTCAAAATTGGAATTTGGCATGGGGGTGAATGGATGAAAGAGAGATTTGGTTCAGCCCAATCTATGGTCAAGTGGTACGTGGAAGTCCCTCAATTGATTGGTAGTTTCATATGTTAATAAGAGTTATTCTTATATTGTGATTCATGTATATATGTTGGCAATATGTTGGTGATATTATGGTTGGGTTGCCATGGTTTATATACCGGTTATATGTTGTTCATATGATGTTTGTTTTCTATGGATCTCGTTATGAATTATTTAGTTATTGATTGTTTGATGAATGTATGGACTAATAAGTGTTGTTGCAATTATGTGAAGAGGACATAGGAACTTCTCGATGATTCTTAGATGAATCTCAAACTTTTATTATCAAATATGCATTCATGACCTGTAGCTTACATGTTTTCCATGTGTATGACGAATGCCTAGTATGTTCTGGTCAGTCTAGGTCAATTTTTTAAGTTTATATTGAATTTTTAGCTTTGTTTCCATGTTAAATATGATTTTGGAAAGTCTCAAGCAATTTTTGGTAGTGGTCTGGAGGTAGGCCTGAAAAGGTGGCACTGATCCCGAGACCTCATGCTCATAACTGGATAAATTGGGCTATAATATTGTGGAAGCAGTGTTGTGCATGCAGTTGGAGGCCTATAATTACATGCATGCCTTGTTGTGGGTGTGGTTGTTGGCCCGGGGTAGAAAAAAGGGGTACAACTCAAGGTTTAGCCACCTGGCATGGTTATTCAGCCTCTAAGTGTCTTGTAGCCCCTGTGGAATGTCAGTATATAGTTAGTTAGTTGTCCCCACTTCCTTAATTGGATCTAGGAGTTCAGGTCATTTCATAGTAACTCTTGTATCATTTTTACCCTGGAAAGCCGGTGAAATTGGGTAAATGTGGGAGGGGTAGTTACAGATTGGTATCAAAGCTCCCAGGTTCAAGCACTTGGACTAGATAGGCAAAATGTGTTTGTCATGCATGCATATCAGTTGTCTATGTGTTCGTTATGCATGCATTATCATGGTCATTTTTGCAGTTGTGTCATCATGTAGATTTTGATGTTGTTGATGATGAGATGATAGATATGTTGATTTCATTATATATACATACATTGTGTTAATACATATTGATTTTGCAGATGAGATAGCCTCCCCTAAACTTCACTAAGGTATGTTGATCATGTTTATATTTGGTTTATCTGACATGGTATGTTTGTAGGAAGTAGAAGATCAAGATGACAAGCAAAATGGTGGACTACAGTTCATGTGATTCTATCTATAGATCAGATGAAAAACATGGTGATGAGTACTCCCCTGACATAACAAATACATTGAGAAGTTTGAAAGAAAATATCAAAAGTTGTAAGGCAGATAATGACATAATCATTCAGTCATAGGAAATACTTGTCAGAGCACAAGAAAAGAAAGAAGAGGTCAATGAAATTATTATCCAGAGTATATCATATTTACAGAGGTAGGGACTGATTAGGATCAGTCATGGACAGGAATAAAGGACCAATGGGGAATATGGAAGTAGGTCTCAATCGGGATATAGGTTTGACAAGGATGACACAGTTAGAGATGGTATGTTCTTGGATACACCTAACAAGAGGGGTAATGACCATGGGTTCTATTCCAATTCTAGTTCAAAGAGAGAACACCATCATCACCGCCACCATTTGTATAGGAGGAATGAGAAGCAGTACTTTCCAGAGGAGTTCAAGAAAGAAAATCCTCCTACATTTGATGGAGAAATGAAGAAGTCACAAGATGCAGAACCTTGGTTTCTTGGGATGAATAATTTCTTTAGATTACATGATTTCTCAGAGAATATGAAAGCCAGGATAGTTACTTTCAGTCTTAAAGGAAAATCATACATTTGGTGGGGAGATTTGAAGAATTTCAGAGGCATTCAGGAGTAGGAGTGACTTGGAGTGAGTTCAAGAGACTTTTCAAGAAGAAGTATCTATCTGAAAGATAATATGGTGGCAAGGCAAAGGATTTCTATGAGTTGAAGATGGGATCTATGACCGATAAGGAGTATACTAGAAAATTCTTGGGGTTGTTGAGATATGTGTGTTATCTTAAGGAGGAGAAAGAAAATATTCAAATATTTATCAATGGGTTGTTGATATCATTCAAAGACAAAATTGAGCTTGATGAGCCTAGATTACTGGAGGAATCTATTAGAACGTTGAAGCAGTGTTATGGGAAATCAAAGTGCAAGACAAAGTCTAAGCAAGATTGAAAAGGTAATGATAAGAATAAAGGAAATTTTTATTTTGGCTAAGAAGAGAGGAAAACCTCATGATACAGATGACAAGGAGAATGCACCATCGTACAAGAAGTTCAATGCAGTTGACATATGATAAGGATTTCAATATGAGGAGTGGAACAAGGGTGATGGTACGAAGCCTTTACAATGTTGGACTTGTTGCAAGGATCATCGCAAGAGAGATTGTCCACAACATTAGGGCGGCAGACCATAGATTTACAGTGCTCAGGAGGCACAAATAGTTGGGGATGTTGGACAGATTATGCCTTGGATTTATGCAACATTAGATAATAAGCAGGCTAAACATCAAGCATATATTATCGATATGTAAGGTAAGTTTTGTGATCAAGTTGTTTCTATTTTGATTTACCCTAGATCTAACTATAGTTATATCAGACTCGACCTGGTGGATAAGTGTTGCTTAAATAAAGAAGTGCATGTAGAGTCTTGGTTAGTGAAGTTGGCTACAGGTACTAAGAAAAGAGTTCATCATTGGGTAGGATCTTGTGCATTTGAGTTGAACGGTATGTCTACATCAGCGCATCTAAATTTACTTCTATTGGGATCATATAATATGTTGTTGGGTATGGACTGGTTGTACATTCAAAAGACTAAAGTGGATTGCTATGATAAGGTTATTGAGTGCTTGGATAATGATGGATAGAAGAGAATATTGCAAGGTAAGAAGAAGCCTACATCAGTGAGAATGGTTACAGCTATGCAAGAAAAGTGCAGTAGCAAGAAAGGATGTATATTGTTTTCATTTCATATTTCCAGTGAAAAAGGTAAGGATGTTGAGGATGCAGAAATATTAAAGAGGTATCTAGTTTTGCAGCAATTTTAGGATGTATTTCTTGCAAATATCTCAAAGTTACCACCTCATAGGGAAGTGGAATTTTCTATTGAGTTGGTGTCGGGAGAAACACCAACATTGAAGGCACCGTATAGGATGAGAATTGTGGAATTAGTGGAATTGAACTTGTAGTTGAAGGAAATGCTTGATAAAGGATACATTATGCCAAGTGTGTCACCTTGGGGTGCACCAGTGTTGTTCGTGAAGAAGAAGGATGGTACTCTCAGGTTATGTATTGATTACAGGAAGTTGAACAAGGTGACGATTAAGAACAAGTACCCTTTGTCATGGATTGATGACTGGTTTGATCAGTTGAGGGGGGAAGTATTGTTCTTGAAGATTGATTTGAGATATGGATATCATCAAGTATGCATCAAAAAAGAGGACATCTACAAGACTACTTTCCGAACCAAGTATAGGAATTATGAGTTTGTTGTGGCTCCTTTTGGTTTGATTAATGCTCTAGTTACTTTCATGTATTTGATGAATAGTGTGTTGTGTCCTTATCTGGACAATTTTGTGATAGTATTCATTAATGACATATTGATATATTCTAAGAATGAGGACGAGCATGCAAAACATCTAGCAGCAATGTTGAAATTGCTAAGAGAGCATCAGTTGTATGACAAACTTAGTAAATGTAGTTTATTTTAGACATAAGTTCATTACTAAGGGCATGTGGTTTCCAAGGAAGGTATAGCAGTGGACCCAGAAAAGATCAAGACTATCATGGAATCGGCAGCTCCTAGGAATGTGGATGAGGTGAGATCATCCATAGGGTTAGTAGGTTAGGAGGTTCATCAGGAACTTCTCACGAATTGCCTATCTTATTACATCCTTGTAGTGAAAATGGAATAAGTTTGAATGGACAAAAGAATGTGCAGCCAGTTTCGAGCAGTTGAAGCAGTTGCTTACAAATGATCTGGTTTCGAAGAATGCAGATCCAGAAAAATAGTTTGTGGTATGTACAGATGCTTGAAATAGAGGACTTAGTGGAGTTCTTATGTAGGAAGGACAAGTGGTATGCTATGAGTCAAGGAATCTAAATGAGAACGAGCAGAACCATGTGACACATGATCTTGAGTTCGCAGGTATCATCCATGCATTGAAGATGTGCAAACACTATCTTTTTGGCAGGAGGTTAATTTTGAAGAGTGATCACAGTGGGCCAAGATACTTGTTTGACTAACCTAATCTAAATGCCAGGAAAGATAGGTGGTTGGCTATGCTCAGTGAGTTTGATTTTGAGATCAGGTACATTAAGGGTAAAGAGAACAGGGTTGCAAATGCTCTTAGTAGCAGAGTGCAGGTAAATAAGATAGTAGCTATGAGTTCATATGGGACATATTTACATTATCAAACCTTGTAGGCAGGACAACAGGATGACAGGTATTAGCAGCTTAAGTACAAGTTATATCAATAAGGTACAACTGAACGTGATGTGGATTATCATCTCACGACAGATGGTTGGATTAGATTTAGGGACAAGATCTATGTGTTAGATGACAGTGAGATCAGGAAGCTTATCTTGTGCGAATTTCATGTTAAGTCGTATTCAGGTCACCTGGGATATCAAAAGACATTGACAACATTAAAAATTTCTACCATTGGCTAAATTTGAAGAAAGAGGTGGCAAGGTTTGTTGTGAGATGTTTGGATTTTCAACAAGTAAAAGTAGAGTGTAAGCATTCAGATGGTTTATTGTAGCCTATTCTAATTCCAGAGTGGAAATTGGAGATCGTTTCCATGGACTTCATTACAGGTTTATCGAGGACATCTAAACGTCATGCTTCTATTATGGTTGTGGTTGACAGGTTGACTAATGTATCTCACTTCATTCCAGTGAAGTCTATGAATTCATCTGGTGAGGTAGCTCAGGTCTTCATCAGGGAGATGTGACGTTACATGGTATTCCTAGGAAGATTGTGTCAAACAGAGATGCCAAGTTCACTTCCAGGTTTTGGAAGGAGTTGTTTATAGGTTTGGGGACGCAGTTGGCCTTCAGTACAAATTATCATCAACAGCCAAATGGAAAGAGAGAGATCGACAACAAGATTCTTGAGGACATGTGGAGAATGTATGTTATGCATCAACAATGGAAGTGGGAAGAGTATCTTATACTCATGGAGTTCATGTATAACAATGGGTATCAAGAATATTTGAAGATGAATCTGTTTGAGGCACTTTATGGGCATAGTTGTAATACTCCATCAGTTGGAGTGATCCAGTGAATAGGGTATTGATTGGATGGACATGTTGGAAGAGATGGAAAAGGAAATGCAAGTTATCAAGAAGAATCTAAAGGTAGCATGGGATGGGTAGAAGAATTATGCAAATAAACATAGGGTATTTAAGTAGTTTCGGGTTGGGGAACATGTGTACTTGCGCATCAAGCCCATGAGGAGGTCCTTGAGGATTGGATCATGTACCAAATTTTCACCTTGGTATTGTAGGCCTTTTGAGATCCTTGAGAGGATTGGATTGGTGGTCTACCGACTTCCACTGCCTTTGATAGTGAAATTCCATGATGTTTTCCATATGTCATTGCTTAAGAAGTATGTGAAATATGTTGACCATGTCATTGACTAGTCTATAGTGCAAGTGGAACCAGATGGAACCTTAGTTCATTTTACAATGAAATATGCTCATGCTTCGGAATCAAGAAATCGAGCAAGTTAAAGTGTAGTGAAAGCACTTTGGGCCTAATGATTCTACATGGGAGATGGATGATCAGATGCAAGCTATGTATCATTCTTTATTCGTCAGTTGAGCAGATGTTCTTTGATATCTCTTTTGATTTTGTGTTTTGGTTATGTCTATATATGAAAATGTATGTAAATATTGCATCAAGTTGTGTTATAAAGCTCATGTTAGTATCAGTGTCTTCACACTGCCATCAGTGATCAAAATCTGCTCTTTTGTATTTCATAGTAAGAGTCCCATACTTATGGTTTTGCATTCCATTAGGTCATGGATTCACTGATGGTAGGGTTTTCTTCAAATTTTTTCCCTCATGATATATACTTGTTGATCCTCCTTCATATATTTTAGTCATGGCTCATGTTCCCTTTGCAATTCATTTCATTAGGTCTTAGGGTTTGGTCCCATTAGGTTTTAGGGTCCCACCATGGTCAAATCTAGTTATTACATGCCAATAATGATCAGCAAGGACATGAGGAAGCCAATAATGATTGGTAAAGTCATAATTTATCATTTTGAAAGCTGAAGGTAGTTCTCACCTCAAAACTTGTTTTGAGGTGAAAACGGAGTATTTTGTTTTTATCTTCATTTCTTATGTAATTTTATGTTTCCATATGTAATATTGGTTCCCAGCTGCTGCTAAGCATCTAATGATGTTTCCAAGCACCTGCCACTGCAAGAATCAAGTCATCATGAGCACCAAATCCACCTGCAAAAAGCAAAAGAGAACAAGCACTAAACCCTAAATTCCTCTCCCACTGAGCTAGGGTTGGCTATGAGAGCAGAGATATCTGAGCAGAGGGGTCATAAGGGATATCAAAAGGCATGAGGCCATTTCATATCATCAAACATCAGGTCTCCATCATTTGTAGAGAAGTCATTCCAAGGAACAAGCCATTCACCACACATAAGGGACGGTTTTTCTTCAAACTGTGTTTCTGAGCAAGAAAAGATGAATTTGACAAAAGTGAAAGAGGTTTTTGTCCATCATTTACCCAAGAAGAAAAACGTCTTTCATTTTTTATGCAAGTTTCATGGTTTGGGAGAAATGTCGAAAACATAATTTGCCTCAAGAGGGTTAATGCACCTCTGGAGTGACCTTGGTAAAATCAATTTTTCTCCTAGATGTAATGACCAAATGACTTTCTTGATGAGTCAACTGATAAGTAGACACAAAGATATTTCCAGTGAGCTATCATGAGCTCAATTTGGAGTTGAGGAAGACCTTCAAAAGTTGACTGCAACAGCACTATGCATTGTGGCAGCCTCATTCTGCACATTTTGACCAATCTTGGGAGATTGGACTTTTGACAGGTCAAATGAGCTCCAAATTGAGACATTCAAGATGTTTTGGAAAGTAGACTCAACAATATTTCCAACGAGCTATCACATGTCCAATTTGGACACCGAGAAGGCCTCCTAAAGTTTCCTGCAAAAGGCGCTACGCTTTGAGAGGGTGGTGTTGCGCTTTGAGGCAAAATTTCCAGTGCAAAAAACAACTAGTGTTGCGCTTCTGGAGGGTGGCACTACGCTTTGGCCAGCAAAGCCAAAAATCATTCCAAACTTCAAATTTCACTCAAGTTTCCTCCAATTTCATGTTTTGCAAGTAAGTACTCCCTCCTATACAGTGTCTAGATTGCACATCTCATGTTTTGAACCTCTCCTCCATTCTTATTGCTAAACCCTAATCCTTCTCCATAAAACCCTAATCTCTTTGTTCATTGCACTAAAACCCTAATCCTCCTCCATAAAACCCTAATCTCTTTGTTCATTTCACTAAAACCCTAATCTCTTTGTCCATTTCACTGTTTAACCTCAAAACTCAAGCCTTTCACTTATCATTTCCTCCATTCTCACCTACTTTTCATCACTTACATTGTCAACGTTTGTGCAATTAAACAGTTAGTTCAATGGACAGAGGAAGTGATTCTGACTATGATGAAGAGATAACTGGGCCTTCAACTCATGTGGAAACAGGAGAGTAACACCAAGAGACAAAAATTGTTGAGATACCGGTGTTCTTGACATATCAGAGAGGGTCAAGGAAGTTGTTTGCAACTGCCAGGCAGGTGTTTACTCCACAAGGTGTGGAAGGGGCTTTGCCTTCTTCGTTAGCAAAATAGGTACAGGTTGAACAGCTGAGCAAAGGCAAGGAGAAGATACTGGAGGATGTCTTGGATGATGACCAAGAGAGGGAATTTGAGTTAGAATAGCATGATGATGAGCCACAATACCATACCCATCATGGAGTAGAGATCATTGATTTAGAAAGCCAAGATGAAACTACAGCTCAAAACATGCTTATGATGGAAAAGGATGCACACATTTGAATTTTTATGGACACTATATCAAGGGGTAGATATATCATCACATATTTAGAGCAGGAGAACAAGCAGTTGAATGATAAGCAGGTCTCATGGAACTTGAAATTTTGAAGATGAAGAGCCAAAGTGACAAAGAGGCTCATGTTACTTTGACTTCCATTGAGCAAGAGATTGAAAATTATATGGAAACATGGCTTGAGAGGGTCAACATACATCTTGAAGGGTTGATTGAGAAGGCCAACAGGGATAAGAAGATACTCTATCACATGGCCTACCATTACATGACCCACAACAAAATCTGCAATATGAGGATTAGGAAGCTAAAAGCTAGGCTGAGGAGAGCCTTAGAAGGCAAGAAAGAGCAAGATAGGTTGGAAATATTAGTTGAAGCCTCACTAGCCCATCAAAGCAGCTGATGGTGGTGTCCCATGCCAAATTTGGGCAAGTTTTGGAGATTTTTTGCATTTTTCAAATTTTGAAATTTTCAACACAGAAAACTAGCCCAAAAGCGGCACTGCGCTTTTTCCTGGAGCATCATATGGAGTAAAAGTTTGTATTTTTGGATTCATCATGATGAGATCACACACCTTGGAAATTTTTAGAAGTTTTGGAGCAAATATGGGTCACCAAAAGGTCCAAAAACTACCAAAAAATGACCTTTCTGCCTCATTTTGGACACACAGAAGCAGTCTTGGGATATTCACGTTTTGAGGGGGAAAATGACCTCCAAATTAAAAAATTAAAATTTTTTCTAGAAACTAGACTTGAATACCTTTCCAACGAGTTATCTTGGACTCAATTTGGTTAAGGGGAAGGCCTCCAAAAGTAGGTGGAAAGCGGCACTATGCTTTTGACCAGTGGCGCTGCGCTTTTGACCAATTTACCTAAAAAATCCAAATTTCGCTTGTTTTCACTGAAAATTCACTTTCTTTCTCCTCATGGATGTTTTCACTTATGTAATTGATGACATGGCATGTAAATGTAATGGTAAATAGTCTTAGAAGGTAGATTCATTAGTTAGGGGTGGTTTTGAGGCTAATGAATCAGTTTCCATGCTTATAGAGGCAAGTAGTTAGATTGTCTATATTCCTGGTCCATATTTGGAAATGGTTGTAACAACCCCTCTTCTCATGGATTCGAACCTTGATGGTTAGGATGAGTGGTTTTGATGTCTATATTATGTATTTTCTTTGTCATTGGCAAGGGTTGGATTCACTTGGATGCTCTGAACAATATTGTACATCATTGTAAGCAGTTTGGCAAGGAAATTAAAAGGAGTTGCAGCTATTTTTATGGGATACTTGTGGTATGGTGCTTTTGCATAGTTTCTTCTTCTATTATCAGTTTTTCACATGTTTTATGTATGCCACAATCTATTTCACTGCTTCTAACTAAATGATATCAAGATAGATAGGTAGAATTCATTGTTTATAGTGCTCTACCTTGGGAAACCATTCAGTATTTTATGTTTTCTATTGTTTGAGAAGGATACATGATCTTCACATGCCCTCCTCAGCTCCTCACCAATCTTAGACATCCCACCTCACTAGATTTCAAGTGCCAAAGCCTATACCTACGTTGCCCCATAGAACACCCTGCATCTCGACCTAACTTCCTAGACCCAAATTGCCTAGCTCCATCTGATCTAGCACAAAAACAACGAAATCAATCAAAACCCTTGAGCTACTATACCTAGCATAAAATCTTGTTCCTGATCTAGTCATTTTGACTGAGATCCATAAGGAGAGATCCCTCTCCCGGGCTAGTAGGGCTAACTACTAGGTTAAGCATGGTTTGTGGTTACCCTAGAATTGCCTCCCTTCAGCCTGAGGTCAATCTAGGAAATAACAACTCCAATAAGTGGTATGGTGTTCATGGTTGATGGTCATGGTATCAGCAGTATGATATAATGTAAATGTTGCATCAAGCTTTGTTATAAATCTCCATGGGTAGCATGTGTTTTGCTGGTTTATAAGTGTCCTTGAACACCGAGGACGGCATTCCCCCAAGGGGGAGGCATTTGTAACAACCTCTAGTTGATTTCCTAAGTAAAAAAAAAAAAAAAAAAGGTCATGGTACATGTATTCCAAGATGTATGTTGTGAAAAAAACAGTGATGGGGATCACTTGTGATTAATTAATGGATATGGAAATTGGCAAAGGCAGAGTGGAAATAATTGGCATTTTATTTGTGAAATAAAGTAAAAAAGAGAAAAGGAAGATGAAAGGTCACAAATTTGCATGAGGAGGAAATTGAAGGAAAAAATGAAGGAAAATGAAGAAAATATAAGCCTTAATGATTAAAAGGCTTATGAGGATCAGTTCACATCTTCCTATCATTTCGATCTATGTCTCTCTCATTCATTATCTCATTCTCTCATACTCTTGCACACAGAGTGTTCTTGGACCATTCTTGGAGCACTTTGGCATACCTTGGATTTGGAGAAATAAGTAAAAGGAAAGTGGGAAGGCACAAGGGAGCAAGTGGATTAGTAGCTACAACCTGATTTCTTTGCGGGTATCAGGTTGCATGTATGATTTCCTCGCTGATTTATGGATGCATAGTAGATGCATGTGGTTTTCTGGTTATGTGTTGTCATTTGCATGGAGATTTTCCTGGATTGACAATGGTTTTAGCCTTGCCTTGTCATTTCTTGATAGTCATGGTGTTGTGGGTTTTTCCACTTGATTTTTTTCTGATTGGTGCTCATAATTCCTTATAGTTGTGGGTTAGAACAAATGCTCTAGAAGCCCTAGAACAACTTGGTTTTAAGTTACTAGTCCTGGAGCCTAGGTTAGGATAAATGCTTTCGATCCCTTGGTGTGTTTAGTTACTATTCCCTGAAGCTGGGTTGTACAAATGCTGTGGAGCCCTAGAAGGTTTTTGGTTGAGTTACTAGTTCTTGAAGCCCTGGACAACTTGGGTAGAGACCAATCTAGTTGGTGTTAGTAATGTCCGGTCGTGAGGTGGAATCACTAGTTGAGGGTTGAGGTGGTTTGGCCTCTGGAAGCCCTGGTTTGGTTTTGTTTGTTTTATTCCATGAGATCCAACATTCACACTTGGAATATGGCATGGGGGTGATTGGCTGAAAGAAATATTTGGTTCAACCTAATCTATGGTTGGGTGGTACGTGGAAGTCCCTAACTTGGTTGGTGATTTCATATGTTAATAAGAGTTATTCTTCTATTTTTCTTCACATATATATGTTGGCAATATGTTGGTGATATTATGGTTGGGTTTCCATGGTTTATATGTTGGTTATTTTATGGTTATATGTTGTTCATATGATGTGTATGTTATATGGCTCTCGTTATGAATTGTTTATCTATTGATCGTTTAATGAATTTATGGACGAATAAGTGTCGTTGTAGCTATGTGGAAATGGCATAGGGCCCTCAATGATTCTCATATGAATCTCAAACTTTTATGATCATATATGCATTCATGACCTGTAGCTTACATAGTTTCCATGTGTTTGATGAAATGACTAGCATGTTTTGGTAAGTCTAGCTCAATCTTTTGAGTTGAGATTGAATGTTTATCTTTGTTTCCATGTTAAATATGATTTTGGAAAGTCTCAAGCAATTATGGGCAGTGGTCTAGAGACAGGCCTGAAAAGGTGGCACTGATCCTGATATTGCATGCTCAAAACGAGAGAAATTATGCTATAAATGCATGGAAGCAGTGTTGTGCATGTAGTTGGAGGCATGTAACCACATGCATGCCTTATTGTGGGTGCGGTAGTGGGCTAAGGCAAAAAAAAGGGGTTCAACTTAGGTTTTGACGACCTAGGGTGGTTGTTCAGCCTCTGATTGTCCTATATCCCTTGTGGAATGTCAGTATGTGGTAATTTGGTCAACCCCACTTCCTTAATTGGATCTAGGAGGTCGGGTCATGTCATAGTAACTCTCATCTCATGATTACCTTTGTAGGCCAATGAAAATAGGTAAATGTGGGAGGGGTGGTTACACCATTATAACTCATAATGACTTTGATTGTCAAACATAATTTCTCAAATTGAAATTTAGACTTAAATATCATGAGAACTTTCACATCATATTAAAATGGAGTATAGGGCACAAGAGTAAGGAACATAGCACTCTCCCATTTATATGAGTTTCAAATCTACACATCATGGAGAGGGGGTCCTTTGAACCCACATAGATGTTAAACCCCTCCTGATCGTAAGATCACTTGGGGGGAAATGGATTTGGGGATGTATGAATGAGAGAGTTAAGACCTCTTAGGGTTAAAAGGAGGGGAAATCTTGATCATTGATTTGGCTAAGATCAACAAAAGGGAGTAGAGTATGAGATATTGACTTAACCATTTTTAGTCATGTTAAAGGAGACACATGGAACCTCTTTATTGGTGTAGGTTATAAAGTTTCACATTAGCATGGAGAGGATCTTATGACTCACAAATTTCATTCATTGATCATATTTGTGATCCACAATTGGGAAGGCACTTGTTGTGATGATGATTGAGACTTATCCTAGAGGAGTGGGCTCAACATTCAATTAGATGTTGCCACATGGTAGGCCCAAAATGCACATTACAACCCAAAGGCCACACAAAAGTTTATTACCATGGGAAAATGAATTAAAGAGCAATGGGAAAGCTAGCTAGACTAACAGATCCATTGCATGATGGATTTTACATGCGAGTCTTACCAATGCGCATACAAGAAAAATATCATATATGTCAACAACAATATTATACTAGTTCAAATACATGATAATGAACAAGGCCCATTTTCTTTACAAAAGTTGAGTTTACTCTTGGGGACATAATGAAAGGAATCTAATAGAAAGCCATGAAAGTAATAAGCATGTAAAGTGGGACTTGAGAGTGATCAACATCGACAACTAAATCCATTACTTTATACAAGACTAACAAACAAGAATTTTCATGAAAAAGTCTTATCTTGTATAATATACATTACCTTTAGGGAAATGATATGTCATATAATATAATGGTAATAAAATAGAATAAAATAAAAATTATACTTTATAATACAATTTTGGGAAACAAAATATTAAAAAACAACCACAATAATAACAAGTGTAATATTCAACGTTGTTGCTTAGTACATGTCTCTCATGCAAAAAGTAATTGATAGCTAAATTAAAGTAAAAACAAAGGAGTTCTTTTAAATGAGAGAGGAATGGTCAAATGTGAGACCTATGAGAAAAGGCAAGTAGTTGAATTAGCCTTATTTTTGTTTATTTGTTGTTGTAGTGAATTTATCAGAGAATTGTTGTTGTATTGAAGTTATGAGAGCATTCTATTACTAAAAATAAATAATGGAAGAGAGGTGACAAAAAAAATTGCTTTTTCCCCAAGGAAAAATCTTAATTTCCATTAATATGTTGAAAATTACATATTGTAGATGCTTAAAGAATCATATGTTGTAAAATGTGGTGTACCACCTTCATATGTTCATGTACAAAAAACCATCGTAGGGTATACTAATAGTGATTTACATAATTACATGTCCAATAATAGATATATACATAAAATTGTTTTGGAAAAAAAGTACTAGCAGTAGCTCAAAAATCCATGAAATCAGGCCTTGTCAGGCCCTTGTATTCTCTGATCAATGTATGGGAAATGGCAGTACTGATAGAAGTCTGATCCCATCTATTCCTGTATCAACCATAGGCCTATAGGCTGGATCATGGCCTCCTTGGATAGCTGATTGGAGATCTGGTTGCGCTCCCCCTAGATGTGATGACAACAGATGGAGTCAAATTGTGATTTCAAATGAAGTGCATCATCTAGAATAGTCCTGAGTGTGTGTGCATGACAAATAGATGTATTGTTGAACCAATTTATAATGATCTTAGAGTCACCAAATATTTAAATATGCCTACACTCCTTTTCTAAAGAAAAATGCAAAATATGTCTGAGTGTGATCAATTCTGCAAAGTTGTTAGTGCCATTGCCCAAACCCATTTGAATTTTAAAAAAATGATTATTTGATAGATGTAAGAGGGCCCCTCCCCCATAGCCATGTGCATGGGCTGATCCATCAAAATAGGCCCAAGGTATGTTTATGTCAATGGTTTCAAAAATGATGGTTCACAGGGGTGCAATTCGATCATCATCACGAATGTTGGAGTAAATGGATAATACATGTGTAGAGGCCTAAGTCCAGTGAGGTTCCATATCTTTGAAAATGGATTTATTACGGATCAGCCAAATAGCCCAGCAAACCAATAGAGGGAGATTCCTAAATTTAGGATCATGGGCCAAGGTCCACCATGCTTTCCAAGCCTCAAGAATGGAGTTCCCCTGCCATATAAAGGTGATAGAGAGGGAGGAGAGAATCTGAGTCCATAAATCCAATATGAAGGGGCAGACAAGGAAGAGATGTTCAATAGTATCGGAGTCATGTCGGCAAAGGATGCATCAGGTAGGGCCATGGAAATATTTTTTCTTTAAGTTCTCTCCCATAGGAGCTTTGTGGCGGAGGACAATCCACATGAAGAGTCTGGTTCACGAAGGGGCCTTCAATTTCCATAATACACTCCACCACCAGTCTATAATTGGAGGCTTATGTGTTGCATAAATAATAGGGTAGCCATCCTTGGGTGTATAATTACCATGCTTGGCATGTGCCCAAATGAGTTCATCTTCGCCTTTGATTAACCTAACATGTGATTCAGCAAGAGCATTAGTGTAGCTGAGCCAATCAGGATGCCAATTGTCAGGAATGCCAAGTTGTATAGCAGATTTCCAAGCTTGTGATAAAATGTTAGAATTCTCTAGGTCTGCAATTTGTTCAAGATATGTAATACCTACATTAGTTAAGTATTGAATGAGCTCAGGAGGGACCCTGAAAGCATTATCACATCAGGACCATGGATCCATACCAACACGAACTGAGGAGCCAGACCTAATTCTCTAAGCTAGTCCATCTTGAATGTAAGATATGGAAATTAATACACCATGCCAAATGGATGAGATGCTCGACCAGTTCCAAGTGGGGATTCTGACCCAATCAAGTGTGTGTAGGGGCCAGATATATTTCTGATAAACCACCTCAGTTCGTAAGCTTTTTTCAATAAGAATTTGCCATCCCATCTTGGATGTTAGTGATTTAGAGAAGGATTCAAGGTTTTCCAGTCCCCATCCTCCACATTTCTTGGGTAGTGCAATCAAATCCCAGTGTAACCATGCATATATGTGACCATCATGTTTCCCTTTCCATAGAAATTTGCACCACAACTGTTGAAATATCGATAAGATTCCTTTTGGAATCCCGACCATGGACATCCAGTAGACCGAAGTGGCTTCCATAACTGATTTGATTAATACAAGTCGTCCAGCTCTAGAAAGGTATTTATGATGCCAAATATTTAGTCTCCTTTCAATCTTGGCAACAAGCTAGGTCCAATCAGCTATCTTGTAATGAAGAGGTTTGAGTCGGAACCCAAGATACTTAAGTCCATCATCCAAAGGTAGAAGTGTAAAGGGAAATATCTGGTGAGCATATTGAATCTCATGTGGTGAGCATCCTGCAGAGGAGATGGTATATTTTCAGGCATTACACTCCATACCAGTGGCTCGACAAAATAATTGCAACAAAGATAGAAAAGTTGATGAATCACCAATACCCCCATTGAGGAAGATTAATACATCATCGAAAAATAGAAGATGTGTAAGGATGCAGTTGTTGGTGATCTTGATACCTTGGAGATGACCAAGTCTGTGTTCTTCAACAATGAGTCGGCTCAGGCCTTCCATAACAAGCAGAAAGAGTAGGGGAGACAAGGGGCAGCCTTGTCGAAGGCCACGTTCTGCATGAAAAAAGGGGAGGCATATCCATTTATAAGAACATTGTAGGAGACCTTGGTGATGCAACACATGATCCAGTTGATGAAGTCCAGGGGGAAACCCAGATGGGTTAGGAGCATTCTCAAGTATATCCAATTAGTACGATCAAAAGCCTTTGCAAGATCATCTTGAGAATCATTCCTTTTAACTTCTTGAGCTTGATGGAATGTAAAACCTCTTGTGTAGTTCCAATGGCATCATGAATTTGATGGTGATTAAGAAATGTAAATTGTTTAAGTGATATATGAGCAAATAGGATAGGTTTGAGGTAGTTGGCAATGATCTTGTAAATGCAATTGTAGAGTGAGATGGGTCGAAAGTCATTGAAAGTATCAGGGGAAACAGATTTAGGGATGAGAGAAATGAAGGTCGAGTTGAAAGCCTCATACATTCGGCAACTTGTTCTACGGCCTTCAATAATTTGTAGCAAATATTTCCAGAGTAATTCAAAGAAATTCAAATAGAATTCGACTAACCATCCATCAGGGCCAAGGATCTTGTCCTTCTTAAAAAAAATTAAAGTGCTCTCCAACTCCCCCGTAGATACCAGCTTGTTGAGATCCTCAACAACCTCCTGGTCAACAAACCTAGGAAAGAGACCAACCACCCTGATAATTTTAGCCATAGTTGCTTTGAGGAGCCTTGTAAAGCTCTCGAAGTGAGAGGTGATAAGAAATGAAATTTCATTGAAGGAGTGGACTCTCTGACCCTCTTCATTGGTCATCTACTGATGGTGTTGATCGCTCGGTGCCCATTTGAAAATTTGTGATAGAACTTCATATTATCATCCCCCTCTTGTAGCCAGATGGCATGACTCCTGAGGGGCCATGTTTCTTCTCTATCTTTTAGTATCCTATTCCTTTCAACCTCGAGTCAAATAAGGTGGGTTTTGGCATCATCAGATCAATATCCCATCTCATTAGCATCTTCCAAATTAGCTAGCTCAGCCTCAATATTGTGTATTTTGAGATCATCCATCTTTCTCTTGGTATTGTCCCAATCAATGGTTAATTTCTTAAGTCTAAGAAGGTTGTTGGAGAAACCTTCAGAGACGGATTGACCAGAGTCAAGGGGTGAGCCTTCTAAAAGTCTGAGACTAATCAGATGTAGTCTGAGTCCTTTAACCATGTGGCGTTGAATTTAAAGGTAGTTTTTGGTTTGCGAGCATGACCCACAATCTCAAGATATATGAGAGAATGATCAGATACACCCTTCGATCCAAACCACTGCCTATAGTTATAAAGGGCCCCAATAAGTAGTTCCTTAATGAGAAAATGATCCAGCCTTCAAGCCAACATGGCCACTCCAGTCCTTCGGTTCCTCCAGGTAGGCTAGAGTCGAGCCATAGGGATATCAATAAGCTGGTGATTATCCAATAGGGCTTCCAAGGTATCATATAAAGGGTCAATCTAAGCATTGTGCCCCCAGGATTCTACATGTCTGATGGAAAAGTTGAGGTCTCCACCCAAGATGATATTGTCAACTTGTAAAAGGGACGAATTGAGAAAATGGTCCCATAATGAAACCCGGTTGTGGCAGGGACCATACAATTTGATCAACCTAAGCTCCATCCCCAATTCAAATAAGAATATATCAGCACCAATAAAACCATTCCCACCCCAAATGTTTAAAATCCTTACAGTTCTAGGATTAAAACCAAAGGCAATACCTCTTGATGGCCCTCAAACTTCTAGGGCATGTAATTTCCACCCAGGAACAAGATATTCCAGCACATGTATAACCAAGTCAATAAGGCCAAGGGTTTCTTGTAGAAATAGGACATCCACCCATTCAGTTTCCATTAGTCTCTTAAAGGCTAGTTTTTTGGCAAGGCTAACCAACCCTCAACAATTAAGGGATAACCACTTCATGGGGGAGATGATGATAGGGTGTTATGTGCTCTAAGAACCCAGTCAATAGATAGTTGTTGGCCTTCAACCACGTCGATACCATCTTGATGGATGACCTTGGAGATGGTGGAGTGTTTGCTCCGAGATGGTTTGGAGGGCATAGGAGGAGGGATGATACCAATTCCATAGACCTCCATGGAGGAGGATTTGTCCAAGGAGCGAAGATTATAGGAGTGGGATGGGCTTGAAGAATTTGATGCCTCTAACAAAGGGACAAACAGGGGCGACTCGAGAAGGATGGAGACTTATTGGAAAAAATAGGAGGGGGTAGTACTGGGGGGCTTGACAGGGGAGGCAATGAAGATGAAAATGGCGAGATGCAATGTGATAAAGAGGATGAATAAATTGATTCAGAAAGAGCAAGAGATGAAACAAAAGAACAGGAGGGAGGGTTACTAGATGACAGGGCTGCAACAGCCGTCATACGGGATCTGGTAAGAGGAGGCGAGGGAGGGTGAACCGAAATAGAAACTTACCTCTTCTCCCGAGCCTTTGTCTTAGACTGATTACTAGGTGTTGTGGACATTCGATGATCTTGTGAACCCAGCTTGTCTGCCAATCCAATATTCTCAGACGCATTTTTCACAGGGGACAGATAGCAATAGGGGGAATTCCTTATATAATTGGCCAACCTTGTGGCATCTTCTGCATTTGAAGGGCACCCCTTCGCAGTCAAGAAGTTGTATTCGGGTGAAATTCTTCTAGTGAAGGGTAATTTGTTCCTCCAAACCCTCTCTAGTATCAAGATTAACCAGGAGGCGTGCCAATGACATATTGACTGAGACAATGTAGGATTTGTCATAATCCAAATAGGTACCAAGAGCATTGCCAATGCGATTAAAAATGCCTTCAAACCAAAAATGTAATGACAGGCTCGGTAAATGCACCCAGATGGGACAAACCCCCATTTTCTCCCACTCCAAATCGAACATGGGACTCCATCTCTTAAGCAATACAGGTGCAAGTTCGATATGCCAGTATTTTGAAAGCACCCATGATGTGTAGTATGGATGTTGAAACAGGAGAGAAAACCACCCACACGAGAGAGTGGTAACCGATGGAAGTTAAGAGAGGATCTATCCCCAAATTTTGATAATCCATTGTTGTAGCCTTGCAGTGGAGTATGTTTTCCCGCAAACTCGTCCGACCAGTACTCGATCCGTTGTATCAATAACTTCCCCCATTTGTATCCCTTCTCCAAATCTGAGGGAGATGTCCTTGTTCCTGGCTTTGACACACTTGGACTTCCTCACTGATTTGGAGGGCTTACTAGCATGAGGAATGGAGGAGGATTTGGGAGGGGGTTCCAAGGAGTCATCAACCTTAGGATTAGAGCCGCAATCTGCTAAGTCGATAAGGGGACTGTCAAAACATCCTGATGAGAGGGGAGTCGTGGCGAATTGAGTAACGGTATCCAGATGTAGAGGTGGAGGCCCAGAGGTATGAACTGAGGGGAAGGGTGTCAGGTTCGATAGCGAAATGTGAGGGAAATCAACAGATGGGAGATTCGCTGAATAGCCCGGCGGGTAAGAGGGAGAGGTAGAGTCAAAGCAAGTAGCCCGGAAATGTAGGGATGTCGAAGAAGGGGGAGAGTAATAAAAAACCGACCCAGGATTTGAATATGTAGGAGGAGAAAAGCCGGACGCGAGGAGCTAGGGCAAGATGGGAAAAATAGTGAAACAACCCTAGGGTAACCGACATGGGAGACCGGTGGAGAAGACAGCGACGCATCTGACAGGGGAGGGGGCGAAGTTGTCCATATGGGCACATATACATATGGGTCGTCTGTATAGTCAAAAAATATTCCTCCATATCCGTCGACCCGCCGACAGACCGTGATGGGAAAGTGGAAGATACCAACCCCAATGCCAGATGCCAGAAAAGGTGACGAAAAAGAGGTAAACAGAGAGTTTCCCGAGTCGCTCGGTTGGTGTGTAGTGCACAAGGTTTGTGCCCTCAAATGGCAACGGTAGATCTGTAAACCCTACCTGAACTCAGAGTCGTTGCAGATCGGGTGCATTCGCACCATCTCAGCTCCCCTCCTCTTTTCACAGAAAAAAAAAATTGCTTTTATTATAACAAAAATTTTATTTATTTACTAAAATAAATGAAAATATTTAAAAATAATTTTTTTATTATATTTGAAAATAAATATAAAAATTGTAAATGATAATAAATGGAATATATGATGTTTATAGGAAAAATTAATAATAATATATGTTTAAGTAATACATTATCAATTTTTAAAATTTCAAGAAAATATATAAATAGAGATTAAAAATTGATAATTTCAATTACTATATTATCAAAATTAACTTTTTTAATAAAAATATTATTATACTTCAAAAATATAACATTATTTGATGGTTAAAATTTTATCTCATGCTAATGTATTATGTCTTATAAGATTACAATAATTCAATCGCATATAAAAAATTATTTAAAACTTATGTAATATTATTTTATTATATATATCATTTTAAATATTTTAATATTTTAAAATGATGATAATGATGATGATTAATATGCACTAAGACAAATGCGGACTATCGGACCTAAAGAAAAGAAAAAGAATCTAATTGTGTTTCTTTGAAATCTTGTTTTTATGATCAAAGAGAAGGGAAAGAAGTGCTCCTAGATCACTATAGTTGGGTTGGCTTAATAAGTCAAGAAGATTGGAAGTGTGGTAGATGTTAGGAAATTGAGATCATATGTGAGTAAGAGTTAGACAGTCTAAAAGAAAGTGTTTTTCATCTTCCACCTTCTTAGTATCACAAATTTGACAGATTCTATTGTCCCAGGGAGTCTTGGGAGTAGACCACCGCTCGGTTTCACTTTGAAGCTCATGAGAATTAGTTCTTATCCTAGCGATGTTCATTTTTTTCTTAGTGTTGGTCAACACAGAGAGATAATTCTAGTTATCAAGGGTGGGGTTGATCACCTCCTTATAGTATCTTAGCTTTCTCTTACCCTCCAGCTCCTTATCATCCCACAATTTGTCCTTAAAATTGGAGGTAATAGTATCTTTGACACTATCCTTGCTTCTTGTGATGATCTCCTCCTTAATCCCCCAATGGTTGAGCCAAGACTAGGCATCCTTATGCCACCCACGCTTGAGGCGAAGGTGGGGGTTTTGACTAAAGTTAGAAGCAATTTTTGGGAGCCTCTTGGATTCCATGTTGTAAAGCTTCTTCTTATACATCAGATATCTAAACATAGTCGTACTTTCAATGGGGGACAAGCTAGCTTCGATCAAGAGGATAGGATAGGGATTATTTCCCTTGATCTTTAGGTTGTAGGTTATGAATTGCTTTTGAATCATCTCAATATTTCTCCATGACTCTCTAGATATACTGCAACCCCAAACTTCACATCCGTATAAGACAACAAGGGTGACGAGAGTCTCAAAGAGGAACCTCTTTTTACTCCAAATGTAAATATCGACCAACTTACAATTGTTTTCAAGCTCATAATAAGCTTTCCAGCCTCCAATAATCCTTTTCTCAATGCTATAATTCCAGTTGAGTTGATGAGGAAATTCAATACCCAAATATTTATAAGAAGAAACCTACTCTAAGCAATGGTTATCATAAACGAAACTACCATGGGTGATCTTTTGGATTTAATGATCATGACTTTAGTCTTGTCGGTATTAATTGTCACACCCATCTTGGAGCAGTAGACATGAAGAGTCTTAAGCTGCTTGTCTAGGTCATCATTGCTTTTTGCAAGAAGAACGATATCATTCGCATAAAGGAGAAGAGTAATGATTATACCAGCAAGCTCGATGCCCTTGAAACCTGCAGTTTCCAAACACTTCTCTAGCTTATCGATGTATATTCCAAAAACTTTTGTGAAATTTAATGGACACGATGTTCAAACAAATTGATTGCAACTACCTTAAACATTGAATGTATTTAAATGTGTTGCCAAACATTTAAATCTGATAAATTTGTGTTGGAAATGTCACTCTCGCTATTCTAAGGTAAAACCTTAACCAATTATTCCACGTACTCAAATTGAATTATCTAAACTTGAAGATGGAAGTAGGTAAACCTGACAATGATTAAATTTAAGTCTCTTTAATGTTTTACAAGGAAATGTACTATTCCAATTTTTTTACACGCCAAAATGCATACTATAACCGTAATTGGTGAATGATGTAATTGCTTTGACTTTCATTGATTAAATTATGGTGCTATTAAAAACTGTTCCACTTAAATTTGACACATTATGAAATTTTCATAAATATTGAGTTTTTATAAATAATGAAATTTTCATAAATATTGAAATTTGATGTGTATATTGTTTTTCATAAATATTGAGATGTATGTACTATTATGATACTTGTGGTATATACATATTTTTTATTATTTTTATTTTTTATTTTCTTCTATATAAGCCAATTAAAAAATAGAAATTCAAATTTCAAAATTTTCCAAAGTTATTTTTTATTTCAAAATATTTTGTTTAATAAGTATTTTTTCCAAAACTTTATAAATAAAAAATTAAATTTTGAGAACTAATTCAAAGTCAAACCATTTTGCCTATCAAATGAGTTACAATATAACGTGTCTGTGTCTATGCTATAGGCAAGTATAATAAATATAAAAAATATAAAAAAAAACTATCATAACTTTATTTTAGTTCATAATATTTTAATCATTTAAAATTTATTTGTTAATTAATATATTTATAGGGACATAATGAAAGGAATATTAAAAAAGACTTGATAGTAATAAACATGTAAAAGGAATCTAAAAAAGACATAAACATGTAAAGTAAAAAAGAATAATCAACTAAATCTATTTCTTTATATAAAATTCCCACAAAAAGTTTTTTCATAAAAAATACTTATATATAATGAAATGATATTTTAAGGTCTATGAGACTAAAAATAGTTTATGAGACCATTAGTTCCCTATTTTTCGCTCTTTGCAATTCAGTGCTTTTCCGATACAAATTGATGATGAGCTGGCCCAACCTTCCAACAATCTCCTTGCTAAGAAAACAATGCCAAAAAATTGATGCTAACATGTTCTCATAAATTTCTCTGATGTCTTTGAATGCATCACATTCCAAAATAAAATGTTTTTCCAATTCCACAACCCCAGACGTGCAAAATATGCACACCCTTTCTTCCCAAGCTTCTTTAGGCCTTTTCCACCGTCCTGTTTCACACCGAAGTTGATGTGAGTTGGTCCTTAATTGAGCAATAAGAACCTTTGCCCTCCACGAAATGCTAGCTCCAATGAACTCTTTTTGTTATAAATCACAGGTAGGGTTGAATTCCTCAATGTCATATTTCTTCTTTCTACCCAACTCTTTTCCCCATACCTTTTTACAAAACTTCTCCATAACAAAATCCTTTAGCTCCTTGCTATTTGTGGGACCGGCATTGAGGTAGACATCCCATTTTTGCATCCATGTGTAGTTTTGTTTCATCCATGTTTTCTTTCTTTCACTAATGCCTTCATTGAAGATAACATTAGGCCATCTACCTACTCTCATTTGTTCAATTCTTTTTAGGTATCTTATGAGCCGCACCATAGCAATTGCTTCAATGGAAGGTACCGCACTTTTTATTTTGAACTTACTCATGATCAAACATTTTTGGATTTTCTCAATTTGTTTCCATTTTGAGACAGGAGTGCTGCTAGCCCACAATTCACACCCATATAACATCACTGGAAAAACTAGGAGTCCAAAAAGCACTTTAATCGTTTTCCAATCCCATAACTCTGCCTCTCTACATCTGTTTTGAAGAACATATAATGCTTTCCACCCTCCTAAAATCCTTTTCTTTCTGCAGTCCTCCCAATTGAGTTTGTTGTTGAAATCAATCCCAAGGTACTTGTACTTTGTTACTTCTTCAAGAATGTTGTCTTCAAAGAAGAAAGTATGCTGGCTCTACTTCCTTTTATTAGAAAAAATCATTATTTTGGTCTTGCTAGTATTGACTTGCATCCCCACTGCTCTACAAAAATGCTCAAGGGCATATAAGTGCATTTGCAATCCATGGGCCCATTTAGAAATCAATACAATATCATCAACTTATAAAAGAAGCTTTATCACAAACTCCCCCAACTGAACACCATCTCCACCTTGCATATTTAGCCACTCTTCCAATTTATCAATATATAGACCAAAAAGAGTGGGGAATAGAGGGCAACCTTGCTTGACTCCAATGTCACTTCTAAAGCTTGCTGAAATACTTGCTGAGGTTCTAATTTTGACTTTCACTTCTTCATAAAGTCTATGGACAGCGGCTCTATAATGCATAGGAATTTCAAGTTCTTCCATTCTACGCCACAAATTATCCTAGGGACTGTGTTAAATGCTTTTTTGAAGTCAACAAAGCAGAAAAATACTTCTTCTTTGTCCTCCCAAACCTTTTCAACAATGTGTCTCAATGTAATGCCATGATCCATTGTAGAATATTTCGACTTAAAATAAAATAAAAAATAAATTTTACAATATAATTTAAGAAAATAAAAATTTAAAAACCAAACATATCAATATATAAAACAAAAACCCAAAATATATATATATATATATATATATATATATACTCTTTTAATAATAATAAATATATAAAACAAAAAAATATATTTTACATTATACTTTTTTAATCATTTTAATTTTTTAACAATATTGGAATTCACTATTAATTTAAAATCATGTTAATATTATTTAATTTATATTTAATTAATTTTAATTTAAAAATAATTTTATTTTTTAAATTTTAATTTATTTTTATTATTTTTTAAATAAAATATTTATTCTTTTAATTTCCACTTTAATATTTTTTTGTTTTCCCATATGTATTTTTAAAATTAATATTTTATATAACCTGAAAATGTATATATCATTTAACAGATATTTTGAAAGGATTAAGTTCCAAATTGTTCCATCAATTGGAAAACTACGTTCAGTTATACAAATAATAATAATTTTTTTTCCATTTAAAAGATTCTCCATCGTTTATTTTGGTGGGCACCACTCATCTTGTTGACCATCCACTTTCTTTGCCTCGTACGTTTTTAATCATGGAAAGGCCTTGAGAATATCGTTGATAAAAATGTTGAGCACAAACTTCGATGAACTGGGGTAACTGGGGTACATTAGTTACAAATATTTATGGAGTTGTTTTTAATGTGATTTTTTGGAGTTTTCGATACTAGAATTAGGGGGAAATTTTGTGGTGAAATCTTAATTTGTGTTATTTAAACTGGTTTTTTGATTGTATATATGGATTCAACACCCTGAAAAATCTCTAAGGCACTTCCATTGTGCAGGGGTTACCCATCAAACTTGTGATTTCAATGAATTCTTGTCAGATTTTAGAGAAATCAGACCCAAAAAATCTACCGAAAAAACTTTCAAAAAATCACACTAAAACAACTCGAATATTAATAACTTAAGAATTTCTTTATCAACTTAAAAAATATTTAAGATATTTTAAAACCTTAACAAAATCATTTTTATTACTCGCAAAAAAACATTAACCAATTATAATTAATTATATATATAATCATAATTGTTTTTTTTAAGATTTTTCATCATCCACTTTTCTTTTCCAAATGTATGGAGAATATCCTTGACAAAGACTTTGTTGAAATGAACTGAATGAGCTAATTTGTATATTAGTTATCAATCGTTTTCACTCTATTTAAAAAATATGAATATCTTTTTAACAAAATCATTTTTATTAATTTGAAAAAAGGTTTATAAGCATTAAAACTTCAAGAACATCATTTTTATTATCAACCGAAAAAAAGCATTCACAGTTGCTGAATAAAAGTTGCAATTTAACTATAGTATAATGTGGTGTCCAAGAAAGATGATCGAGCATGTGGGCGGTTGTTGTTTCAAAATAAAACCCAAGATGGTTTTTCTGGGAGAGTGCGCAATTTGTGAGATGATATTTAGTAGGCGTTCTTTCTTTCCATTATTTCAGACCTTCATATCATCATTATTGTCAATACCAAGCCACGCCATGACGGTTGCTTTTACTCTTTTCTACATTTCAAGGTGATGGGAATTCTCGTCCTTAGCCAGCCGACCAGTGAAGTTCACCCTGATTTTCCCTCCTGCTACTTTGGATAATGGTGAATACTTATTTTCAATAATCTTTTTTTTTAATGGATTTGTCTGAGGTGAAAAGAAAAGTTAAAAATTGTTGTATTGAAAACAAGGTCAGTCAAAAAATAGAAACAAGGAGAGTTGGGAACAGTGGGGAGAGCCCTAGCAATATTTTTACCATCACATATATTAAAGCCAAAATAACTTGCACAACCCAAATAGTAAAGGAAGAATCATGACATGAAATGACAAGGAAAAAGACCAAGAAGGACAACCTTCAAATGAATTGACAACCCAAGGAACTAGTCATATATTCAATAACAATCTCATAGGATTAAGGGAACCATTAACATGTGCCACATCTAACCTTATATTACAACATAAATCTTCCACAATATTAAGACTACATCAAGGGATACTGCAAGATAAAAATCCTCACACTTAGTCCCTTTACATGTGAAAAGACTTGCCTTGAAATAGATAATTCTAACAAACAACCATAATAGCCACTCAAGATAAAACCCAAAATATCCAAGAGAAAGAGATGATGAAATAGAGCCTCACATTTACTTGGTTTTACCTTCTACATGATCCTCAACTAAGTTAAGAGGGGTTACCTTATCAATCCAACCATGACTACAAATGGAAATTGGTTATTCTTTATATAGAGTCTAGCTCAACTTCCTTTAAAATAATAATTGTCTCCTAGATCCCCGATTTCTCAAAAAATAATATTAAAATATAAATATCTCATAACCGATTCAAATGTCAAGTCAACCACTGCATAAAGTAACGGGAAAGTTATGCCATTTGTCTTCTCCTCAAGGTGGATGTCTCCACCATCTAGGGTTAAACCATGTAACAACATCTCTATATGCATTGATTAGCTTATTAGTTGATGATAATGTAGAGGACATTGTTTCCATTGATTGTGCCAATGCTCCATATGCCAACCATTCAAGTCGTATTTCAATCATGTGTAAAGGGGTTGATTTAATATGTCGTTATGTTTTTCTCATGAGGTTTGTAGATACGTTGACAATGTATCGTATTAAAAGTGAACTCATGGTAGGTTTTGATGTTGTTATAACAATTCACAAATCAATCGCTTTGTTGCAAATAGAGGTTGAGAATAACACCTAGAAATGACTTACAAGCCTCTTATATAGTATTACTAGAAGTATTGACTAAAAGGGTGTCGTTAGGCTACTGAAACAGGTCCTCCTTTTCCATGTTGGAAATGGTGATGAACAAATGTATGAACAAAACATATGCCTCGTCGATTTCTATATGGGAAAACTTATGGAGAACTGATGTATCTGTTATAATCCCTTATCTATGTCTAAAAGGTAAGATGATTGGTGTCGATAAGATAAAATGACAAGAAATTTAAAACTCTTCACCCTGCAGCTACAAATTGGAGGAAAATTCTTGGACTCAGAAATATACTTGCAACTGTTGAGCCTTGGTATTGCACCAAGAATGTTGCAACTCCCAAGGGCTCCTCAACTCAAATTATCAACCCGAGGTTCATACAAACTTCGAGGTGACAATGCTATATGTACAGCAGATAGGATTCCACTCATACCACCCTCAGTTATGACATTAGATCAAAAAGTGCTCAAAGACCCTTCCTCCTACTAAATTAGAATGAAACCTTGTTGATAAAGGTACAATTGGAAATTGCTTCTAGCTATGAAAATTTAAATGCCATTGAATCAACTTGTAAATGCTAAGTAATCAATTCGTGAAAGGACAAAGGCTAATCAACTTGTAGAATATCTTGCAGAATTCATCAAATTACCTCATCTACTTGCAGAAAGGAAGTTAATTTATCTTGCATAATTCCTCAAATTACCAATCATAATTGCATGTACCATCTACCTAGTTCACACTTGCTTATAAATCAGTAACTTGCTTGTATGATATAGAAACTAACTCTACTATGTTTTTGCAGTGAAGAAAAGGAAGGGTTGGAGTGGCATAGGAGCTTTCCATGATTATAAAATCACAGCTAGGGGTCATTATGCATCTATGCTAAGTCAAAGTTGCAAAGGGGATAGAAACTCGTGAAGGAAAATGTTGTGACAGGTTTGCTACAAATGATTGCTACAGGAGGCCCGTAAGGCTACAAGAGGGCATATGAGTGGTCTTTGAAGGTGGAAACGATATCTTGAGGGTATGGAGAGGTGGATGGGAGTTGAAGCAAATGGAAGGAGGTTGATTTGAGCCCCTGTCCAAGCTCAGGACCTCTCGAAGGCATGTCTTGCACTAGGATGAGTGATCTCATTATACTAGGCATAATGGCTTATAAAACGGGGTTTTGGGACAAAGTTTGAAAGTGGAAGGAAAAGGTGAAGGAGCTTAAGATGGAAGTGGTGAAGGTTCCCTTCCCTGCAGGTCAACCAACCCTGCAATCAATCACATGCATGCATCCATTTATCATTAACAAAATGAAATGACTTATGATGAAAAAGTTGAGTTGAATTTAAATAACATCGCATTCATGCAATACCATTGATTTTATCACTAAACTGACTTCTAAGCTACAGAGAGCAAATGTAAAATAGGACAACTAACACTAATCTATTTCCAATCAATCATAAACACAATATTTTTGGGATGTGGTTGTGAATCCTTCCACTCATTCTCCCATGAGAGAGTTGATGTAGAGCCTACAACCACAAGATTTTATAGATTAATCTCTATCGAAATACAAGAAACTATGTAATACTTGGAATCAAGAAGAAACATAAGTACAAGAAGAGGGGCCAAAACCTCTAGGTTGGGCCCAAACCCAAGGGTCTCAGTCGTTTGAAACTAACTCGTATGCAGCTTAAAATCCAACTTCTCATTATCAAAAAGTGTAGGTCTATTACATCACATAAAAGCTTAAATTAACAATGTCAAGCTTAAACCTCAATAGCTACACCTAGCTGAAAAAAAAACTTTGAATCCTAATGAGCTCTTCTTCTAGTTTATTTATACAAAAGGGCAGCTAAAGCAGCTCCCTGTAAAGTAGGAGTGGTTCCCTCCTTGATCTCGAAAATGGTGGATCTTGTCCTTTTTGATCTTCACTTGGCCTAGGATTCACTCAGCTGCCAATGAACTTGAACTAGTGAGAGAGGATATTGTGATCCCAAGTCAAGTCTAGGGAGTTAAGGAGGTGGAAAAACCCCCTAGATTCTCTCCTAGTTATCTCCATCAAGCCCCTGCATAGTAATAGCCTCAAAACTGCTTCATTTTCCTGGAATTAAACCACATCAAGCCAAATACTATGACAAACACATTTTACTCTTCTTGCTAAGCAAAATATAACAAAAAAATGTGAATTAATGTAAGAGAATGATAGTTTTAAGGTTGGAGGATGGCACGTTGATATTCAAAATGTACCTATTGATGGGACCCATCATGACCCCCTTGCTGAAGTTGTTGCTCATCCTTTGAGCAACTCAGTCATCCATGTGCAACTATTTCATGGCTCTGGTGGTCTGCTTGACATCCCAAGGCTCCTCATATGGTGCCATATTGGGGGTATAAACCTACATTCCTCTCTATCTTTGTCCACTCTCTCTACTCTCCTGCTTCATCTCTTCCTTCTTGTAAGCCTAGCAGCAAGGGTGGACTAAGCTTGAGTCATATCCAGCTAATTTTCATCCTCTGCATGATCCTCTTGTATAGTGGCATTCTCTCCAAGGCATTACTTAGCCTTTCATGAGAGTGATATTCTTTGATCTGTAGACTGTGGGGTAAGGCATGCCATCTCCTCTGGAAAGCTTGTGGACTTTTTGTTTCCAACATCATGAATGTGTCTTCCAAGTGTAGAATGGCTTGCTCCTAGGTAGCAATGTATTTGGGTGTTAAAGTAGCATCATTGGAGATGAGGCCATGATTGCTAATAACAACCTTTGGGCTTACTAGCTCTACCCTGATATACAATGGTTCCTTTTCATCCTTTGCCATTACCCTTTTCACCTCCTCAACTCTTCTCTCCTCATGAGTCATGCAGGATGATAAATTCATCAACTTCATATCTCCCAATATTGAATTGGGATCCCAAAAATTCATATTTTTTAAAGTGAGGTTGCGCATGTAAAATTCAGCCAATTTTGCTTTGTCTTCCATGTTAGTTTGGCTGCAAAATTCAATGAACTACTCGTAGTCCTGAAAAGGCAGCCATGTTATTTGAGAAAGAAGGCATAATACTTTTATGGTTGTTTGAATTGTAGTTATTCCATGGAGATACTTGCCATGGTGGCAATTTGTGTTTCTTTCTTCTGCAACCTCTTTCTCAACCTCATGTTTTCTACCTATATTTTCTCCTTCATGATGGACTCTCTCATTCTCAAATCACTTAACTCTTTTCCCATTTCAATGACCTTTTCTTCCATGAGGCCTACATCCTCTACCTTATACGATTTAGAAACTTGCATCACCCTGTGGGTTATACCTCTCTCTATCTCCAATTCATAAAGGAGTGGGATTGCAAACTTTTTAGGGATAATCCTTCCTCCTTCAATGAATTTGCAGTAGGATCTCAAGCTAGGTTGTGGGCTAGGTTCTTAGAGCTCTTGTAGGTATTTTCCAACATTCTTTGAGGTGGTGGGTTCCTCTTGTGAATATTTCTTGTTCTCTTGTAGCTTCCCCTATCCTACATGTAGTAGACTTTGCCCCTCCTATAGCAAACCTTGTCTCTCCTATAAAAAACCCTGATGCTCCTGTAGCTTCTCTTTTTCCTCTTCCTTAAAGGCAGATTGTGTCATTGTCTTATTGAAGGTGCCATACCTAGTGGTAGGCCTACTCACAGGTGTTATGGGTGACTCAGTTTTGGTTTTACAATGAATGACCTCCTCAATCTTTCCTTCATTGGGTCCTATTTCTTCCTTTTTGCTTGGTGACTTGTCAATAATTATAGGAACCCTTGTAGGAGTTTATGGCTTCCCTTTTATAATTATAGTGCTCTTCCTAGTTCTGAAATACATTTGACTTGGCCTTGATGGCTTCCTCTTGGGCTTGACATGAATGCCCAATGTATCTAGGTTGTAGATACTTCCTATTCAGTGTCCTCTACTCCTTGAGGTGGATAAGTCTCCTCAGGGCTTATTCTTTCTTCTCCTTTCTTTTCCTCCTCTTCTCCTTTCATCTCTGCTTCTCCTTCCTTTATCTTATATGCCTCTTTTTCCTCTATTTTTATTTCTTCTTCTTTTGTTCTTGCTGCCTCTTCCTCCTCTGTATTTTCTCCTTCTTCTTCCTATGTTTTTCCTTCTCTTCCTCCAATACTAGAGGTTGGAGTCTCTCCTGGTGTGAGGGCTTGTGTTTCTATGAAAGTCTCCCTATCCATGTCCACAAATTTTTTCCATATGACAGGTATTCTCAAGTGGTTTATAGCATCTACTACAATCAATTTGACGAGGCCATGGTGAGCTAAATGTTGGTGTTTTCCTTCCCTTACCTTTTGACTCATCTCCATGGTTGATTGCATAAGGATATGAGGGACACTAAGTCTTTGAGAAAGGGGTAATTTTGCCTTGAATCTCAACTCCTGGAGGAGCCTGAAGTGGTAGGCATAAAGCACACTTAATCTCCCTTCACAAGATATATATTTAAAGATATGGTAATCTACCTAATCCCAAGTGTAAGGCATACTTTCTCTTCTCACTCCATTCTTGTCTTCTACGGACTTATCTTTTGAAAGTGATAGGCCTCCAATTAGACATAAATTAAGGCCCATCTGGCCATTCTTTAGCACATTTAACCTCTCTTTTTTGCATTAGATGACATATTTTTAGCTTTAATATGTTCATTAGGAAGGTTTAGAGATAATTTCATATTTGTGCCTAATATTATTTAGTTTTGTAGAATATTGTGAGAATATTGGGCAGATTATGAAGATTTGGGGGAGGATATAATCTAGGGACTTGTTCCCTACTACAGGAGGATCAATATTGGATAATAAATGAACAAAATATCATGAAATTATTCACAAATTATGGAGCTCCAGTGATTGAGAAAATCTAGGAATGTCTTCCCTGACATTTCATAAAGATTCCTAGTGTTGGGAACCAGATCCACTATTTGAGGGACTTTGGAGGGAAAACTTCCTCCTTTCAAGGAGAATGCTTCCTCATCATTTTGTATAAGTACAAATTCAAATTTTCCTCTAGGGGGCATGTATTTCTTAGTCTTCTTGTGGAGAAAAATTGTTTTTTTGCAGCTCCACTTTCATTTCTAGCAAGGATGTACTTGGATTGATTCAAATAATGAAGTTTGGTGCAATTTTTAGCTTCTAAAGCTTGGTCTCCTTCATAGACCTCTGAGTATCCTTGGGCTTGGCCATCCTAGGAGCCTCAGAGCCCTTTTGTATAATTTTTTTCTTCTTTTCACTGCTTATTCACATGCATCTCTTATTCTTGTTTTTCCTATTTCTGCATTTAGTATTGATGCTTCTTTTGTTGTAAGATTGTGTTCAATGATCGAAGTAAGTTATTTTTCAAGTTATTTATGGAGTCACAACATGATGCATCCATAGAACAAATTTGAAAAGTCATCTTCATCATTGAGCTACTTGGACTAGTTTACTAGTTCACAAATCTAGAATTTCTAGAAGTCCCTTGTAGCAAACTAGTAGTAATTTCCTGCTATTTTTTACAATGTGTTAATGAGATTCATCTGAGTTGATTCCACTTGAATTAGGTCATAAAAAAATTCAAGTTAATACCAAAATTTACCCCATTGAATTTTCATTTGATTAAGTTAGGCATTTGATAGGTTAACTAGCTCACTAGTTCTTGAATTTCCAGTTTTTAGAGTAATAATTTTCTGCTATTTTTTAGCACGTGTTAACAGGGGTATTTTAGAGTGATTCCACTTGGAATGGAGACCTAAGACATCCTACTTAATAATAATAAAAAACTTTATCCCATTTGAATTTGATTTACTTGGGCATTTAGCAAGATTATCGCTCTTGTAGCATTACAGGCATCTTATAGCAACTGCTTGTAGCAAACTAGTAACATCACTTTCCTTCACCATTTTTGATCCCCACTGCAACTTTGACTTATTCTAGATGAATAATGACCCATAGGATCTAAATCCATGATTAGGGAGACCTAAGGACCACTCTAGACCCCTCCTTCCTCCACTGCAAGCACAAAACAACAAATAGAGTTAGGAAGCAATTTTCACATTTGAAACTCTTCAATGCAAGTGAAGTAGACTTAGTTTCTGAATTTCTTAGTTATGTGTTGTAGATTAACTTTCTTCTTTCCAAGCAATTTTCAATTAGATTAATGATTTCCATTTTGCAAGTATAATAATTGATTTGATTTATTTGAAATTAGAGTAGCATGGTTTATTTTTGCAACTAGGTTAGGTTAGATTTTATGACATTCACTGCATTAGATCAACGAAAGAAGGACACATTGCATGTTTCACATGCAGTGTCGACACCTCTTAATGTTGTACGAACCCCGGGTTGATAATTTAAGTTGGTAGCCTTGGGAGTTGTGGGATTCTTGTTGCAATAATGGGGCTCATCACTTTTTGGTGTCGTTTTCGGGGATCAAACCTGGGTCACCCGACAACGACGCAAAAAAGTGATGAGCTTCAATATTGCAACAAGATTGCTTCAACTCCCAAGGCCACCAACTTAAATTATCAACTCGGGTTTCATACAAACTTAAGAGGTGTCGGCACTATATGTGCAGCATACAATGTGTCCTTTCATTGATTTGCTATAATGGAGTGAATGTCATCAAATCAAAGCCTAAACTAATTGCAGAAATAGAAGTGTTACTTTGAAAAGGAATTAATCCTAGGCAAGAACAACTATTTGTAATTGAAATCCTAAGAGCTTGAATTCAAATAAATAGGCCTAATCTACTTTTTAAAAATGCATGTCCTAATTGGTGTTTATTCTTCCTTAGTCATGGATTTAGAGCCTAGGGGTCATGATTCAAGCCTAAGAGACAAAAAACAAGCTTTTGGAGCAAATCTAGTCAAGTTTACACGTGCTACAAGAGTGTTACAGGTGAAACAAAATTGCTACAAGCGAAACAGAATTTCTACAGGAGGAGATAATTTACCAAATGACCAAGTAAATCAAATGAAAAGGGGATGGGATGATTTTTTTTATTAATTAGGATGTCTTAGGACTCCATTCCAAGTGGAATCACTCCAAAATACCCTTGTTAACTCGTGCTAAAAAACAATAGAAAATTACTACTCTAAAAACTGGAAATTCAAGAACTAGTGAGTTAGTTAACCTATCAAATGCCTAACCTAATCAAGTCCAAATGCATTGGGGTAAATTTTGTTATTAACTTGAATGTTTTTATGACCTAATACAAGTGGAATCAACTCAAATGAAGCTCATTAACACGTTCTAAAAAATAGCAGAAAATTACTACTATTTTGCTACAAGGAACTTCCAGAAATTCTAGATTTGTGAACTAGTAAACTAGTCCAAGTAGCTAAATGATGGAGATCACTTTTCAAAGGTGTTCTAAGCATGCTTGTGACTTTGTAAATAACTTGAAAATCACTTACTTCAATCATTTAACCCAATCCTACAGCAAAAGAAGCATCAATACTAAATGCAGAAATAGAAAAAACAAGAATAAGAGATGCATGTGAATAAGTGAAAATAAGAAAAGAAAATTATACAAAAGGGCTCTAAGGCTCCTGGGATGGCCAAGCCCAAGGATACTCAGATTCCTATGAAGGAGACCAAACTTTATAAGCTAAAAATGACACAAAACTTCATTATTTGAATCAATCCAAGTACATCCTTGCTAGAAATTAAAGTGGAGCTACCAAAGAATAAGGTTTCTCCACAAGAAGACTAAGAAATACCTGACCCTAGAGGAAAATTCGAATTGGTACTTATAAAAAATGATGATGAAGCATTCTCTTTGAATGAGGAATATTTCCCCTCCAAAATCCCTCAAATAGTGGATCTGGTTCCCAACACTAGGAATCTGCATTAAATGACATGGAACACATTCCTAGATTTTCTCAATCAGTGGAGCTTCAGAATTTGTGCAATAATTTCATAATATATTGTTTATTTATTATCCAATCTTGATCCTCCTCTAGTAGGGAGAAAGTACCTAGATTATCTCCTCCTCCAAATTTTCATAATTTTCCCAATATTCTCACAATATTCTTCAAAAATAAATAATATTAAGCACATAATATGAAATCATCTCTAAACCTTCCTAAGAACGTATTAAAGCAAAAAAACATTATTAAGTGTAGAATGAGAGGTTTAATATAGCCTTAAAGTGCCTAAGAAAGGTTAGATAGGCCTTAATTTGTGTCTAATTTAGAGGCCCATCATACCCCCTACTGAAATTGTTGCTCATCCTCTAAGCAACCTATCGATCTTCTTGCCTTGTTGTTCTTCATGTATGCTAGCCTATTTCATTCTTTGTTTGTTGGTCATGTGTTGCTCCTCCTGCTTCTCTTCTTGCTACTCTTCTATTTTCATTTCTTCCCCTATCTTAGTTTCACATGAAACTTCTTATGCGGGTTTAGGGTACTTCTTTCTCTCAGGTGATTCTTCAATTGTAATGGTTTCTATTTGTGAGGGAAACACCTTGATTTTGGTTTGTCTTCTTGGTATTCCTCTAGCACTTCTCCTGGTGAAAGGAATTATTTCCTAACATCCATTACCTCATTACTAATGTCATTCTCATTGAATTCCAAGCCTCTTACTGCTGATACAAATTCTTTGCCATGACACATCATATTATCCATTAAATTCTTATGAAAACCCTTGATTAGAAATCTAAATTATCTTTTCTCATTAAATTATGGAATTGAAAACACTTAACAGAGAGACCTTTCTTCTTACAGAGGGAGAAATGATGGTAAATAAACTGAGGCAAAAGAAAGGAATGATGTGATGACCAAACTGGTGACTTCGATACCTTTCACCCTTAGAGAATTTACCATATTTGTTGCAAATCCTTTGCAGCTCTATTGTGTTTCTTTGTACCTTATAGTAATTAATTAATCAATATTCAACACCCTATTAGCAAATTTTTTCTCTTGTATCCCTTTGTTAACTTCCTGTATCAATCTTTCTATCTCCTGTAGCAGTTTTGTTCGCTCTTGTAGCATTACAAGCCCCCTGTAGCAATCGCATGTAGCAAACTTGTAGCATCACTTTCCTTCACCAATTTTCATCCCCACTGCAACTTTGACTTAGTCTAGATGAATAATGACCCCTAGGCTCTAAATCCATGATAAGAGGGCCCTAATGACCACTCTAGACCCCTCCTTCCTCCACTGCAAGCAAAAAATAACAAATAGAGTTAGGAAGCAATTTTCACATTTGAAACTCTTCAATGCAAGTGAAGTAGACTTAGTTTCTGAATTTCCTATTTATGCGTTGTAGATTAAATTTCATCTTTCCAAGAAATTTGCAATTATATTAATGATTTCCATTTTGCAAGTAAAATAATTTATTTGATTTGTTTGCAATTAGAGTAACATTTTTTATTTTTTCAACTAGTTTAGGTCAGATTTTATGACATTCACTTCATTAGCTCAACAAAAGAACGACACATTGCATGTTGCACATACATTGCCAACACCTCTTAAGTTTGTACAAACCCCGGGTTGATATTTTAATTCCTTAGGAGTTGCAATATTCTTGTTACAATATTGGGGCTCATTAGAAAGGAAGAAATTTTTCCTAGTTGTGACACTTACTTGCTTGTCTTCTTTGCTCCATCTAATTCCGAGAGGAAAGGTGGTCACTATGTTGATAGTTTCAAGACAGAGAGAGATTGTCAACCCTATGAAAACATTTGTGGCACTGTCCTCCCCTTGACAGTGTAATTCCATGGCAAATTGATGGGCAAGATCATCATCATACCCCTTTAGTAGCTCAAAGAAACCCAACCACTGGTGGTTTCTGAAAATGTCAACTACAGGAGGGTGTTGGTGAATTCTCTTGGTGTCTGAGGGTTCCCTTTTGTTAAATACTCCCCCCATATCTTCTCTATTACTCCTTGATTCTATGTAGGTGTGGAATTCAAGAAAATTCAAATAGTCTTAGTAGTGAAACAATGGCACAAAAAGTGGTGAAATAGTGTCACAATGCTTGGTAATAGTGAGCAAGAAGGGTGCTTGAATTGATATCAACCAAACTATTTTCTTTTCTCTTAACCACAATAGACTTCCAACAGGAACCCCTACTAATCAATTTACAGTTATAGGCTCTTAATTTCAAGCAGACTGCTCATGAAATTTGGTGTAGAAACAAAGAAGGAGGGTATCACTTCTTATCAAAGCAATTATGGGTGTGCATGAAGGTTTTGAGACAGTATCAAGCCACTGTGACTCTTTTTCCTCCTCTCAAGTCCTCCTATAGCTCCTCTCATCCCTCCTGTAGTAATTGCAGGCCTACTTGTAGCTTTCTCCTGTAACACTTTGCAATCAAGGTTCGAAGCTCCTTGGTGGCACTCTAGGTTTCTCAATGCACTAGCTCATCCTTCCTCTACCTGTTTTTGGAATGAGTGATGGTGCAAATGAATTCGAGCCAACACATAATATCCTCTTTTGGTTAAAATCTCAGAGCCCTATAATGACTTGGATTTAACACGAGTTTCCTCTTTTGGATTGTTTTCCCCACTAATTGTAATCATTTCTCCATCCTCGTTATTATCACCGCACTCTTCAAGGACACCACTTCATTTTGAATTGACATTTCTACGTTGTATGGGCCACTTAAATCACACTTGATTTTACTAGTCGAGGGTGGCTAAGTTCACTGAACACCTCCAACCTATTAAAACACCTTTTCTTGCTTAAAACACATTTTCGTCATTTTTATGCAAATGGAGGAGGTTAGGGTTGCCATACCTGACCCTAGCTATGGATCGAACTGTTGCAGACGTTTTCATGTTCGAGTTGGTCCATATACCATTTTAATCAAGGGAGTTGACCTCTTTGACTTATTTCATGTGGATGTCTTCATTCTTGATGCTACCTTGATTGTTGTTTTTGTTGTGTGTTTGTCGGTGTCTCTTCTAATATCAAAGTTGTTGCTATTGGTGGAAAGATTTCTCGATAATGAGGTGTCTCTTCATAGCTACAAACAAATATTCATCATCCCTTCTAGTGTTTTAAAAAAAAATCAGTGATTAATGTATGGTTGCACAAGCTGCTACATGAGGAGTTTATTCCTGTAGCAATCTTTTGTACTCCCCTTGAAGTCTTTTATTTTCATCGGGGAGATGATGATAAGCTATGAGGATAGGGTTATATTCATGGAAGAGTAGTGCAGAGACTATAGAGATAGAAAATAGTATCTTATGTGTTTTTTTCTTAAGGTAGGATAGAGAGGAGAATTTGAGCAAATTTTTGGCGAAATGATTGGATGGGTGATGGATGGATGATGGAAAGGCCATAAGAGGACCTTATTTATCATTTATCAAAGTAAAAATTGTATTTTGGATTGTTTTCCTCCTCGAATATCCCTCTTTTAGCTCTACAGACTCCTCCTGTAGCATTATAGGACCTTCCTGTAGCAATACAAGTCCTTCCTGTAGCATCATAGAGAGGAGGTGAAACTTAGATTTCTTGATGAGGGATGGTGGAGAGAGATAGTAATATGAATGGAGAGGTTGGATATGAGGTGTATGGATGGAGGAATGTATGATAGCTTGTAGGTCTTGGCCTGTAGCCATGAAATTTTCCATCGTGTACAATTCTGCAAAACAAAAGAAAGGTTAACAAATATGATATAAGCTTCTTCCTTGTTCTCTTTTTCTTTTCTTTTTCTTGAGACACATAGGTTGCCTCAAAGGAAGTTTCACCTAGGGATATTTATTATTTTTTCTCTTTTTGTGCTCTTGGGCTGCCTCAGAGAGGTTTTCAACCCTGAAATTGGCCTCAGATGCCTCATAGAGGTTTTCATCCAGATTATTTATTTTATTTTTTTGTTTTTTTCAATTTCTAGGAATTTTGTGGATTGGAAGCTATGAAACTCCCAATCACATTCAATTATTTTATGATTAAACTGATAAATTCCTCCTTAGATAGGGGTCTTCTATATAACTTCAACCTATAACCATTTACAAGCAAGGGAATGCCTTCCTCATCAATGGTTCTGATCTAGACAGATCCATTTTCATGACACTTTTCCACTAGGTATGGACCCAACCATCTTGTCATTAGCTTCCCTTTAAAATATTTGAAACTAGAATCATATAACAGGGCCCAATCCCCTTCTTGAAAAGTCTTTTCCTTGATATGCTTGTCATGCCAGACCTTCCTTTGTAGTTGTATGACTTCAGTGTGTAAGAGAGCTTGCATTCTGAACTCATCTAAGCCATTCAGTTGGAGCAGCCTTTCTTGTTGTGTTGTGGTGACATCTAAGTCCAACTGAGTTGCCATTCTCAAATTTTTATATTCAAACTCAATATAAAGTCGAGCCTTCTTCCCATAAACAAAATCATATGGAGTGAATCTAGTGGTGGTTTTCCAAGTGGTATTGTAGGTCCAAGTGGCCTCTATTAGTCTCTATGCCTAATCTTTCCTACTACTACTAAAAACCTTGGTGAGGATGCTCTCCAATGCTCTATTTGTGACCTCTACTTGCCCATTTGCTTGAGGATGATAGGCACTAGATGTCGTGTGCTTGATATGGTACTGCCTCATGAGCTCTTCAATCAAATTGGATGTGAGTTGTGCTCCTTGATCAGTGACTACCTCCCTTGGATACCCAGACTTGTAGATGATGTTTTCTCTTAAAAATTATGCCACTTTTTTCTAAGTTACTACTTTGACTTCCTTTGTCTCAGGCCACTTTGTCAAGTAACCAGTGCACACAATAATGTACTTTTTCTATCCTGATGGTGGATTAATTGGCCCAATGAAATCCATGCCCCACTTGTCAAATGTCTCTAAGGCCACTTGAGGTTGTAGGGGAATTTTATCCCTGGGTGTGTATTTTCCCATCCTTTGGCACTAATCACATCTAGTGGTATATCTCCTTGCATCTTGATGTAAAGTGGGCCAATAGTAACCAACTTGTAAAACTTTAAAGGTTATCCTTTTTGCAGCAAAATGACCTCCACAAGGACCATCATGACATGTTGAGAGGATGTCAAATACCTCCTCTTCTCTTACACATCTCCTCAAGATTTGATCTAGTCCCAATCTAAAAATATTTCCCCCAATCCAAGTGAAAGGAGAGCTTTTCCTTACAATCTTGCTTTTCTCCCTAGATGATAGATTAGGAGGGAACCTCCCAGCAACCAAGTAGTTTTATATGTCAGCAAACCAAGGAGAAAGCACTGAGATGGCAAAGAGGTGCTCATCTGGCAGTTGATCATCCACCATCTCTTCATTACCTACAGGCAAGGTTAACCTGGACAAAAAATCTGCAACCACATTTTCTTTCCCTGGTTTGTCAATAATAGTCAAATCAAATTGTTGTAACAATAACAACCATCTAATTATCCTAGCATTAACATCAGGCTTGTTCATCAAATATTTAATGGCTACATGATCAATATGAACAAAAGTTTGGTACCCAGTGATATAGTGCCTAAATTTGTTTAAATAATGTACTACAGATAAGAGCTATTTTTCAGTGACAGTGTAATTCATCTCAGCTTTAGACAAATTCTTACTAATGAAGTAAATAGAATAAGGCAACTTATCCTCTACTTGTCCCAAGGTTCCCCCCACAACTTTATCTGATGCATCAATATGGATATGGAAAGGCAATGCCCAGTTGGGACCTCTTAGGATGGGTGCAGTGGTCAAATTTTCTTTCAACACTTCAAGGGCCTCTTGAAAACTATTGGTCCAATAGAAATATGAATATTTGGCCAGTAAACCAAACAAAGGTGAAGCCACTTTACTAAAGTCTTGGATGAATATCCTATAATACCCAACTAGTCCTAAGAAGCTTCTAACATCTATTTTCTTCTTAGGGGTAGGGACCCTTTTGATGATGGAAATTTTTTTTGGGTCTACCTATATCCCTTCCTTGGATATGGAATGGCCAAGGATAGTCCCCTCATTCATCAAGAACTCACATTTCTCAGGGCTTAGAGAGAGATTCATTTCAATTCATTTCTTCAAAACCTTGCACATATTGGAGAGAGCTTCATGGAAGTCACATCCATAAGGAGTGAAATCATCCATGTATATTTCAATAGAGTCATGAACCAATTCAGAAAAAATACTCAAAACTACCCTCTAGAAAGTAGCAGGGGCATTGCACAAACCAAATGGAAGAACTCTATAAGCAAAGGTACCCCAAGGACATGTGAATGTGGTCTTATCTTGGTCTTCGAGGCTGATCTGGATTTGATTGTATCCACTAAATCCATCCAGGAAGGAGAAGAATTTCTTCCCTGTAAGGCCATCTAGGACTTGATCAATGAAGGGCAAGGGAAAATGGTCATTTTTTGTCACCTTGTTGAGTTCCCGGTAATCCACATGGATTCTCCACTTCCCATTATTCTTAGGAACTAACACAAGAGGTGACACCCACTCACTATCTAAAATGTGGTATACGAACCGTGCATCCAGTAGTTTTTGTGGTTCTTCTTTCACAATGTCCTTAAGAGTTGGGTTCATCCTCCTCTGGGGTTGGCGCACAGGCTTGCATCCCTCCTTGATGTAAATATGGTGAGTACAAACTGAGGGATGCACACCTTTCATTTCCTTATAGTCCCAAGCAAAAACATCTAAGTGTTGCCTCAACACTTTGCATAATTGTTCTTCCTGTTTTGTCGAGAGAGAAGGGTTGATATTTAAGGTTTTGGATGGGCCAAACTCTACAATCTTTACATGGTCTAGACTTGAGTCAATAGGGAATAAGTAAGCCCAATGATTACTCCCATATTCTTTCATCAATGCATTAATTGGTATGGGAGTGGGAGCATGATTCTGAAGGATATGGTCAATGAGATCATCTTCATCAGTTTGCCTCCCTCCTGTAATAATGTCTAGAGTGCATATTGGGTGGGGGGTGGTGTGATACAGTTCATCTTCTTCCTCCTCTTCTAACTAAAAGGGTAAGCCATACTTAATAGAAGGCTAAGTAGGAGGATACAATACCAATTGTTTAGACAAATGTCCATTCCTAAAGATCATGTTCCCAACCCTACATCTAATGTAAGAATCAACAATGGCTAACCATGGCCTTCCCAATATGAGAGGATAGCCATTAAACTTGGTTTTGGGCTGGAGAACCAGGAAATAAGTAGGATGCTCCCAAGATTCAATGGAGACCATAACATCTTCAACAACTCCCTCAAGATCTAATGTAGATCTGTTTGCTAGCTACAGCAATTTGGTGGTCTTCCTCAAAGCCCCTTAGAGGTTTAAATTTTGCATGGTTTCCTTAGTCATCACATTGATTACAGCCCCAAGGTCAATCAGGGTGTTAGGGACTATAAGGCAATCAATGTGCACATCTACTACAGCGCTTCCAGGGTCTAGATATTTCGTGAAGATCACCGTCCCAAGCATAAAATCAGATAATTTCCCAACAAAAATTATGGTGGGGATGTCTCTTTTTCTTCTCCCAAAATTTTTGAAACATTTCTCCTTGATGAGCTTATTATAGATGGGAATATATTTAATAGCCTGGAGAAGGGGTGTTTTAACAGACAAATTCTTCAGTTCTCCCAGAAGTTAAACCTCTTATGGGGTGTGTTTACTAGGGTGGATCAACCTCTCAGAGAGGAATAATATCTTCCTTCTCTTCTTCAAGCTCTTCAGGTGGAGGTGTGTGGTTATCTGGAAGCACTCTCCCAGACCGAAGGTTGATCTCCTAGATTTCCACAATGTAAGAAGGATAACATGTCTCTTCATTGTAGACCTATTGTGGTTGCTTGTTGTTCGGGTTCAGATTTGGTTGAGCATGAATTTGAGATTTCTTTGGTGGAGTAGGATGACTAAGTTGTGGTTGAGGTTGGGGTGGAGGTAGTAAAGCAAGAGGTTGGTTAACTTGAGGCCTCCACCCTTGTCATGGGTTGCCCCATTGAGAATATTGGGGTGGATATTGCTGAAAACGATGGTTGATAGGTTGAGGAGGATATGGAGGAGCATAAGACCAAGAAGGAGGTGTGGACTAGGATGGATGAGTGGAAGAGTACCAAGGTTGAGAGGGTGCATTCTGATTTGGATTATAATAAGAGTAGTGTGGACCTTGCATACCTTATTGATATGGCTGAGGTCCTTGAGGTATTCTTTGGTTGATGAAACAAAGTTGCTTTGACCCCCCTTCTGCTCCTTGATATACATCTTTTAGTCTTGGAAAAGAAGGGAAATTTTAAATTGCATGATTTTATTCTCAAACTAGGCAGACCTCTATGACATTCAATGGGCACTCATTCCTAGGATGTCTTTTGGTGCATCTAGGGCATAAAATAGCTAGTGCCCTTTCTGCTTCCTGCTACTTTCTTTTGATTTGCATGGTATCCATTTGTAGTGAAAAGGTATGCAACATTTCACTCTTGAAATCCTCCAACATGTTACCTATCTCATTTTTAATGGATGTTGGGGAGGGAGAAGAACTGACCAAGCCTTGAATAGCCCTACCCTTCTTCACGGTAGCCTTAGAGCGATTCTTGAACACAATTTTAATGTCATCATAGGATAATTGATAGATATCTCCTCCAGAAATCATGTTGAGGGTTTCCAACGTATCTTCCCTGGTCCCTCAGAGAAGAACTAGTTTGATTGATTTAGGATCAAGGGTGCATTTGTCCCTCCTATAATTGAGTTGAAATATCTCCTCATAGCCTTCTAGGGATTCATCAAGTCCAAGAGTCATCCTAAAGATTTATCCCTTAGTTTATTTTGACCTACAATAGTCCCTATACTTGCTATTGAAGGCATGTTGCATTTGGGCCCAAGTAGTGATGCTACCCCCAGGAAGACCCATAAACCAGCGCAAGTTTGCATCTTTAAGGGTAGAGGGGAATAACTTAAACTTCTCCTCATCAAAGGAATAGTCATAGTTCCTACAGACAACAAAAAATTCAAACATGAAGGTTTCAGTATCCTCAAACGTTAAGCCATGGAAATGTGGAAGGGAAGTAGGGATTATGTTCTTCATTCTAGCATCTCCATTGGTCTCTGTGATAGGGAAAACCTCATTGTCCCTATTTTCAGCCATAGTTTAGGTAGGTGAAGTTGGTTCTTCTTCTTCCCTAATAGGTTCTTCAAAAAATTTAGGTTGCTCACTTGGAGTATCTTCTAACTCCTCTGTAGTCAAAGAGGGAAGCTCATAGTCACCGAAGAAGAGTGAAGGTTGATTGTTTGAGAGTGTGGGGATTTTTGGTAAGAATTTTCCCTGATTATCCCTACTCCTATGAGGTATGAAAGGTTTTTTTTTTTTTTTTTTTCTTTTTCAAAATTGTATGCAAAACAGAAAACAATTCTTAAGCATAAACAACATCTACTTAGACACCTCCCCGACAATGAGGCCAAAAAGTGGTGAGCCTCGGTATTGCACCAAGAATGTTGCAACTCCCGAGGGCTCCTCAACTCAAATTATTAACCCAAAGTTCGTACAAACTTTGAGGTGACAGTGTTATATGCACAGCAGATAAGATTCCACTCATGTCACCCCTAGTTATGACATAGATCAAAAAGATCTCAGAGACCCTTCCTCCTACTGAATTAGAATGAAAGCTTGTTGATAAAGGTATAATTGGAAATTGCTTCCAGCTATGAAAATTTAAGGGCCATTGGCTCAACTTGTAAATGCTAACTAATCAATCATGAAAGGACAAAGGCTAATCTACTTGCATAAATAAAGCTATGTTATATTGCAAAATTCATCAAATTACATCATCTACTTGCAGAAAGGAAGCTAATGTATCTTGCATAATTCATCAAACTACCAATCAGAATTGCATGTACCATCTACCTAGTTCACACTTGGTTATAATCAGTAATCTGCTTTTATGATAAAGAAACAAACTCTACTCTATTTTTGCAATGAAGAAAAGGAAGGAGTGGAGTGGACTAGGAGCTTTCCCTGATCATAAAATCACAACTGGGGTCATTATGCATCTATGCTAAGTCAAAGTTGCAGAGGGGATCAAAACTGATGAAGGAAAATACAGCTACAGGTTTGCTATAGGTGATTGCTACAAGAGGCTTGTAATGCTACAGGAGGGCACCCGAGTGCTTTTTGAAGGTGGAAACGATGTCTTGAGGATATGGAGAGGTGGACGAGAGTTGAAGCAAATGGAGGGATGTTTGTTCGAGCCCCTAGCCAAGCTCGAGACCTATCAGAGGCATGTCTTGCACTAGGATGAGTGCTCTCGGTGTACTAGGCAGTATGGCTTATAAAACAGGGTTTTGGGACAGAGTTTGGAAGTGGAGGGAAAAGATGAAAGAGCTTAAGATGGAAGTGGCGAAGGTGCCCTTCCCTGCAAGTAAACCATCCCTACAATCCATCACATGCATTACATCAATTTATCATTAACAAAATGAAATAACTTATGATGGAAAAGATGAGTTGAATTTAAATAACATCTAATTCATGCAATACCATCGATCTTATCACTAAACTAACTTCTAAGCTATAGAAAGAAATTGTAAAATAGGACAACTAATACTAATATATCTCCAAAAAATCATAAACACAATCTTTTTTGTGAATCCTTCCTCTCATTCTCCCACGAGAGATGTGATGTAGATGTTGCAACCACAGGGTTTTATAGATTAATCTCTATTGAAATGCAAGAAACTATGAACTGCTTGGAATCAAGTAGAAAAGTACAAGAAGATGGACCAAAGCCTTTGGGTTGGGCCCAAACCCAAGGGTCTCATCCCTCTAAAACTAACTCAAATGCAGCGTAAAATGAAACTTCTCATTATCAAAAAGTGTAGGTCTATTACATCACATAAAATCTTAAAATAACAATGTCAATATTGAAGCTCAATAGCTACACCTAGCTGAACAAAAACTTTGAATCCTAATGGGCTCTTCTAGTTTATTTATACAAAAGGCAGTGGTAGCAACTCCCTTGAAAGTAGGAGTGGTTCCCTCCTTGATCTCGAAAATGGTGGATCTTGTCCCTCATGATCTTCATTTGGACTAGGAGTCACTCGGTTGCCAATGAACTCAAACTAGTGAGAGAGGATATTATGATCCCAAGCCGAGTTTAGGGAGTTAAGGAGGTGGACAAACCCCTAGATTCTCTCCTAGCTATATCCGTCAAGCCCCTACATAGTAATAGCCTCAAAAATGCTTCATTTTCCTATAATTAAACCACATTAGGCCACATACTATGACAAACACCTTTTACTCCTCTTACTAAGCATAATATAACAAAAAATGTGAATTAATGTAAGATAAGGATAAATTTAAGGCTGGAGGATGGCATATTGATATTCAAAAAGTACCTATTGATGGGACTCATCAGCAGCCTTTGAACAACCCTAGTTCTCCATTCTTTCTTACATTTCTCTATGCTTGTAGGACTGCTATATTGTTTTCTAAATTTCCTGGGCATGCTTATGTCAATAAAGAGCCATCAAAAATTCTTGTATGAAGCATTATTCTCTATAGATCGGATCTATGAATTAGGACCATAGTCAATACAGGATTGTCTACAACATCGGTATTGAACATCAAGTAGATTTGATGTTTAAAGTGTAGTTGTATTGCCGTCATCCTACTAATAATAGCCGCTTGAAGGCTCTAAGTTTATCCAAGAAAGAGGTTGTTTAGTTATGCACTCAAATCTAAACTCAAAAAACCATACATCTCTAAGCATTCTACCAACCAAGTGATCTTCATAAGGCTATATTTGGGTGACATTTCAAGAATTATCCTCTTGAAGTCTCCAAATTTCTCCAATAAAGAGGTTGTTTTGTTATGCACCCAAATGTAAACTCAATAAACCATACATCTCTAAGTATTCTACCAACCAAGTGATCTTCATAAGGCTATCTTTGGGTGACATTAAAGAATGGTGAGGCTCCAAGCGCATGTCCTCAAGCTACTTGTTTCAATCTACTCAAGATCATTGTGACAATGTTCTAAAACTTGGTCTGATTTGACTTAGACTTGGTCAACTATATCGAGTTGATAGGTGATTGGGTTGACTCATTTATTAGATCGACTCTATGGGACGGTTTGGTAGCAAACACGACTCCATTGATTCAATATCAAATTTTCCCTACTTAGTCGAGTAGATGTAGGATCCCACCGTGGTTGATTGAGCAAGAAAAATTCAATCTTTTTAATATGAAAAAACAAAAAACCTAACTCCTAAATCTTAACATTGCTCACAATTAATGATAATGCTAAATTTTTAAAGTAAAGGGACGCCTTTTGCTTGAATTTTAGCATTACCATTAATTGTATTAGGATGTTTAATAGTGGTTCCAACCTTATTGGACTTCATATGGAGAAAGTAAAATTTCATGTCCCATTCAAATTTCAACAAATAATGAACATAGTTAACAATTTTCGATATTTCAAGATTGGCAGAGTTGCAACATCTTTATTGGAATCTATCATGTTTGAGGGTGTGAAATTGGCATTTAATCAAGAACACCAAGCCCTTTATGTACCTTGATGTTCATGGTATTTATTGTTGAACTTCTTTACCACAGGTTTAGCGAAAATGTACCCTTCACTCAAACCATGATCTTTAGTTAGGCATGTTAAGCCTTTTCTACCATATTATAAGGCTTGGATTAGGTAGTTTCATCTAAATAGGATGGTGTTGATTGATCTCACTAAAACCTAGACAAGAGGAAAAGGTGATACTAATGATGAGGATCCCAATATAAGGGATGGTGGAACATTCTCTATCATTTAAATGTTCTTTTCTCATTTATTGATAATGCTTCTTTTTTTTTTAAATTCAATTTTTTTTGAAATCATGATTTGGAGTCTTTAAAATATATATATTTTGTTGGGTCCCTATAATACTAGTGATTACCCCATTAATATTGTAGTTGTACCCCTTATTAATATTGTTGTGCCCCTATTATCCCCGTATTGTTATTAATATGTCCCATAGAATCCCTCTATTGTTATTTTTGTGGCTTTATATTATTATTGTTAGGTCGGCTGGGTTATATTGTGACTCCTTAGACTCCTATATATAGAAAGGAGGTTTTGTCATTTGAATCATCCAAGAATTGTTCATTTATGTAATGTAAAGGAGGTTGCCCCCTCGAAGAGGCTAAATTCTAAGGCGTTGATCTATCTTTTCTATCTTTTTCTTGAGCTGGTTTCATAACATTTGGTATCAGAACTTTGGATTCTAGGGTTTCGCTGCTCCAAACAGGTCATCGTGGAATTTTAGCTATAACTTTTTTTCTGCGACGTTTTAGAAGTTTCAAAAAAAACCCATTTTAGAATAAATCGTGCTGAACCTCGGGTCCAAATTTCAGAGCTGTTCGCGCTATATTTGCAGAGATATGATCTGAGGAAGTTGGTCTTTTTGCAGACTCCTGAATTACATTCCAAACAGGTGACCTGGGGAAAAGTGTCATAACTTTCTCTCTGGGGATCGGATTGAAATTTCGTAAGAAGTTACGGAAAGAGGACAGAATGTAGTTTCTTGTATGCATTTTTCAGATCCAAAGGTCAAAACAGTGACTCGTGGCACATCGTACAAGTTCGCTCTACTGAACTAGTCTATAATCAAGTCACTGTGGGAGATTTCGCATAACTCTTCCTTGGAGAATCCAATTTGGGTCAGACTTGTGGCATTGGAAATAGGACACAGAGGGCTACTGCAGGTCACAAATTCAGATCTAGATGATTGGAAAGTACAGAGATACATCAGAGGCAATATCGAGCTCCTACAAAGTGAAAAAAGGTGTGTAGATTTTCTTAAATTTTTGCTTAAGCTTGGTTTGAAAATTTATTTTGAAGTAATTCAAAAGGCATAGTAGAGCATTATTATCAGTAACTGATGCCCCGAGGAAAGAAAATGCAAACACCTAGTAAGGAACCTGGAAACTCTAGCATGACTCATGAAGAAGAGGAAGAAATGCAACAAGATATATCAAAATTACAAGACCAAGTGCAACAACTATCCCTTGCATAAAAAGGAACAGAATCTAAGATGGATGGTTTAAAGAAAGGCATAGAAGCTAAGATGGATTGTTTAAAGAAAGGTGTAGAAGCTAAGATGGATTGTTTAAAGAAAGGTGTAGAAGCTAAGATGGATTATTTGAACATCAGTGAATGTAAGTAGATTAGGTAGAAGGAAAAATATGCAATTAGGAGTACTATAAAATCATATGTTATTCTGGCATCTATTATTGAGAGGAGAGGAGCAAGATAACCAAGATTTTGCTTCCTTCTTCTTCTTTTTTTTTTTACAAGTTTGAACGATAGCATGAATAGATTAGCAAGCAAGAGATCAATGTATAGACATGTAAACAACGAACTGGAAAATTATGTAGTAAGTCTTTACAAATGTTGATATCTATATTATGTAAAATGAAAAGTGGTAAACATACATATTTTGGAATAACTGGAAGAGAGTATTTGCAGCAACAGTGTGCATCACAATAACATGGGTGTGATTTACAACAATATGAAACAATGAGTTGTGCAGAAATGTTTGTTTATGTAAAAACAGTAGTGTTTGAAGAGACCCTAAAAAACTTTTCAAAGGTGGCAAACAACAGGTTGTTTTGAAGTGGACATTGCTTGAATGTCATTGAGGGCTTCTTTGCATGCAGAGGCATATTGAATTTCTTCAGAATTTATCAGTATTGGTTGCAAGCGTTGAACACCATTGAAGTAATTTGCTTTAATGGAAAGTGTTAGCAGGAAGCGGCATCCTGAAATTCGGCCACAAATTTCTTGCAGATCAGTTGGTTCGATAGAAAGAAGGAACAGGTCTTTTGTCGTGATGCCCATGAGCTCGTTTCCTGCATCATTGAAAGCTGTGACATTCTGCAGGTGCCCGGTGTGGTCATGTAGCTCAATTTTAAGTTTGTAACGATAGTCACATTCTGGGAAGTCGCCGTTACATTTTGTACAATGCCAAAGATTGTTAGAATGCTCCACAACCTTCTTCATGCATTGTTTTCCATTGAAATCTAATGGACATGCTAGAAAGTAGAAGTCGTCCATGTGAAGAGCAGTTATTATTGCACGAACTGAAACCCATATTGCTTTATCGGAGGTTTGCATGCCAGCAATTTCATGAAACGTCTTTCGTGGTAGGGCACGTTTCGAAGCAACACCATAGTTTCTACTCAAAGATGGAGAAGAATAGCTATAACCTGTTTCACGGAACCATGCATGTAGTTGATGAGTTTCTTCAACTTGTGGATTTATGATGAGTGTGCTTATTGATATTGTCCCTATTGTGGTGCCATTAAATTTAGATACACGACCTCCTTTGATTGCAAGGATTGGTGGGTTGTCGAAAGAGTAGAATTCGGCAAGGTTTTGTCCTATAGAGTCACAATGGTCTCCCCATAATGTTACATCAATGCTAAAACCCGACTTGTCTTTTAATATGAGTGTTCTCCTTAATGTTTCACTTCCGTCTTTTCGTCGAATTGTTGATGCAGGTGAGGTGGAAGTAACAACACCAATGACATCCACATTCGTATTTGGACTTGCACTTTTTATTTTGGCAATAGTCTTGAAGTGAAAGCTCTGGTAACGAAACGTTGGATCATCTATGGGACATGGATTGATAGTAGAAGCAGCAAACAAGTAAATCTCCCATTTGTTCTTGAGGTGGTTGTAATTTGGATTTGCTTCTTTAATTGTGCCATTTGAAACAATGTATAGCTGCCCAAATTGAATTAGACTGTAAAGAGATTCAGCCAATTCAGCAAATGCAGAAAGGTGGATCTCTTCCTTATCACGATTGATAAGGTCAAACCCAAAAACTTTTCCTGACCCTCGCACATTGTTGTAAGTCTTCAATGATGTTTTTGCAGATGCTCTACCTTGGATTGACCAATATTTTCGAGCAGGATTGAGTGCCATGAATGGAATTGTTGTAGTTGTTGCCATAATTGGTGGAGTAACTATAGAGGGCAAGGTATCTTCTGTTGATGAAGAGCTAACTTGGGATGTACCTGCCTTTGCATGTAGCAGTGTTGATGAGTCCTTCGTCAATGCTGCTGAGTGCATCACAACTTCAAGCTCAACGACTCGGATGGACCTTATGTAAACAAATGAGAAATGAATTAATGAAGTTTTTTTTGTGTAATGCAGGAAGCGTATAGAAGACAAAAAATAGAAAAGGGTAAATTCAAATGTTGGGCCTTACGAGGAGTTTTGAAGCACCGTGCAAGCTTCTTTTTTAAGCAGAATTATTGAGCCAATTTGAATGCCTTCAGATGCAACTTGTTGGCTATATGTTGATGGTAGCAAAGTCTTGTGTTGATGTGCTCCATCAGATAGAGTAATGCAAAAGTGTGAGGATGTTGTTTTTAATGATGTAACACAACCAATATCGATTATCTGGAGCAGTGGTTGAATATCAGTGGAACATATTCCTGTTTTTGTTAGGTCGGCTGGGTTATATTGTGACTCCTTAGACTCCTATATATAGAAAGGAGGTTTTGTCATTTGAATCATCCAAGAATTGTTCATTTATGTAATGTAAAGGAGGTTGCCCCCTCGAAGAGGCTAAATTCTAAGGCATTGATCTATCTTTTCTATCTTTTTCTTGAGCTGGTTTCATAACATTTGGTATCAGAACTTTGGATTCTAGGGTTTCGCTGCTCCAAACAGGTCATCGTGGAATTTTCGCTATAACTTTTTTTCTGCGACGTTTTAGAAGTTTCAAAAAAAACCCATTTGAGAAGAAATCGTGTTGAACCTCGGGTCCAAATTTCAGATCTGTTCGCGCTATATTTGCAGAGATATGATCTGAGGAAGTTGGTCTTTTTGCAGACTCCTGAATTACATTCCAAACAGGTGACCTGGGGAAAAGTGTCATAACTTTCTCTCTGGGGATTGGATTGAAATTTCGTAAGAAGGTACGGAAAGAGGATAGAATGTAGTTTCTTGTATGCATTTTTCAGATCCAAAGGTCAAAGCAGTGACTCGTGGCACATCGTACAAGTTCGCTCTACTGAACTAGTCTATAATCAAGTCACTGTGGGAGATTTCGCATAACTCTTCCTTGGAGAATCCAATTTGGGTCAGACTTGTGGCATTGGAAATAGGACACAGAGGGCTACTGCAGGTCACAAATTCAGATCTAGATGATTGGAAAGTACAGAGATACATCAGAGGCAATATCGAGCTCCTACAAGGTGAAAAAAGGTGTGTAGATTTTCTTAAATTTTTGCTTAAGCTTGGTTTGAAAATTTATTTTGAAGGAATTCAAAAGGCATAGTAGAGCATTATTATCAGTAACTGATGCCCCGAGGAAATAAAATGCAAACACCTAGTAAGGAACCTGGAAACTCTAGCATGACTCATGAAGAAGAGGAAGAAATGCAACAAGATATATCAAAATTACAAGACCAAGTGCAACAACTATCCCTTGCATAAAAAGGAACAGAATCTAAGATGGATGGTTTAAAGAAAGGCATAGAAGCTAAGATGGATTGTTTAAAGAAAGGTGTAGAAGCTAAGATGGATTATTTGAACATCAGTGAATGTAAGTAGATTAGGTAGAAGGAAAAATATGCAATTAGGAGTACTATAAAACCATATGTTATTCTGGCATCTATTATTGAGAGGAGAGGAGCAAGATAACCAAGATTTTGCTTCCTTCTTCTTCTTCTTTTTTTTTACAAGTTTGAACGATAGCATGAATAGATTAGCAAGCAAGAGATCAATGTATAGACATGTAAACAACGAACGGGAAAATTATGTAGTAAGTCTTTACAAATGTTGATATCTATATTATGTAAAATGAAAAGTGGTAAACATACATATTTTGGAATAACTGGAAGAGAGTATTTGCAGCAACAGTGTGCATCACAATAACATGGGTGTGATTTACAACAATATGAAACAATGAGTTGTGCAGAAATGTTTGTTTATGTAAAAACAGTAGTGTTTGAAGAGACCCTAAAAAACTTTTCAAAGGTGGCAAACAACAGGTTGTTTTGAAGTGGACATTGCTTGAATGTCATTGAGGGCTTCTTTGCATGCAAAGGCATATTGAATTTCTTCAGAATTTATCAGTATTGGTTGCAAGCGTTGAACACCATTGAAGTAATTTGCTTTAATGGAAAGTGTTAGCAGGAAGCGGCATCCTGAAATTCGGCCACAAATTTCTTGCAGATCAGTTGGTTCGATAGAAAGAAGGAACAGGTCTTTTGTCGTGATGCCCATGAGCTCGTTTCCTGCATCATTGAAAGCTGTGACATTCTGCAGGTGCCCGGTGTGGTCATGTAGCTCAATTTTAAGTTTGTAACGATAGTCACATTCTGGGAAGTCGCCGTTACATTTTGTACAATGCCAAAGATTGTTAGAATGCTCCACAACCTTCTTCATGCATTGTTTTCCATTGAAATCTAATGGACATGCTAGAAAGTAGAAGTCGTCCATGTGAAGAGCAGTTATTATTGCACGAACTGAAACCCATATTGCTTTATCGGAGGTTTGCATGCCAGCAATTTCATGAAACGTCTTTCGTGGTAGGGCACGTTTCGAAGCAACACCATAGTTTCTACTCAAAGATGGAGAAGAATAGCTATAACCTGTTTCACGGAACCATGCATGTAGTTGATGAGTTTCTTCAACTTGTGGATTTATGATGAGAGTGCTTATTGATATTGTCCCTATTGTGGTGCCATTAAATTTAGATACACGACCTCCTTTGATTGCAAGGATTGGTGGGTTGTCGAACGAGTAGAATTCGGCAAGGTTTTGTCCTATAGAGTCACAATGGTCTCCCCATAATGTTACATCAATGCTAAAACCCGACTTGTCTTTTAATATGAGTGTTCTCCTTAATGTTTCACTTCCGTCTTTTCGTCGAATTGTTGATGCAGGTGAGGTGGAAGTAACAACACCAATGACATCCACATTCGTATTTGGACTTGCACTTTTTATTTTGGCAATAGTCTTGAAGTGAAAGCTCTGGTAAGGAAACGTTGGATCATCTATGGGACATGGATTGATAGTAGAAGCAGCAAACAAGTAAATCTCCCATTTGTTCTTGAGGTGGTTGTAATTTGGATTTGCTTCTTTAATTGTGCCATTTGAAACAATGTATAGCTGCCCAACTTGAATTAGACTGTAAAGAGATTCAGCCAATTCAGCAAATGCAGAAAGGTGGATCTCTTCCTTATCACGATTGATAAGGTCAAACCCAAAAACTTTTCCTGACCCTCGCACATTGTTGTAAGTCTTCAATGATGTTTTTGCAGATGCTCTACCTTGGATTGACCAATATTTTCGAGCAGGATTGAGTGCCATGAATGGAATTGTTGTAGTTGTTGCCATAATTGGTGGAGTAACTATAGAGGGCAAGGTATCTTCTGTTGATGAAGAGCTAACTTGGGATGTACCTGCCTTTGCATGTAGCAGTGTTGATGAGTCCTTCGTCAATGCTGCTGAGTGCATCACAACTTCAAGCTCAACGACTCGGATGGACCTTATGTAAACAAATGAGAAATGAATTAATGAAGTTTTTTTTGTGTAATGCAGGAAGCGTATAGAAGACAAAAAATAGAAAAGGGTAAATTCAAATGTTGGGCCTTACGAGGAGTTTTGAAGCACCGTGCAAGCTTCTTTTTTAAGCAGAATTATTGAGCCAATTTGAATGCCTTCAGATGCAACTTGTTGGCTATATGTTGATGGTAGCAAAGTCTTGTGTTGATGTGTTCCATCAGATAGAGTAATGCAAAAGTGTGAGGATGTTGTTTTTAATGATGTAACAGAACCAATATCGATTATCTGGAGCAGTGGTTGAATATCAGTGGAACATATTCCTGTTTTTGTTAGGTCGGCTGGGTTATATTGTGACTCCTTAGACTCCTATATATAGAAAGGAGGTTTTGTCATTTGAATCATCCAAGAATTGTTCATTTATGTAATGTAAAGGAGGTTGCCCCCTCGAAGAGGCTAAATTCTAAGGCGTTGATCTATCTTTTCTATCTTTTTCTTGAGCTGGTTTCATAACATTTGGTATCAGAACTTTGGATTCTAGGGTTTCGCTGCTCCAAACAGGTCATCGTGGAATTTTCGCTATAACTTTTTTTCTGCGACGTTTTAGAAGTTTCAAAAAAAACCCATTTGAGAAGAAATCGTGCTGAACCTCGGGTCCAAATTTCAGAGCTGTTCGCGCTATATTTGCAGAGATATGATCTGAGGAAGTTGGTCTTTTTGCAGACTCTTGAATTACATTCCAAACAGGTGACCTGGGGAAAAGTGTCATAACTTTCTCTCTGGGGATTGGATTGAAATTTCGTAAGAAGGTACGGAAAGAGGACAGAATGTAGTTTCTTGTATGCATTTTTCATATCCAAAGGTCAAAACAGTGACTCGTGGCACATCGTACAAGTTCGCTCTACTGAACTAGTCTATAATCAAGTCACTGTGGGAGATTTCGCATAACTCTTCCTTGGAGAATCCAATTTGGGTCAGACTTGTGGCATTGGAAATAGGACACAGAGGGCTACTGCAGGTCACAAATTCAGATCTAGATGATTGGAAAGTACAGAGATACATCAGAGGCAATATCGAGCTCCTACAAAGTGAAAAAAGGTGTGTAGATTTTCTTAAATTTTTGCTTAAGCTTGGTTTGAAAATTTATTTTGAAGGAATTCAAAAGGCATAGTAGAGCATTATTATCAGTAACTGATGCCCCGAGGAAATAAAATGCAAACACCTAGTAAGGAACCTGGAAACTCTAGCATGACTCATGAAGAAGAGGAAGAAATGCAACAAGATATATCAAAATTACAAGACCAAGTGCAACAACTATCCCTTGCATAAAAAGGAACAGAATCTAAGATGGATGGTTTAAAGAAAGGCATAGAAGCTAAGATGGATTGTTTAAAGAAAGGTGTAGAAGCTAAGATGGATTATTTGAACATCAGTGAATGTAAGTAGATTAGGTAGAAGGAAAAATATGCAATTAGGAGTACTATAAAATCATATGTTATTCTGGCATCTATTATTGAGAGGAGAGGAGCAAGATAACCAAGATTTTGCTTCCTTCTTCTTCTTTTTTTTTTTACAAGTTTGAACGATAGCATGAATAGATTAGCAAGCAAGAGATCAATGTATAGACATGTAAACAACGAACGGGAAAATTATGTAGTAAGTCTTTACAAATGTTGATATCTATATTATGTAAAATGAAAAGTGGTAAACATACATATTTTGGAATAACTGGAAGAGAGTATTTGCAGCAACAGTGTGCATCACAATAACATGGGTGTAATTTACAACAATATGAAACAATGAGTTGTGCAGAAATGTTTGTTTATGTAAAAACAGTAGTGTTTGAAGAGACCCTAAAAAACTTTTCAAAGGTGGCGAACAACAGGTTGTTTTGAAGTGGACATTGCTTGAATGTCATTGAGGGCTTCTTTGCATGCAGAGGCATATTGAATTTCTTCAGAATTTATCAGTATTGGTTGCAAGCGTTGAACACCATTGAAGTAATTTGCTTTAATGGAAAGTGTTAGCAGGAAGCGGCATCCTGAAATTCGGCCACAAATTTCTTGCAGATCAGTTGGTTCGATAGAAAGAAGGAACAGGTCTTTTGTCGTGATGCCCATGAGCTCGTTTCCTGCATCATTGAAAGCTGTGACATTCTGCAGGTGCCCGGTGTGGTCATGTAGCTCAATTTTAAGTTTGTAACGATAGTCACATTCTGGGAAGTCGCCGTTACATTTTGTACAATGCCAAAGATTGTTAGAATGCTCCACAACCTTCTTCATGCATTGTTTTCCATTGAAATCTAATGGACATGCTAGAAAGTAGAAGTCGTCCATGTGAAGAGCAGTTATTATTGCACGAACTGAAACCCATATTGCTTTATCGGAGGTTTGCATGCCAGCAATTTCATGAAACGTCTTTCGTGGTAGGGCACGTTTCGAAGCAACACCATAGTTTCTACTCAAAGATGGAGAAGAATAGCTATAACCTGTTTCACGGAACCATGCATGTAGTTGATGAGTTTCTTCAACTTGTGGATTTATGATGAGAGTGCTTATTGATATTGTCCCTATTGTGGTGCCATTAAATTTAGATACACGACCTCCTTTGATTGCAAGGATTGGTGGGTTGTCGAAAGAGTAGAATTCGGCAAGGTTTTGTCCTATAGAGTCACAATGGTCTCCCCATAATGTTACATCAATGCTAAAACCCGACTTGTCTTTTAATATGAGTGTTCTCCTTAATGTTTCACTTCCGTCTTTTCGTCGAATTGTTGATGTAGGTGAGGTGGAAGTAACAACACCAATGACATCCACATTCGTATTTGGACTTGCACTTTTTATTTTGGCAATAGTCTTGAAGTGAAAGCTCTGGTAAGGAAACGTTGGATCATCTATGGGACATGGATTGATAGTAGAAGCAGCAAACAAGTAAATCTCCCATTTGTTCTTGAGGTGGTTGTAATTTGGATTTGCTTCTTTAATTGTGCCATTTGAAACAATGTATAGCTGCCCAACTTGAATTAGACTGTAAAGAGATTCAGCCAATTCAGCAAATGCAGAAAGGTGGATCTCTTCCTTATCACGATTGATAAGGTCAAACCCAAAAACTTTTCCTGACCCTCGCACATTGTTGTAAGTCTTCAATGATGTTTTTGCAGATGCTCTACCTTGGATTGACCAATATTTTCGAGCAGGATTGAGTGCCATGAATGGAATTGTTGTAGTTGTTGCCATAATTGGTGGAGTAACTACAGAGGGCAAGGTATCTTCTGTTGATGAAGAGCTAACTTGGGATGTACCTGCCTTTGCATGTAGCAGTGTTGATGAGTCCTTCGTCAATGCTGCTGAGTGCATCACAACTTCAAGCTCAACGACTCGGATGGACCTTATGTAAACAAATGAGAAATGAATTAATGAAGTTTTTTTTGTGTAATGCAGGAAGCGTATAGAAGACAAAAAATAGAAAAGGGTAAATTCAAATGTTGGGCCTTACGAGGAGTTTTGAAGCACCGTGCAAGCTTCTTTTTTAAGCAGAATTATTGAGCCAATTTGAATGCCTTCAGATGCAACTTGTTGGCTATATGTTGATGGTAGCAAAGTCTTGTGTTGATGTGTTCCATCAAATAGAGTAATGCAAAAGTGTGAGGATGTTGTTTTTAATGATGTAACAGAACCAATATCGATTATCTGGAGCAGTGGTTGAATATCAGTGGAACATATTCCTGTTTTTGTTAGGTCGGTTGGGTTATATTGTGACTCCTTAGACTCCTATATATAGAAAGGAGGTTTTGTCATTTGAATCATCCAAGAATTGTTCATTTATGTAATGTAAAGGAGGTTGCCCCCTCGAAGAGGCTAAATTCTAAGGCGTTGATCTATCTTTTCTATCTTTTTCTTGAGCTGGTTTCATAACATTTGGTATCGGAACTTTGGATTCTAGGGTTTCGCTGCTCCAAACAGGTCATCGTGGAATTTTCGCTATAACTTTTTTTCTGCGACGTTTTAGAAGTTTCAAAAAAAACCCATTTGAGAAGAAATCGTGCTGAACCTCGAGTCCAAATTTCAGAGCTGTTCGCGCTATATTTGCAGAGATATGATCTGAGGAAGTTGGTCTTTTTGCAGACTCCTGAATTACATTCCAAACAGGTGACCTGGGGAAAAGTGTCATAACTTTCTCTCTGGGGATTGGATTGAAATTTCGTAAGAAGGTACGGAAAGAGGACAGAATGTAGTTTCTTGTATGCATTTTTCATATCCAAAGGTCAAAACAGTGACTCGTGGCACATCGTACAAGTTCGCTCTACTGAACTAGTCTATAATCAAGTCACTGTGGGAGATTTCGCATAACTCTTCCTTGGAGAATCCAATTTGGGTCAGACTTGTGGCATTGGAAATAGGACACAGAGGGCTACTGCAGGTCACAAATTCAGATCTAGATGATTGGAAAGTACAGAGATACATCAGAGGAAATATCGAGCTCCTACAAAGTGAAAAAAGGTGTGTAGATTTTCTTAAATTTTTGCTTAAGCTTGGTTTGAAAATTTATTTTGAAGGAATTCAAAAGGCATAGTAGAGCATTATTATCAGTAACTGATGCCCCGAGGAAATAAAATGCAAACACCTAGTAAGGAACTGGAAACTCTAGCATGACTCATGAAGAAGAGGAAGAAATGCAACAAGATATATCAAAATTACAAGACCGAGTGCAACAACTATCCCTTGCATAAAAAGGAACAGAATCTAAGATGGATGGTTTAAAGAAAGGCATAGAAGCTAAGATGGATTGTTTAAAGAAAGGTGTAGAAGCTAAGATGGATTATTTGAACATCAGTGAATGTAAGTAGATTAGGTAGAAGGAAAAATATGCAATTAGGAGTACTATAAAATCATATGTTATTCTGGCATCTATTATTGAGAGGAGAGGAGCAAGATAACCAAGATTTTGCTTCCTTCTTCTTCTTTTTTTTTTTTACAAGTTTGAACGATAGCATGAATAGATTAGCAAGCAAGAGATCAATGTATAGACATGTAAACAACGAACGGGAAAATTATGTAGTAAGTCTTTACAAATGTTGATATCTATATTATGTAAAATGAAAAGTGGTAAACATACATATTTTGGAATAACTGGAAGAGAGTATTTGCAACAACAGTGTGCATCACAATAACATGGGTGTGATTTACAACAATATGAAACAATGAGTTGTACAGAAATGTTTGTTTATGTAAAAACAGTAGTGTTTGAAGAGACCCTAAAAAACTTTTCAAAGGTGGCAAACAACAGGTTGTTTTGAAGTGGACATTGCTTGAATGTCATTGAGGGCTTCTTTGCATGCAGAGGCATATTGAATTTCTTCAGAATTTATCAGTATTGGTTGCAAGCGTTGAACACCATTGAAGTAATTTGCTTTAATGGAAAGTGTTAGCAGGAAGCGGCATCCTGAAATTCGGCCACAAATTTCTTGCAGATCAGTTGGTTCGATAGAAAGAAGGAACAGGTCTTTTGTCGTGATGCCCATGAGCTCGTTTCCTGCATCATTGAAAGTTGTGACATTCTGCAGGTGCCCGGTGTGGTCATGTAGCTCAATTTTAAGTTTGTAACGATAGTCACATTCTGGGAAGTCGCCGTTACATTTTGTACAATGCCAAAGATTGTTAGAATGCTCCACAACCTTCTTCATGCATTGTTTTCCATTGAAATCTAATGGACATGCTAGAAAGTAGAAGTCGTCCATGTGAAGAGCAGTTATTATTGCACGAACTGAAACCCATATTGCTTTATCGGAGGTTTGCATGCCAGCAATTTCATGAAACGTCTTTCGTGGTAGGGCACGTTTTGAAGCAACACCATAGTTTCTACTCAAAGATGGAGAAGAATAGCTATAACCTGTTTCACGGAACCATGCATGTAGTTGATGAGTTTCTTCAACTTGTGGATTTATGATGAGAGTGCTTATTGATATTGTCCCTTTTGTGGTGCCATTAAATTTAGATACACGACCTCCTTTGATTGCAAGGATTGGTGGGTTGTCGAAAGAGTAGAATTCGGCAAGGTTTTGTCCTATAGAGTCACAATGGTCTCCCCATAATGTTACATCAATGCTAAAACCCGACTTGTCTTTTAATATGAGTGTTCTCCTTAATGTTTCACTTCCGTCTTTTCGTCGAATTGTTGATGCAGGTGAGGTGGAAGTAACAACACCAATGACATCCACATTCGTATTTGGACTTGCACTTTTTATTTTGGCAATAGTCTTGAAGTGAAAGCTCTGGTAAGGAAACGTTGGATCATCTATGGGACATGGATTGATAGTAGAAGCAGCAAACAAGTAAATCTCCCATTTGTTCTTGAGGTGGTTGTAATTTGGATTTGCTTCTTTAATTGTGCCATTTGAAACAATGTATAGCTGCCCAACTTGAATTAGACTGTAAAGAGATTCAGCCAATTCAGCAAATGCAGAAAGGTGGATCTCTTCCTTATCACGATTGATAAGGTCAAACCCAAAAACTTTTCCTGACCCTCGCACATTGTTGTAAGTCTTCAATGATGTTTTTGCAGATGCTCTACCTTGGATTGACCAATATTTTCGAGCAGGATTGAGTGCCATGAATGGAATTGTTGTAGTTGTTGCCATAATTGGTGGAGTAACTACAGAGGGCAAGGTATCTTCTGTTGATGAAGAGCTAACTTGGGATGTACCTGCCTTTGCATGTAGCAGTGTTGATGAGTCCTTCGTCAATGCTGCTGAGTGCATCACAACTTCAAGCTCAACAACTCGGATGGACCTTATGTAAACAAATGAGAAATGAATTAATGAAGTTTTTTTTGTGTAATGCAGGAAGCGTATAGAAGACAAAAAATAGAAAAGGGTAAATTCAAATGTTGGGCCTTACGAGGAGTTTTGAAGCACCGTGCAAGCTTCTTTTTTAAGCAGAATTATTGAGCCAATTTGAATGCCTTCATATGCAACTTGTTGGCTATATGTTGATGGTAGCAAAGTCTTGTGTTGATGTGTTCCATCAGATAGAGTAATGCAAAAGTGTGAGGATGTTGTTTTTAATGATGTAACAGAACCAATATCGATTATCTGGAGCAGTGGTTGAATATCAGTGGAACCATTCAGCAGCAGAGGAATGGCATTTGTAGTCAATGCTGGCTCCATAATATTAATAGAGGGATTCTATTTCTGTGATAGTAGTACCTGTAATTCATCAAATCACCACAACACAAAAGTCATGTAAAGAATAATGTGATGTGAATGAGGGAACTAATCTAGCAAGGCTAACTTTCGATGGTGAAACAATAATAAGGGCAGAAGGTTTGAGAGTAAATTGTCATTCACAACACTATTAAAGATGAGATGACCTTGTAGGTGTTGTCAGTTAAGGTTAGCTTAGGTAGAAGTACTAGTGCATCAAAAGATCCATGTGACATTAATTTGGACTCATATGTTTTTTCAATAGTAACATCTATTGCGTCCATCAATTCTGAGAAGATTTCAAACAGAAATCTCTTGTAGCCTTGCAAGTGAAATTAGGAATGGAATTCTTCTGCAGGAAGAACAGGGGATTTCATATTAGTCGTTGTTGAATCAAATAAACAAATTGTCGGTTGTCCACATAGACCCCGTGTGCAATTTAGGAGACTGATTCCTTGAAGATGAAGAATCTGAGTCAGTGGATCTTGGCAGATTCTCCACAGTGAGTGGAGGAAGTCCTAACAACCATCTGGATTGATGGTGAGGGCCGGATGTAGTCACAATGACTGGTATATTTTATCAGATAAATTTTAAGGTGATATTCTTTAAGTCTCAAAAACGATAGCACTCAGGTACCTAAAAAGAAAAAATACACTAAGAATGACAATCAACAAACAAAGTGAAATTACCTTGTCTGATAAACACCAATTACTGGAGATGAAACCCAGTCTCTCAATGAGTAACAGAGAAGGATGGACAAATGTACGGTTACGGTTACTTTTGATCTTTGCCCGAACCTTAGGTTTAGGGGCCAAGTACTCTCGTGAAGACGAGCACCCTCCCAAAAAATGAAGACAAAGTAGGTCCGTCTGTTTGAGGTACCAGGACAGCCCGTCCCAGTCACCTTAGGTAAGTACCTAGAAGTATTGGCCACTAGAGATACCTCAAATCACAGACATTACCAGGGGGGACATAGTCGTAGACAGCACGTTGTGTGGGCAGGATACCTGAGTCCCCGACTCAGTTCCGAAATCCTCGAAGGGACCCCCGTTACACAAAATGCCCAAAGGAGTTGTAAAAGAAGGCGGGCTACCTTCGATTACAATCCAATGTTGTCTCGTATTTCGCTCCGTTGTGAGTGGAGTGGTCCTGGTAATATGAGTGCAGAAGGATTTTTCACTCTTTAACGACACTAGTTTGATTTGCAACCTTGGGTAGTTGACTCACTCTCTTATCCCAAGGTCCTAATCTATCTAATGTTGGTTTGCTCTAAAAAAGAGTATCTGATTGATTTTAGTGTAAATTTTAGTGTACTTTCTTATTTGTCTTCGAAGGGGGTGTTGACGTATGAATATGATGAGACTCTTGACTCAATAAACCGTGCAGAACAATGCTGTAAAAAAAAAAATCAATTTCTTATGCAAACAAGTCTTATTCTACACATGTATTATTTCACATATTCATGTATTCATCAGTGCATATAAAGTCATTCAACACTTTGCATAGACGAAAGTTCCTTTTCTCAATATTCCCTAACAACTATTGAACCAAAACAAAGCAGCCTACAACTATTTCGACAAAAGGAGATATACAAATTATCAGTGTTTCTTTCAAAAAAAAATTCTTTTATGAGAGAAAAACTAAAGCATTTTCTTAAAAAATAAATTTTAAGACACCAAATTTGTTGGCATGATAATATTGCATATCCTAATTTAGCCCTTGGGACAAGTTTCCCCCCCTTTTGGTCCACAAAATCACTTGAAAAACATGGAAATGGGTCACTAATGCACAACTGAAAGTTCATTTTCTCAATATTCCATAAAAACTATTGAACCAAAACAAAGCAACCTACAACTATTTCAACAGAAGGAGATATACAGTTTATCAACTTTTCTTTCAACAAGAATTTCTTTTATGAGAGAAAAACTAAAGCATTTTCTTAAAAAATAAATTTTAAGACACCAAATTTGTTAGCATGATACTGTTGCAGATCCTAATTTAGCCATTGGGACAAGTTTCCCCCCTTTTGGTCCACAAAATCTCTTGAAAAACATGGAAATGGTTCACTAAGGCTCTGTCTATGTGTAAACAGAGCTTTAGCTTGGCCACTAATGCTCCATGTGCACAGTCAAAGAGCTTTATAAAGCTCTGTGTAGATTGGCAACATGCGTTAGTGAGAGAAAGAGCTCAAAAAGTGGGCTTTTGGGATCAGTTTATGAAGAGAAAGCAACTTTGAAGGATGCAACAAGTTAGATGGTGGATCAGAGAAGGATACGAAGAATGTCATTTTTGATAAGGGGTAAAATGCACGGGATGAAAACTGCCCTCGAAAGTCTTCCTGAGACTTCCGACAGACCGTAAGGTTATCTGCAAAAGGTCCCTGTTACACACATGTTCATCTATTTGACATATATTGACAGGAAGTGTAGAAAGGATCACCTTTGGTTCTTTCTAGATTCGCTTGGGGATCTCTGTGCGGTAAGCAGAACTCCTCCTGACTAGCTCCAAGATGATTCCTGCACAAAAGAACGATTGTGACGTTAACTAAAGAAGCTCGAAAGCCAAACATGATACTGAGGAATATTAAACTTTATCATGTCTTAGTCCAAGACCATTAGTATTGAGAATCCCAGAGAGGGAGGTATTGGGTATTCTAGCAATATCAACATGTTGTGGCCGATAGGATTATTAAATTAGAATTGTTGAATTTCTTTAGAAGAGATGTTGGTTCAAGCCTAACAGATGAGCAATTTGAGTTGGCTAAAGTATAAGCTTTATTACATAAAAGACATGAGTAGTGGACCAAAAATCATTTTGGTTGTGCATGACAAAGCATCAAGCAATTAATGAAATAATGTCATGCATCTATCCAATCAAAATTTATAATTAATGTTCTGGAGCAGTGTTATGTTATGGCTTTTTTCAATTTATTATTTTAAAATATATATATATTTTTCTGATAAATATAATTTAAACTTTGTGAAATCTATATTATTAAGTTAAAAAAACTATTTAAATAAAATCAATTTTCAATCCAAATTTTGTTTTAATAAATTTTTTGAAAATAATAAAAAAAATTATAATTTTATTTTATTTTAATCAAAATCAACTAAAACTAATTACAATAGAACTTAATCTCGACAAGTATAAAAAAAATCATAAATTATTAAGCCAACATCATATCATTAAACAAACCACATTTATATAAACTTTAATCTCACATTTCTTTCGACCTAAAACATAATAGTTGACTGACAGTTTCACTACTGGCTGTCTTTATCCTATTTAGTGCACAGACCATTTTGATATCTAACTAAAATAAAACTTAATAAATTAAAAAAATAATCCACCCACACTCCCAAGTTCCCTTTCAAGCATTTTTGATATCTAACTAAAATAAAACTTAATAAATAAATAAAAAATCCACCAACGCTCCCAAGTCCCAAGTTCCCTTTCAAGCTTCCTTGAATCGTCAAGGGTCCCAAGTTCCCAGCAATACTCATATGAGGTATGGTCATCTTTGTTAATTAATTCAAACGACTTGACTCAGACTCCCAAGGTGTTAAAGGCTAACATTCCCTATATTGATGTAGATTCAGTGGTATCTGTTATATCTGGTTTTGTTCCATTGCTTTGTTGTCCAAAATCCGTTGCTGCTCATTGAAGAACGTTGTGATGGAAATTGGCGTGGGAAACTTTGAAGCTTATTGATGTAGATTCAGTCGTATCTGTTATATCTAGTTTTGTTCCATTGCTTTGTTGTCCAAAATCTGCTGCCGCTCATTGAAGAACGTTGTGATGGAAATTGGCATGGGAAACTTTGAAGCTTAAAATCAGAAGTGCGTTGATATGGATGTTGCAAAGAGACTGATGCTTCTCCAAGTTTCATAGAGTTTCTCATAATTTTGGTAATATAGCATTTTATTAGTGAATATATCATTTTTCTATTTAATAGGCAAGTTGATCCGGATCTAAACTCAGCCTAGTTATCCAAAAAAAATATGTACAAAATTGAAAACATAAAATTTCAATTCGTTTTTCGCTTCTGAGCCGGGTTTTGATGCTTGGAAAGCCAGGATCCAAGGGATGTAGATTTGAAATTTATTTCTGACAAAGAAAGAGGAATTACAGGGTTTTTAGAATGGCAACAATTGTTATTTTGGCTAGAGTTTGGGTTGTTGTGCTTGTGCTACTTGGGCCATTGCCAGCAGACAGAGCCATTGGCGTTTCGGTCCCTCTGCCTGTCTCACCTGGCGTTTCTGCCCCCACGCCTGTTCCAGAAGACGATATAAGAAGCCTACAAACTATAAAGAAGACGGTAAAAGACCCCATGAATATAATATAGCATTTTATTAGTGAATATATCATTTTTCTATTTAATAGGCAAGCTGATCCGAATCTAAACTCAGCCTAGTTACCCGAAAAAAATATTTACAAAATTGAATATCGCACACAAACATAGCAGTCATTTCACCAATATCTGGATCTCTCCATAAACCACACACAAATTAAAATACAAATAAAAATTGATGCATTGTTTTCCATAAGCTCTCTGTACATTTATTCTCTGTTGGATGCAACATAACAGACAGTGAGTACTTAATGTTTTTTGTGGATTATATTCATTTTGTGGATTATATTCATAACTGATAGCGTCTCTGTAACAATGGTGAATGATAAAAATCAAGGGGGCAAAGAAGTAAGTATACCTATGGCCTCACCTGGTACCAGCAAGCTCACTCTAGCCCTTGGACTAAGAGGGACGCTGATTCCTTTCCTCAGAAACAAAAAGATAGGCAAAGTACCTGTACTTCCAGGAAAGAATCTATATTTTTATACATGAGATAAAAAGGTCAAGCAACCTTAGGAGACATTGCATGAGAATGCAGACTATCAAGTTGGGGAAGCCCAGCAACCCTTGTACTCTATTACTCTTTGAATAAACAATCCCACTGGCTTATTTATCATGTCTGATATTAAAGTGTCTGAACCCTCTCCCAAAATATGGCACTACTGCAGTTACAGATTTGGGTGGTTACAGATTTGGGTGATAACTGAAAGAAGGAACAATCTCATTCATGTGACTGGGCAACAATAGCATTTTGAATGATGAAAACATTGAAGAATTAAATAATTCTGAATTCAAGGCCAATTGCATGAAATAAATGAAAACAACTGAACTACTTATTGTCAGTCCATGTTTTTCTAGGAAATCTATCAAAATAGATAATGTGTTGTAATTGTGCAAAGTAAGGGATTGAAGAAATTAATAGCTGAGATGGTAAAATTGGACAATGCTGGGATTGCCAATGCCCTGTCCCAATCATGAACATTCATGGATTCTTTGTTTAGCCACTTTTCAATATCTCCCTGCACTCTCAAACCCATGCTTGGGTACAATAATACAACATTAAGAATTTTACATTTCAGGTTTCATATGCAGTGTTATCTTGGAGGTATGGCTTTAGAAAGCAATAATATTTAGCAGTTTCGAACAAAATTTTCAGTTTTACATATTTAAATTTTTAGTGAAAACTAACAGTTGATTGAAATGGTAGCTAAAAGGGCCACAACCAACACAGGGGCCTCTCAAATAGAATATACATTTTGATCATCAACCTTTATTAATCACAATTGTGTGATTCAGCAGCACAGTATTAAAGAGATATGCCTTCCCATGCCTACAGTGAAATGTCTGGCAAAATAAAAAATAATAAATAGTGAGTTTGTCTTAAACTATAGACAAAAACAGGAAAAAAAATTCACGTATGGCAAAATTGCAATCCACAAGCTTGAAATGTTTATTATCACACCCACATAAAACAAAAATGTGTATTAGCTGAAATCTTAATGCATATGCAACGCTGCATCTCAGGTTGATTTAGCAATTGCTAAAAGGGCCACAACCAACACAGGGGCCTCTCAAATAGAATACCTGGTGGTCTCTGAAGAAAAAAGAAGCTATCTCGGCACCTAAAAGCATTGGGCTTTCATGTATTCAACTATCCTCGAGAAAAAATACTTTAAATACTAGGAATTCAACTATATGCCCTGCGAATTAAACCCCATAATGAAGGCAAAGAGAGGCAAAATGCCTAAAATACTATTTCCACACAAACATAGTAGTCACCGGTCACCAATATCGCACACAAACATAGCAGTCATTTCACCAATATCTGGATCTCTCCATAAACCACACACAAATTAAAATTAAAATAAAAATTGATGCATTGTTTTCCATAAGCTCTCTGTACATTTATTCTCTGTTGGATGCAACATAACAGATAGCGAGTACTTAATTTTTTTGTGGATTATATTCATAACTGATAGCGTCTCTGTAACAGTGGTGAATGATAAAAAGCAAGGGGGCAAAGAAGTAAGTATACCTATGGCCTCACCTGGTACAATAGGTACCAGCAAGCTCACTCTAGCCCTTGGACTAAGAGGGATGCTGATTCCTTTCCTCAGAAACAAAAAGATAGGCAAAGTACTTGTACTTCCAGGAAAGAATCTATATTTTTATACATGATATAAAAAGGTCAAGAAACCTTAGGAGACATTGCATGAAAATGCAAACTATCAAGTTGGGGAAGCCCAACAACCCTTGTACTCTATTACTCTTTGAATAAACAATCCCACTGGATTATTTATCATGTTTGGTATTAAAGTGTCTGAACCCTCTCCCAAAATATGGCACTACTGCAGTTACAGATTTGGGTGATCACTGAAAGAAGGAACAATCTCATTCATGTGACTGGGCAACAATAGCATATTGAATGATGAAAACATTGAAGACTAAAATAATTCTGAATTAAAGGCCAATTGCATGAAATAAATGAAAACTACTGAACTACTTATTGTCAGTCCATGTTTTTTTGGGAATTATCTGGATCTCTCCATAAACCACACACAAATTAAAATAAAAATAAAAATTGATGCATTGTTTTCCATCAGCTTTCTGTACATTTATTCTCTGTTGGATGCAACATAACAGACAGTGAGTACTTAAATTTTTTGTGGATTATATTCATAACTTATAGCGTCTCCGTAACAATGGTGAATGATAAAAAGCAAGGGGGCAAAGTAACCGTTTAAGGTTTCGAACAATGAGGTGACAATCGTCAGATCCATTGGGTAGACATATTACCATTAGAAACCATTGATTGTGAGTTGATGTGTATATGTTAGACCTGCAACTTAAAGCTAAAGACTAACTACATCGATTTCCGATATGAAAACTCCACATTGATTTACATCATTTCTAATTGATAGATCTATTGAATTAACAAATTGGATTTAACATGTTAATGTCCATTACAAAACAAACTGTTAAATAAAAGATAGCAAAACCACTTTCAGCAGTAATCGGATTTAGAACAAGAACAATGGTCAGTTGCATTAAAAAGAAAATCCCGATTTCCCTCCTATAAGAATCTTAAAAACCAGCGAAAAAACTACTAACTCGATACCTAAAATCAATATTGGGACAATTAATTAGCCTAAACATTAAAACAAACCATTGAGATGTTCTGAGCAAACAATTGTTAGTTTAAATGTACTGTATTAAAAGAAATTTATTGGTGTAGTAAGTACCTGCGCTACGTTTATGCCTGCAATTTCAACAACGGATCCACTGCTTAGGTCAATGTTCTCTTCCAAACACCAAGGGGATTCAGCGTAATGGTCAATAAAAGGGCAATATGAACTGACGCTCTGAGGATTGCAGGGGACAGAGTATCTGAATCCACTGCTGAGGTCAATGTTCTCTTCCAAACACCAAGGGTATTCAGCGTAACACTCAATAAAAAGGGCAATATGAACTGATGCACTTTGAATGGCTCCGAGGATTGCAGGGGACAGAGTATCTCCCATGTGAAGTTTCCCATGACAATTTGTAAGGTGATGGTAGATGAAGCTCAGTACTGGCCAAAAATAGCAACAACAGCTGTCAAGGAAAAAGCAGTGAAAATATCTTCGACAGTGAAAATATCTTCAAGAGACAAAAGAATTGGAAAAAGCAGTAATGCAACTCAAAGGGCCAGGTTCAATGCACAGCAGAACTGGAGGTGAAAAGAAAGCAACTCATATATTTGGAAAAAGCAGTGAACTTCAAATCAACGGTTGAAACTGTCAAACTTGATCAAACGGTTCAGGTTAAAAGTGTTGACAATTGTTGATGCATAGGAAGGCCTATCAGCCTAATTATATTAATACAATTGAAAAGCATAACAAATTTTTATTATGAATAACAAACATTGTCATAAACAACAAACAGATATGTTTATGACAATTAAATGATGGATTTCATTTTTTGGTAGGCATTTTCCATAAATTTGTAAAAAAAAAAAAGAAATATAATAAAAAAAGAATTAAATATAGGATAAATACAAAACTTAATAAATATTAAAATTGAATGTAAATTTATAATTATTAAAAAATATTTTAACTTTTATAAATATTTTGAAATTTCATTTTAAAAATATAATTAAAAAATAATAATATTTGATCAAATTATATATATATATATATATATTATTTTTTTGAAATAATTAAAAATTATTTATTATTATTATATTTATTTAATTTACATTAATTTCAAATTTTACACGTTAAAAAACAAGTCTTTAAAAAACTAAACAAATCCTGTTGATAGTATAATCTTAATATTTAAAATAAAAAATTATATAACTATTTTTCATCTTTAATGAAAATATAATCGTAAAAGTATTTACAAAAAATATCCTTTAAATATAAATTTTAAAAATATATGCAAAGCATATTCACTGTATAATATTTTACTCCGATTCTTTCCCGCTTAAAAGAGAAATTATATTACAACCATAGTTTACTCTGTCTTGTTTGAAGTTGTGAATTGAAAACTTTAATTTCTATATAGTCGCACACCGCTCTCCTCCCGCATCTCCAATTGAGTGCACTTAAACAGGTTCAAGCTGCTGAGGTTCGACAAGCTGCAGAAGGAATCTGGCAGCCTCTCCAATTTCTTGCACCAAGCCAGGCACAAGCTGTGGAGGTTCGTGAAGCTGCTGAAGGAATCTGGCAGCGTCTCCAATTTCTTGTAGCACCTCAAGTCCAAGCTATGGAGGTTCGACAAGCTGAAGAAGGAATCTGGAAGGCTTTCCAATTTCTTGCAGTGATCCAGGTTTATGTGGTGGAGGTTCATTAAGCTGCCGAAGGAATCTGGCAGCCTCTCCAATTGAGTGCACGAAGACATTTTGATGCTGTGGAGGTTCGTCAATCTGCCGAAGGAATCTGGCAGCCTCTCCAATTGAGAGCACGAAGACAGGTCCAAGCTGTGGAGGTTCGACAACCTGCCGAAGGAATCTGGCAGACTTTCCAATCTCCTGCAGGCAAACAGGTCCATGTGGTGGAGGTTTGTCAAGCTGCCGAATGAATCTGGTAGCTTCTTCAATTGCGAGCAACTAGACAAACGAATGTGGTGTAGGTTTGTCAAGCTGCCGAATGAATCTGGCAGCTTCTTCAATTGCGAGCAACTAGGCAAATCCATGTGGTGTAGGTTTGTCAAGCTGCCGAATGAATCTGGCAGCTTCTTCAATTGCGAGCAGTAAGACAAATCCAAGTGGTGTAGGTTTGTCAAGCTGCCGAATGAATCTGGCAGCTTCTTCAATCCAGAGCACCCAGACAAATCCATGTGGTGTAGGTTCGTCAAGCTGCCGAAATAATCTGGCAGCCTCTTCAATCCTTTGCAATAAGACAGGTGCAAGCTGTGGAGGTTCCACAAGTTGCTGAAGGAATCTGGCAGACTCTCCAATTTCCGGCACCGAGACAAATCCATGTGGTGGAGGTTCGTCAAGCTGCCAAAGGAATCTGGCAGCCTCTTCAATCCACGAGCCATAAACAGGACCACATCTTGATGTATGACGATCCTTTCCAGGTGCTTCAGCTGCCCTATGGACTCTGGAATGATCGAGAGATGGCACGCGTTAATAATCTCTAATTCCGTCAACTGCAAAGGTGCCTGGAAGATGAAGCTTTTAGAGTGTAAGAAAGAGATATATACGCTGTACGAAAGATACGTATGATTCTCACCAGGGAAACCGTCAGTAATCATTGGAGATCCTGTGATGCAATATGAATAGCTAACCACAATAGACTTTAAGTCAAAACGTTCAGATTTACCTTCGATTCGCGGAATATGAATAGCTAACTACAACAGACTTTAAGTCAAAACATTCAGATTTACCTTCGATTCGCCTCGCCACAATGTTTCCAGTTCTCCCCCATTCACTCTCAAAACCCTCAAGTTCTTAGTTGTAATCCAGGAAGGTATGCAAGTGTAGGGACAATCACGCGAAGAAAGCCATGTGAGATTTGGCGACCTCAGCCGCAAAATACGATCCAATAGACGCCCTTTATTGACAACACCAATCCTAAGAAAACAATAAAGTTCATCGTACAGTCTATTGTACCATGACGACATTTGTGAGCTCGTCCCCACTAGTTCGGTGCTACGCCCTTCAGGGAGAAGCATTAGTCCGCGTGCTTCCGTTAAAACCTGTTCATTGGGGTGAAGAATTACGAAACTGTGCACGGCTTGCTATGGTTAAATTTAAATATTTTGAAGGTGAAAAAAACGATGGAAAAACTGAATACTTACAGAGAAGTATTTGTGCAACCAATCATCAATGTTCCCGGTGGGACGCCAAAGACGGCGCGGCGTTTCTTCTTCTGCAATCTGCCTTCCCATGTCTCGCAGTTGATCGTGCATATGTATCACATTTTTATCATCTACTTCAACTAGACATTTGCCCTCTAAATCTGTAAGCCGCAGCAAACCGTTCCAGCCTGACGCGTCCCAAACTGCTATGGCACTTGTTTTGCTTTTTCCTATGAAGCAAAAGGTGATATCTAAAAAGATCTTCTGCTCCTCTTCGCTGAGTGCATCGTAACTGATTTTTAATCTGTTCTTTATATCAGGTGAAACTTTCATTTGAACTTTTGATTCATTAAGTGTAGCATCCCAATATGATTCAGGTTTTCCAAAGAGAACTGCCCCAAGCACTTTCAAAGCTAAAGGCAGTCCATCGCATACTTGAAGAAACTGATCTACAAGCTTTTCAAATCCATAGAGTGGATTGGTTTGCCGAAAGGCGTATAAACAAAAGAGCTGTTGCGAGTGTTGTGTGGGAAGGCCTGTTAACTTATAAATGCACGACTCTTCCACTCCTGAGCTTTTCAGCACATCTTTATACCGAGATGTAATTAAAATAAAGCTATCTGGACTTAAGACATCTTTAACCGGTAGAAGTGCCTCTAGCTGATTATCATGATCTATGTCATCTAAAATTAACAAGACATGAGCAGATTTGAGATGCTTTTCAAACATCCCTATACCTTCATGAATGTTATTTATATCCACTTCTCTTTGAGTCAGGCCCCTCAGAAGCTCCCTTTGCACCCAAGGTAGTGAGCTTTTATTAGCCTTTTCTCTGACATCGGATAAAAAAAAGGACTTATTGTAGTTGGAACTCATTTTATTGAAGAGTTCTAAAGCCAACGTTGTCTTCCCCATTCCACCAAGGCCGACTATGCCCGCAACCTGGATTTTTCCAGCCTGCTGTTGCTTCAAAACTGTAGCTTCAAAATCTGTGACTTTGTCATTTAAACCAGTGGGATGTTTGGTCACATACAACCCTGGTTTTCTAATCTTTTTACCCACACATTCGAGGATCTCATCTATCATGTGCACCTCGTCACTAGATATTCACCCACAAAAACACCAACAGGAAATAAATAAATAATTGAAAGCATAGGGCAAAGTATCATATATAGTGTTTACATAGAGAGGGGTTTGGAGGTCTTACCCGTTATACTTGCCGTTGAGATCAAACCCACTTATGTCTGCAACAAAGGAAAGAGCATCTCTCCACTTCTGAATAGTGGCGGGATCATATCGTAGCTTCTGTTCTTGTGTTCGAGAGTCGAACGTTGTCTTCAATTCGAGCTGGTGCAAGCTGAGACCATAACCTTTAGTTTTGTTCTGATCTGTCCACCTAAGATCAGCCGGGTTGACATGGTAAAAAACAGGGATAATTGGAGCCCCAGACTGTCCCATGAGGAGGAGTTCATGTAAACACCAACAGGATTCTGCATTGTAGAGTTGAGGCTTCTGTGATCCATAACAAGTTTATGATAGATTTTTTGGCGAAAATCACATGAGAAATCATTTGTCTACGCGTTTCGAACCAACCAGTGTGGTTCATCGTCAAGACAAGTTGAAGAGCAGATCCAGCTTAGCCTGTTTAAATAGCCAGAGCAGACACACCAACGGATTCTGCATATTTTAGTGAAAAGACAGCAACGTGGACGGACTACGGAGGCGTTTCTAATAACATCTTCTAATTGAGAAGGAAAAGATTGTCCTTCCTGCAAATCCTTTTCATCTAAAAAGGGTCTCAATCCACGTAAAAAAAGAGCACGGTAGAGATGGCCGGCAAAGCTCTTCTTCACTTCCCCACGATGGTTGATAAACACATCGTAATTATCAACAGCAGGAAGAGGAGGAAGCACCATCCCAAGATCTCTGATTTTCCATTTCAATTTCTTCGATTTCACAGGGGGTTTGGTTGATCGAGGATGCAGAGGGAGATGACGACTTTAGGAGGTGCAGATGTGGGGATAAATTGCAACGGCAAGAAAGTGGAGAGTGCAGAGATTACATAAAGTCTCCTTGTAGAGGCAGAGGGTAATAGAATAAGGAAAATATTTTATTTGCGAAGGCCATGAGAACCGTGTCAATGTTATCTGCTTTGCGTGTGGGGTCCACATTGCGAATCATAGACAGGCTGGAGTCTTTGTGCGTTTGAGTGTGGGACCCATAATGCTCTGCGCTCTTTCATTTTACTTTTCCATGCTTGCAGTGAAACTTGAGCTGCATACATATGCCCAGACGTGTGCATCATCCCAGAAAGCACGATACGCGTAAACAAGCAGAAGCCGACAAAATGGTGACTACAAATTACCATCTATCCAGCCCTCACACAGGTCAACCAAATTAATATCATTATAAATTTTTCAATTAAAAAGTGTTGCATTGAACAGGTTGCTTAGAAAAAATTAATCGGGACCCAGACTTGCAGTGCAACTTGAGCTGCATACATATGCCCAGACGTGTGCATCCTCCCAGAAAGCACGATACGCGTAAACAATCAGAAGCCGACACAATGGTGAACTCGAAAGCATGTTCTCCACTATGAATCTTATGGACTACAGCTTCACAACCATCTATTAAAACTGACAAGCCCTCAAACAGGTCAACCAAATTAATATCATTACAAATTTTCCAATTAAAAAGTGTTGCATTGAACAGGTTGCTTAGAAAAAAATGATGGGGAATACACCCATTTCTTCACATTAAGGATCAAAGAAATTAATAGGAAATACACCCCTTCACCGGGAATATTGAAAACCTAATTCATTAAGTTATGTTATTTTGTATTATTAAATTATTATTCATTTGAGGAAGAACATTTATAATTGAATAGTAACCATATTTGAGAAATAGTTAGAATAGAGATTTTGAAATTAATTTATTTTTAAAATTGTAATAAAAAATTACATAAAATTATTAAAATAATTTTAAGTATTTTAGAGTTTGTATATTAAGAATTAGTAAGTTTTGTTAAGGTTTCTACATTTTAAGATAAATTTTCATTTCTAATTTTTTTTTTTTATTTCTAAGTTAACAATCACAAATAAGTGCTTCAAGAAAATTCAAACTCAACCATCCCAAAATAATTCATATAAATACACATTTAAGTACATGAATTATGGCATTTAAATTCATCTTTTAAGAGGTATCTTAAAATCTAGATGACTATTCATATTTAGTTGAGACTTTTCATATTCTTCTACATTGAATGTAATTCATTATACCAACTATCATAACTCTACTAGATTTAAGTTTAACATAAGCTATCATGATGTAAATTTCACAAAAAATACTAGGGTAGTAACTATATGCCTTCATAGTAAAATGAGCACACAAACTACACTTAAATGAATTATTATTATTATTATTTCTTTAAGAGCTTCATTTCTATTTTATTTTGAAACATGAAATATATAATTAGAACAAAATATAGAGGCTACATGGTTGATTTACCTCCTTGAGAAAACCATACCAATGAGTGTTGAGAGATGAGTTCAAAACACCCCCTTAATTAAAGAGCTCAAAAAAATAGTAATCTTGCCTGTTAGTTGGGAAACTAGAACATACAAAGCATTTAATACATAGAGTAACAAATCAAGTTCAACAAAGTAACTAGATGAATCTGCCTTGTAGGAAAAAGTAACTAGGACTTTGCCTTGTAGGACACTAGGTTTGTCTTAAGATAAGATAAGATAATATAGTGTAGACATATAATAAATCTAGAACTTATAAAAATGGAAATAAAACTCATAGTTGAAAAAGATGGAGTTAAGGGTGAGCACATATATACCCCTTTTTAAAACCCATGTTTTGTGATATGTAATTAAGATAGATAATGCTATAATGGTTTGTGTGGGTATTTTAACAAATTCATTTGATGTAAATATTAATTTTTATTAAATATATTGCTAAAACTAAAGAAGAGACCACCTAGCATGACTCTTAATGCTCGAGTGAACAATTGTAAGGGGGATCTAGGAAGTTTCCTACCTTACCTGAATTCAATGTACTAAAATTATGGTATGATATTTGAACCACCCAACTACTAGCAATTGTGGGAAGGAATTATGGAAGTATTACTGAGCTACTCTGGGAGTAGGGGCTCCATACCCAATTTGGAGACTTCTAAGGGACCACATAGCTCAAGGAGGAACCCCAAATTCTCATGTCAGTCAAATTAATATCTGTACAAATTTTCCAACTAAAAGTGTTACATACGGAACAGGATAGTTAGAAAAAATTAATGAGAAATACACACCTTTCACATTAAGCAGGCTAAGGTTGGAAACCTCATCCATAATTCTAATTTGTATTATTAACTATTATTCACCTTGGAAAATGAAAAGGTATAATTGAATAGTAATAATATGTGAGGAATAATTAGAATAGGATTTTGAAATTAATTATGGTTCTAAAATGTGTAAAGAGATGCAGATAAGATTGTTAAATTGTGACAATTTTAGAGACATATGTACATTTGAATTAACATTTTAATATTATTAGTTTTTTAAGAGAAAATATAACACTATTTAATAAAAAAAATGAAAATTACAATCTCAAGTCATTAATTCATTAACTTTGCATGTCACTATGAAAATAGCACAATCAAATTGAGAATAGACGGCAATTTCTTCAAATAAATAAAAGCTTAACTTAATTACTTAAATAGAAAGCTAAGTTACCAAATAAAATTGTTCACTATTTCATTTTGAAATATATTTTTACTTATTTATTCATTATGAATTGAATTGAATGATTTTAATTTTATATAAAAAAATTATCTTTCATTAATTATGAAATTATCCATAATAATAATATAATATTGAATTTATTTATTAAATAGATGAATTAATCTATGTTCATTTTAATCACATTCATTAAGTTTCTAAGAGATATATTTCCACTTCAATATTAGTTAAACTTTTATGAAATATATTTCAACTTCAATAGTATTTAAAGTGAATTTTAACCTATTATTGTTATATGTCAAAGTGATATTAATTTGACATTTTTTACTATGCAAAAATTCTCCCAAGAATAATTCAACATGACTGGGTAAATTCAACATGACTGGGGAATTCTTCTACAATCATTCTAAATTGTAAGTGCCTTTGAGCTAAATCAAAACTCTTTATGACAATTTGCATTCAATGGATTTTCAGCACTAACTTTTGTAATTCAGTGGGTAAACAAATTTACAAGGCAAACAAATTACCAAGCACAAAAAACAACATACATATTTTATGTCAAATGATCATCGGCATGGAGGGCATATATATATATATATATATATATATATATATATATATATAACACCCCCTGCCCCCAAAAAAAAGAGCATAAAATTATAGGAGGCATGCATGTACTCGAGCTTAAACTTGGTAGAAATAGGTCAAAATGTTCTCTTATCTATAAGGTCAATACACCATTTAAGATGATTGGCCGACTCAAAAGATAAAACTTAAAATTCCTACTTGCAAGCATGTAACTCCCCCTCCATATACAAGCTTCAATCACATTGATTTTCTAATGACAATCAATATGCTCAAAACAGATTATTAAGAAATTCCCCAATGGCAAGTCATGCTCAAAACAGATTATTAAGAAATTTCCCAATAGCAAGTCATTAATGCTAACTACTGGAAATAACAAATATCAATTCCCCTTTAAACCTTTGTCAATTTTCCGAAACATCTCATCATTTCTAAGAATGTTTACTTTCTCAATATGAAATTAGACTACTTATTAAAAAAAAAAATTACGAACCACATTATTCATGGGAAAACCAATACTTATAGGATGTAATTAAATTATGTGAAGATACTTAAATGCATTAGGAATGGTTAACCACTTTAAAATGGTCCTATTTCTAATTTATTAATTAAAAGAATTATATTTTTAATTTGGATTTTTGTATTAATATCATTTTAAAATAAACTTGGTTATTATTTTAATGCGTTACTATATCCTCCCTGAGGGGGTGTAGAAGTAGGTGCGGCTCTCCTTTCAGAAAGTGCATTGGTGTACCACCTCGTTGACTTCTGTGAAGCCGTGGATACATGTAGTTAATTCAAAGGTTGTCTCTATGTGTGCTATTAATTGTTTTAAAATTTGCTTTCAGAGGAGAGACTTTTGTTGGAGGTGGTATCGGGGGTTTGAGGGCGTGGGTTTTACCTCGTCTTCTAATTCTCAGGGCTCTTTGGGCTGGCATGGTTAATGGTCGATAGCTATGTAGTTGCACTGGGAAGTGGAGGCACTGCATTGGTTAGTGATCCTTACTTGGCAAGCCATTCTCTCACTTGGTGAATTATCCTTTACTTTGGTTCTAGAGGTTGACAGTCGGGTTTTGGCATATGGCTTTATCACCTTTGTTATAATTGTTCCTTTTCTGTTGTCGAGTTCTTTTGTTCCTTTTGTTTCTTGGAGGATTTGGAAAGTGGGTTAAAAGTTACAATTTAATAGTAACAATACTTGAGGAATAGTTAGAATAAGGATTTTGAAACTAGCGATTGCCCCAAAAGGTGAAAAGCGAGGCTGATATGATTGTTAAATTGTGATAATTTCAAAGACACATGTACATTTGAATTTAGCATCCAAATATTATCAGCCTCTCAAGAGAGAATACAACACCATTTAATAATAAAAAAATGAAAAGTGCAATCTCAACCCATTAATTGATTAACTTCGGAGTGTCAATATGAAAATAACACAATCAAAGTGAGAATATAGCGTAATTTCCTCAAATAAAAAAAAAAAAACTTATCTTAATTACTTAATTGAATCAATGGATAACTATAAAAATGGATGAATAGAAACCTAAGTTAGCCCAATGAAATTATTAACTGTTTCGTTTTAAAATATATTTTTACTTATTTATTCATTATGAATTGAATTGAATGATTTTAATTGATATAATTTAAAAAAATAAAAATTTGTCATCTTTAATCTACTATAAAATTATCCGTAATAATAATAGAATAGTGAATTTATTTATAAAACAAATGAATTAATCTATATTCATTTTAATCTCACATTCATTAAGTTTCTAAGAAATATATTTCAACTTCAATATTATTTAAACATCTAAGAAATATATTTCAACTTCAATTGTATTTAAAGTGAGTTTTAACCTGTTATTTTTATATGTCACAGTGGTATTAATTTACTCTTGCAAGAATAGTTCAATATGGCTGGGGAATTCTTCTACAATCTTCCTAAATTGTAAGTGTCTTTGAGCAAAAACAAAACTCTTTATGATAATTTACATTCAATTGAAAGAATATTTTAGCGCCAACTTTTGAAATTCAGTAGGCAGCTAAGACAATGAGGCAAATAGATTTACAAACACAACAAACAACATACAATATTTTATGTCAAATGATCATCGACATGGAGGGCATGCATACTCAAATAAATTAAAAAACAAAGCAAAAAACACTCGAAAAATAAAAATCAAGCATAAAACTGCACGATGGCATGCATGCACTCCAGCTTAAACTTGGTACATATAAGCCAAAATTTTCTCTTCTCTACAAGGTCAATAAAATATTTAATATGATTAGCCGACTCAAAAGATAAAAGTTAAAATTCCTACTTGCAATCATGTAACTCCCCCCTCCATATACAAGCTTCAACCACATTGCTTTTCTGCTGGAAATCAATATGCTCAAAACAAAATACTATGAAATTTCCCAATGGAAATTCATTAATGCTAACCATTAGCAATAACAGATATCATTTCCCCTTCAAACATTTGTCAATTTTTTCGAAACGTCTCATCATTGCTAAGAATGTTTACTTCCTCAAACTAGACTACTTATGAAATGAAATAATATTTTAACGTCTAGGAGTAAAAATAGTCCATGGGACCATTAGTTCCCTATTTTTCACCTTTTGCAATTCAATCATTTTCTAATTCAAATTGATGATGAGATGGCCCAACCTTCCAAGAATCCCCTCAGTGAAAAGACAATGCCAAGAAACTGATGCTAACATATTCCCATAACTTTCTTTGATGTCTTAGAATGTATCACTTTCCAAAATGATTTTTTTTTTCGATTCCATTGCCCCAAACGTGCAAAATGTACACAATCGTTCTTCCCAAGCTTCATTAAGCCTTTTCCACCATCTTGTTTCACACTGAATTTGATGCAATTTGGTTCTTAATTGACCAATAAGAACATTTTCCCTCCACGGAATGCTAGCTCCAATGAACTCTTTTTGTTGTAGATCACATGTAGGATTGAATCCCTCAATGTAGTGCTTCTTCTTTCTACCCAAATCTTTTCCCCATACATGTTTACGAAACTTCTCCATAACAAAATTCTTTAGCTCCTTGCTATTTGTGGGACAAACATTGAGGAAGATATTCCATTTTTGCATCCATGTGTAGTTTTGTTTCATCCACATTTTCTTTCTTTCACTCGTGCCTTCATTGAAGATAACATTAGGTCATCTACCTACTCCCATTTTCTCAATTCTTTTTAAATATCTTATGAGCCACACCATAGCAATCGCTTCAATGGGAGTTGCTCCTGTTTCACTCAACATTATCTCATAAGGTAATGAACTTTTTATTTTGAACTTCCTCATGATCAAACGTTTTTGGATTTTCTCAATTTGTTTCCATTTTGAGACGAGGGTGCTGCTAGCACACAGTTCACACCCATATAGCATCACTAGACAAGCTAGGAGTCCAAAAAGCACTTTAATCAATCTCATAACTCTGCCTTTCTACATCTGTTTTGAAGAGAATATAATCTTTCCACCTTCCTAAAATTCGCTTCTTTCGGCAGTCCTCCCATTTAAGTTTGTTGTTGAAATCAATCCCAAGGTACTTGTACTCATTTACTTATTAAAAGAAAAAGAAAAAAACTAACCACTTTATTCTTGGGAAAAACAATACTTATAATATGTAATTAAATTATGAGAAGATACTTAAATGATTTAGGAATGGTTAACCACTTTATTGTCTATTAATGTATAACTAGGAAAACCAATAACCTCCTAACATATTCACCATGTAATTAAATTAGTATAAAGATACTTAAATGCATGCATGCATGAGGAATGGTTAAATTCATAAGATATTTACTTTATGTTCATCATTCTTACCTTTGTTTTTTATAGGAAGTCTTTATTAGAATTATCATAAGTTTGTGTGTTTTTGTTTTTGAATAAAATATAATGAAGTTAATGACATTCATGCTTTGGATTCAATAAACACTAAATATCCTTATATATGATGTCTATTCATTGCCATGTGTTTTTGTTTAATTGAATAGTCAACACTTTCATTAGCATGACTATATGTAGTTAATTAATTATTTGTTGAATTAGAGATAAAATTTGAAATTAAAAAATTATTATTATTATTATTATTATTTTAAAGAGAAATAATAATTAAAATTAAAGAATTATATTTTATTTAAATAGTGGAGAAATTACATCTTAATAAGGATTTTAATTTAATAATTAAAGGGATTATATTTTTAAATGGATTTTTATATTAATATCATTTGAAAAGAAATTTGGTTATTATTTTAATGTGTTATTATACCTTCCCTAATGAGGGTGTACAAGTGGGTGCGTCTCTCCTTTCGGGATGAGTGTTGGTGTACAACCTAGTTGATTTTCGTGAAGCGGTGGATACATGTGGTTAATTCGAAGGTTGAAGGTATGTGTGCTATTAATTGTTTTAAAATTTGCTTATGCAGGAGAGATGTTTGTTGGAGGTGGCATCGGGGGCTTGAAGGTGTGGGTTTTACCTCCTCGTCTAGTTCTCAGAGCTCCTTTAGGGTGACATGGTTGATGGTTGATAGCTATGTAGTTGCAGTGGGAAGTGGAGGCACTACATTAGTTGATGATCCTTTCTTGGCAAGCCATTCTCTCTACACCTTGGTGAATTATCCTTTTCTTTGGTTTTGGAGGCTGACAACCGGGTTTCTAGGATATGGATTTATCACCTTTGTTATAATTGTTCCTTTTCCGTCATCGAGTTTTTTTGTTCCTTTTGTTACTTGGAGGATTTGGAAAGTGGATGAAAAGTTATAATTTAGTAGTAATAATATTTAAGGAATAGTTAGAATAGGGATTTTGAAACTAGAAATTTCCCAAAATGTGCAAAGGGATGCCGATAGGATTGTTATATTGTGATAATTTCAAAGACACATGTACATTCGAATTTAGCATCCAAATATTATCAATCTTTCAAGGGAGAATACAACATTATTTAATAAAAAAATGAAAATTGCAATCTCAACCCATTAATTGATTAACTTTGTAGTGTCAATATAAAATTAGCACAATCAAAATGAGAATATAGCGTAATTTCCTCAAATAGAAAAAAAAATAACTTAATTACTTAATTGAATCAATGGATAACTATAAAAATGGATGAATAGAAAGCTGAGTAAACCCAATGAAATGGTTAACTATTTCATTTAAAATATTTTATTACTTATTTATTCATTATGAATTGAATTGAATGATTTTAATTGATATAATTTAAAAAAATAAAAAATTGTCATCTTTAATCAATTATGAAATTATCTGTAATAATACTAGAATAGTAAATTTATTTTTAAAATAGATGAATTAATATATATTCATTTTAATCTGGCATTCATTAAGTTTCTAAGAAATATATTTCAACTTCAATAGTATTTAAAGTGAGCTTTAACCTATTATTTTTATGTGGCAGTGCTATTAATTTGACATTTTTTACCATACAAAAATTCTCATAAGAATAATTCAATATGGCTGAGAAATTCTTCTACAATCCTTGTAAACTGTAAGTGTCTTTGAGCAAAAGCGAAACTCTTTATGACAATTTGCATTCAATTGAAAGGATTTTTTAGCAAGTCTAGCTTTTGTAATTCAGTAGAAAACTAAGACAACGAGGCAAACAGATTTACAAGCACAACAAAAAACATACAATTTTTTATGTCAAATGATCACCGGCATGGAGGGCATGCATACTCAAATAAATTAAAAACAAAAAAACACTTAAAAAATAAAAATCAAGCATAAAACTGTAGGATGCATGCATGTACTCCAGCTTAAACTTGGTAGATATAGGTAAAATCTTTATCTTCGCTACAAGGTCAATACAACAATTAAGATGATTAGCCAACTTAAAAGATAAAAGTTAAAATTCCTACTTGCAAGCATGTAACTCCCTCTCCATATATAAGCTTCAACCACGTTGCTTTTTTGCTGGCAATCAATATGCTCAAAATAGATTACTAAGAAATTTCCCAATGGCAAGTTATTAACGTTAACCATTGACAATAACAAATATCATTTCCCCTTCAATCCTCTGTCAATTTTTCTGAAACGTCTCATCACTACTAAGAATGTTTAAATCAAACCCACCCAACCAACCAACCAACCATTCTCGGGAAAACCAATACTTATAGGATGTAATTAAATTATAAGAAGATACTTAAATTCATTAGGAATGGTTAACCACTTTATTGTCTTTTAAAGTATACCTAGCAAAACCAATAAGCTCCTAATACATTGAGGATGTAATTAAATCAATGTAAAAATGCTTAAATGCGTGAGGAATGGTTAACTTCATATGGTATTTATTTTATGTTGGTCATTCTTCCCTTTGTTTTTTTATTATAAGAAGTCCTTTTTAGAATTATAGTAAGTTAGTGCGTTTTGTTTATGAACAAAATATAATGAAGTTAATGACATTCATGCTTTGGATTCAATTAACATTAAATATCCAATTAACCTTAAATATATTTATATGTGATGTTTATTTATTGTGATGTGTTTTTGTTTAATTGAATAGTCCATGACTATACGTATTTAATTAATTATGTGTTGAATTAGAGATAATATTTGAAATTAAAAAAAAAAAAATATTATTATTTTTATTTTTATTTTTCTCAGTAAAGACTAAATCTATTAAGTAAACGTATGGTACAATGAGAGCTTACAACCAAGAGAGACAAGAACAAAGGCAGCCGGAAAGGATAGGCTATCCACCTCGGCTCCTAAGAGAAGAGAGCAGAACTGAGCATGAAGAAGCAAGAGGAACAGAGGAGCGAGGAACAGAGGAGCAGGAACCGAACAGAGGATTCTACCCAACATGTGTAGTATCGACTATTCGGCATTTTTTCCCTTTTTTTTTACCAACTTTGACCCAATCAAGAGAACTTTGCTGGGCTGGCCTGATCTGCAAACTGAGATGTGCTGGCGGAGAGGCCTCCTTGTCTGAATCCGAGGTGGAGGATTCATGATTCCTTTTCTGTGAGACTGGTAGAACAGACGGATCCACAGGACCAGTCGCTGGCGGATCCTGTGCTGGCTCTGCTGCCAGTCCTTCCATATTCTCTTCCTCTTCATCCGAGCTGGAGTCAAAATCGTCCATGGGGGTAGGATCATGTGGCTTCCAGCTTTTGGATTTCTTCTTTTTGGCCGGCATCGTGGGACAAGAGCTTTGGAGGTGTCCTGTATGATGGCAATTTCGGCAGCGAAAGGCTGTGTTCTCGTAATCCAAGGTTTGAGTCCAGTGGAAGTCTCCAATTTTGAGATTAATCTGGTCCGGGAGACCTTTGCTCATATCTATTTCTGCACAAATTCTGGCAAAGGTGTATAAGCCTTTTTCCCCTCTAGTGATGTCTGTGTCTAGGAAGCGGCCTAGAGAATCGCCAATCCCTTGGAATACAGCAAAGTGCCATAGATGCGCCGGGAGGTTTGGAAGTCTGACCCAGATGGGAAGTTTAGTGATGACTGCTGTAGAAGGATCGAAATCTGGGAACCAAGGGGTGAGGAATAGGCCAGCTGCACCCCAGAACCATGGGCCATCAGTTAAGGCTTTTTGATAGTCCTCACCGAAAGCAAACACTACGATGAAGAAGCCCTTTGAGCATAACAGAACCTTGCAGTTGTTGGTCCAGTTAGTGTGAAGCCATTGGTAGAGGTCTGCTGTGCGTGGCCATAACCCATTGAACCTGCAGATAATGGCATGTTCAGCAAACTTTTGAGTTTGCTCATCCAGCGATGGATGCTTTATTTCAATGGATGGGGTTTCTTCCAGTTTGTCCACCAGAAAGGGCTTGGGAGCCTGAGCTGGAGGAGCTGTTCTCTTAGGCAGCTGAGCATGGACAGCGTCCTTGTATGAAAATGCCCCAGCTGAGGAGGACTGTTCCCCAACTCCCCCTCTCAAACGAAAGGTAAAAACAATGGAAGCATTTCTCTTAATACTGTAAAAAGACAGGGGGTTAAGATCCTCGAGCTGTTTACCTTCATAGAGAAGTCGATGAGCTGCGGATGGAATCCCCACCTTGAGTTCTAGAGCAAGCTTGAGGTCTTGCACTTGATCCGACGCTCTCACCCATTGTAGCAGCGTTTTGCCCGAGTTTAGCTTGATCAGTATCTGGAACGAGGCAGAGAGATCATAGCGCTGCTTGCTGATGAGCCCCAATTTTGGTACAATTTGGGCTCATTTTGGCCTATTCTACTTGCTCAAACCATTCATTTTTTACTGCTTATGCATGCATTTCTTAGTTTATTCATGTTGTTTGTAGGAAGAAGGGTAGGCACTCTATCTACGTGACTAATGCATTATGATTCCAGGTTTTAGCATTAAAAGGGAGCAAAAGACAACGAAAAAGGAGACAAGGAGACAATGAGGTGGCACTGCTGGCTTTTAGGAGAGGATGTCCACGGTCTTGGGGACATTCCTCGTGATTCCCACCAAGAACTCCGAGCTCCAATCCATCTCCCCTCCGAGCTTAGAAGCAGCCAGTTGTTCTACAGGAACAGCAGTTATAACTGTTCTACAGGAACAGTAGTTATGACTGTCCTACAGGATCAGCAGTTAAACTCTAGTTGGACAGCCGAGCTCCTAAAATCGAGGACACTTGTTGGATCATCGTTTTTGTATAACTATAGAGGCCTTAGCCTTGGATAGGTTGTTGAAACTCTCGTATTGCTATTGTAATTTTGGAGCACAGCTCAGTTTTTGTTCCTTTTTGTAAGCCAATTTGGCATGATATCAGATTATGAATAAAGAAGGCAGATTTTGATCTAGTTCTGAGTTTTCTTAAGGAGACTATAGCTCTCAGGTTAGGGCCCAACCTGAGAGCCATAGATCCCCTCTGTTGTAGTGTTGTTTCCATTTCATTTCAGCACTTTGAGCTTTTCATTTGCACATGCAATTCGAATTACAGGTTGTTAAGTTGGTCTTTTTCATGAGTTAGATAGGAGTTGCTTATGGTGAATTTGTTTCCACTTGCGTAGTGTAGCAGAGGATAGGTATAATCGATTGGAGCTCCAACAAAAAGGTTGTTAAGGCTCACTGCCATCTCATCTGGGATTGGAGTGCAGTCCATGACTAACCACCAAAAATACGCATTTCTTTATTCCATGATTGTTGCAAACACAGTCACGTTATGTTAGATGCTTCCACATGATTCACACCTGCACCACACTCCTTTACCACAGCTTCATGCACATTCTCCTTCGCGTTTAGATTGATGTTCATTGAATTTATAAGCACAGGTAGTCTAAGTTAATGCATTTTCGGTTTGGTGATAGTCACAAGCATTTGTTCCATTTACACTGCTTTCTCTCGTTCCATTACTTCGTCCTCCATCTTGATCACGCATGCAAACACATCTTTGACCTCTGCTCCACTCTGTTATCTCCCAAAGTCTTTCACTCCTCTCGTACTTCCATTCTCTAGCCCTTTTCGTTGACATAGCCCTCTATCTTCCAACCCACTCCCTACACTCACTCCCCATCCTATTCCTTCACTTCTACAGCCATCACCAGCCTCATTCCTACCTTACACATCTCCCCCTACCATTTCATCACTCCTCCATCACGCCAAACACTCACGGTAGGTCATCCTGTAGCCGTTTGTAGACATCCTGTAGAAACCAGAGTATCCTGTAGGATCCCCTGCAGACTTCCTGTAGGAGGCCACTCACTCGGTTGCCGAGCTTCTGAATGAGAGGAACCTCTGTGGATGGATGCTAAGGATCCCTAGGGACCTCTCCTAGCCTCCCCAACCTGTCCCACGCTTTCCTTCCTTCTCCATCCCATCTGCACAATCAAACCCTAGTTAGCACAAAATCACAATCATTCCACACACTTAAGGGAAAAATACAAAAACATATCTTTCATGATGCAAGTAGTTTAGATCCATGCATTTGCACTTATTAGAGGTAACAGCAGCATTGGTAGAAGTTTCATTCACATTTTTTGCATTGTAGAGGTTAGACTAGTTAAATTAGGGTTTCCTAGGTTTACATGCTTTGATTTGCTTTCAGTTCAGTTTGTCAAGTAGAGTAGCTTTCCTTTGAGAATAGCTTTCGTCCATCAGTTAGCAAGCTTCTTCTGAGAGCCTATAGAAGTTGGCTTGAGCCCTAGCGGACTTGTGCCAGCTGACCAAGTGACAGCTGCGACAAGAGCTAGTACTTGTGCATACAGCACCGTCGCTTCCAAGTTTGTATGAACTACCGGGTTGATAAAATGAGAGACAGGAAGCCCCAGGAGTTGTAGCATTATTGCTACAATACTGGAGCTCACCATCTTTTTGGCGCCGTTGCCGGGGAAGCGGCAGAGTATTGGTGATTGTTGCTATTCTTCTATTTTCCACTACAACCTTCTTCTAAGTAGTTTATTTCATTTCCGTTATGCAATTTCATTTATGCAAAAGTAGATTAGCATTTCTTGCTTTCCCAGATTAGCATTTCCTGCTTTCATAGATTAGTATTTCCTGCTTTCATAAATTAGCATTTCCTGCTTTCCTAGAATAGCCTTTCAATTCCGCATTTCAATTCTGCAAGCATAGACTAGCATTTCATTCTTGCAATTTCATTTGAGCAAAATAGAGTAGTCCTTTCCTGCTTTCATTTCAATTTCGCAAGATAGTTAGTTGCAGTTCAATCTATTTCATGCCTTGTAGGAGTAGAGATAAGTTAGAAAAATGATTGCACAACACCCCCACTGCTTCACACAGCCAACGTTCCTCTTCGATGGCTGTGATGAAAGAACTCCTGGGTGGACATCAAGACATATCTGAAGAACCTATAGGGGAGAAGAAGAAGAAAACATTCCTCTGAAGCAAATGGCTACCAGTAGAGATGTTGGGAGCAACATCTTGTCCAAAGATGAATTTGAAAATCAGATCAAAGATTTCAAGAGTGATATGAGGCAGTTTCTTGCCATGCAACTGGATACCTTGCGGATCCAAAAGAAGCAAGAGGAAGCCAAGAGGGCTTTGGTCATTTTTTGTCCTAGGTGCCTTAAAAAGCATCCTAGGAACGAATGTCCAAGGCACTCTCTAGAAGTGTGTTTCATCTGTGAAGAATACCATCCTACAGATCAGTGCCCTTCCTTGCCCAGAATCAAAGCTACATATCAAAGAGCCAAGGGAGCCACTGAATCACTCTGTTATATGAACCAAAGGAGGCCACATGGACCCGTACCCTACCAGCAGGAACTACAAGGGATACCCGAGACCTATTATGACCCTTATCAAGCCACTTTCATGCCTTCTTGGGATCCCCCTGCTCATCCTTCCTGGTCTACACCTCCTCCTTGGTCATATTCTCCTTGTTCCTTCACAGATCCATATTATGCCCAACCAGTTGCTCATTCATTTCACTCTTATGCTCAGCCACAACCTCAGTGGAATGCACCTTATCAGGAGTGGAGGCCCCAGTATAACTCTCATCCCGCTCATTTTCCTCCACCACCTGCTCATCCACAACCATCGCCTCCTCCTCCACCAAGGCAACCCCAAATGCCTACCCAACCACAATGCCATCCATCTCCATCTCAAACTCACACCTCCACTCATCTACCCGTACCATTTCCAAAGCCATGCAATGGAGTAGCTCAACCCCATTGCAAATCTAAGGCATGACATATCCAAACAACTCCTCTTGAGCCCAATGATCTTCACCAAAGCTCAGGAAGAGTGTTGCAAAAAAGAGATCATCGTGAAAGCATTGAAGGACCAAAGGCAAAAGAAGATCCAAAAGAAAAGATCAAAGAACCATGGGCTGCACTTGATGAAGAGAAGAGATCAGAATCAGAGATGGAGAAAGTTCCCTCATGGTTACCATCAAATCTTCCATGTATTCAAGAGAAAGATCAGCAAAAGGAGGAAGATGAGAAAGTCATGATAGAAAGTGACATGAAGAATGATCCAGATCAGCAAAGGGACCAAGGATATCAAAGCTATATTGAGACATGGTTCCAGACAGTCACTAAGTTGCAGCAGTACTCTCTTCCTCAACTATGTTTGATCCCTTCAAAGTCAGATCATTTGGTCTCTGAGATCTGGATACCTGTCAGAGCATGCATTTCGAGCCTCCACATCATTTTTTCTCTAATCTCGATTTGCACATGGCTCCATTGGAAGTATTCTTATACTTGAAAGGAATTTTGTTTTTCAAGTAGGGTAGGGTAGGAAAAAAAAAAAAAAATGAAAAAAGAGGAAAATAAAAATCTAAGGTGAAAACCCCCTCGGAGGCGCCTTAGATTGGCTCATTGATTGAAAACCTCCATGAGGCGGTCAATGGGTTGGAAAGAAAAGAAAATAAAAGAGAAAAAGATCCTTGGGTGAAAACCTCTCTGAGGCGCCCAAGGCAGGTGGTAGGGGTGAAAACCTCATTGAGGCGCCCCTGCTATCTTTCAAAAAAAAAAAAAAAAAAAGAGATAAAGATCCTTGAGTGAAAACCTCTCTGAGGCGCTTAAGGCAGGTGGTAGGGGTGAAAACCTCATTGAGGCGCCCCTGCTATCTTTCAAAAAAAAAAACAAAAAGAAAAAAACAAGATCAATAAGTCATTATGTGAAATTTGCATGCAGATTGCAGGTGTTCTATGGAGGAGAGGAAGCCTCTCAACTCAAAGCCAGAAGTCCTTATCATGCAGCCAGGACACCTCACCAGCACCTCCTCCAAGAATGCCTATGTTCTTCAAGGTATGTGCACTTTTATTATAAACTGAGTCTTCTACAGGAAGACACAGATTTTCTACAGGAAGGTGCGATTTTCTACAGGAAGGTGCAAATTTCTACAGGAAGAGCTGCCTGTCTACAGGAAGCTCTGTACTTCTACAGGAAACTTCCTGTAGAAGCTTAGAACGAGCCAGAATGCGTTTCATGAGCAGATCTGATGACTACGGGTTGGTGTGGACGCATGCAAGCCTCTTTTGGGCCCATGCACGACGTTGATACCTTGCTCCACCATCCTCGTCACCATGCAACTAAGATCCCTGCACCAGCAAACCAGATCAATGAGTTCTCGTGGAAAAATCAGTTGTCAGAGAAAAATGAACACTGAGAGCTCATACCATGTCCATGTCAAGCATCAGAAGCTTCGGGAGCGCGATTAGCAGGTCATCTCCATTGTCAAGTAGCATGCACCCAAGGAGGTGAGACTGTTACAAGGCACCCCGCGGGAATCCTGTAGCAGTCAAACCTGCAGGAGTGGATACCATTCATCGCCTAGGCATCTGCAAGCAACACACGGGCGCATGCAACCAGAGCGTCCACTACAGCGCCAACATCCTGTAACCACGAGCCTCCGGGACTGTGTAAGCCACATGCAGCAGGTAGATCCGTCGTCCAAAAAACTGAAAATCATGTGCAGACGCGCGCAGGTAAGTGTTCTAATCCTTCCTTCCATCAAATCGCATGAGTATCACTTTGATTTGTTTGCATGGCGTAGAAATGAATGGTTGAGCGGCCGTAAGGCCAGTTGACTGGCCACGTTGGCTAGTGAAGGGATAGTCAGATGATGGGTGGCAGCCACGACAAAGGGAACACGCAGCACGCCCGTGAAGATCAGTCCCGTCAACCGAGAAACGAGTTTAACCGAAAAGGGCGGCGGCAGATCTGTGGGAATGAATGCGGCAGCAAGTGAATGTGCAGGCGGATGATGGGTGACGTCACCCAACGGTCCGGCGGGGACAGCTCACCCTCCGCGCCACGAGCTGCGCCGATTCAAAATCTAATCGGCTAGATTGTGCGCGTATATCCATCCACCTCCACTTCAAAACTTGAGTAACTCTTCTGAATACCTCTGCATGTTGATACGCCAAGCTTTCGGCCGACTGAACGCCGGTGAAGCACCTCTCGACCGCTGGCCAACTACCGTTCTCCCCGAAGCCTACGCACTGCTCCTACAGGAACAGTTTCTACAGGAACGCAGTCCTACAGGAAGCAGTTTCTACAGGAACGCAGCTCTACAGGAAGGTGAAGTCTTCACGTAAGAAAAGGTGGCAGAAAAGAGGTAACCCTGAAACTCCTTCCGCAATTGGCTTTCAAAGGTGGCAAGGTCATTATTCACAGTCTGGTCATAAAAAATATTGGATTGCCGTGCCTATACTATCGCTTCTACAGGATAGCAGTATAATTAGACTGTGGTCTGTGAATTCATTGCATGCTCTGTCTATAAGACCGAATTTCCTTTGTATCTACCGCCTTTGGTCAAAACCACTGTGTTCATCATGCCTGGTGGGTTTATAAGACGAGAGCCCACTGATTCAAATACATTAAGGAGAAACCTGGCAGTGGTTGAGCTCTTCACTAGAGCACAATGGATGCCTTTTTGTGATAAACTACAGGGCTACGATGATGAAGTAACTGAGGAATTCTTGCAGGCTCTGCAGCCTAAGTCCCAGACACTGGCCACAGTAACCTTCAGAGGTCTAAGCCTCAAACTCACCCCAGAACACATCAGTCGGATCACAGAACTTCCTATGGGCCTGCCGTGGGACAAAGACGAGAGAAAGCTGAGTCAGCAAGCCAAGAAGGAGTTCTTCCCACCTGAGGAAGAATTCTCTGAGGATAAAAACGGGGTGAGGAGGACCAGCCTGTCACCACCATGGAACGAAGTCAGTTTGCACATTATGAAATATATTACTTGTGAAGGCCGGTTCAGTATCGTGTATGCATATCACTTCCGGCTCCTCACTGAGTTAAGGCACGGAATTGACCTTCCTGTAGAGCAAAAACTAAGCATCCCTTATTATCTCCTGCAGTCCCTAATGGAGTGTGCTACAAAGCTAAGACAGGGCATCCCTGATCAGATAGCCCATCATGGGTTAATAAAATTGCTTGTGGAGGATGCACTGCACTCATATAAAGTTCCCCTCTCCTGGGAGTCATTTAGGAATCTAACACGAGATGGGGACATTAAAATGTTGATCGAAGATAGTGGCTCCTCCAGCACTGAAGACAAGGAAGCGGTGGCTGAGGAAAAGAAGGCTGAAGAAAAAGTTGACTCCCCCATCCTGTCAGCAAGAGAAATAAGGTCAAAAAGCAGAAGAGACAAAGTTGGGGCAGGCCATGTCAGCCCAATTACCTCTTCAGCACTCACAAGCAAACAAAAGGATCAAACCCCTGCAGCAAAGCAAGTAAAAGTAAAGACACCTACCACTACAGGAAAGGAGAAGCGAGCCTCTACAGGAAGCCCGAAGATCAGTGAGAAGCAGGCTTCTACAGGAAGCCCGAAAACAAAGACAAAGGCTTCTACAGGAAGCCCGAAGATCAGTAAGGAGCAGGCTTCTACAGGAAGCCCAAGAGCAACGACCAAGGCTTCTACAGGAAGCCCGAAAATCGTTGGAGAACAGGCTTCTACAGGAGGCCCAAAAACGGAGACAAAGGCTTCTACAGGAAGCCCGAAAGTGCAACCACGGGCTTCTACAGGAAGCCCGAAGACAGAGACAGGGGCTTCTACAAGAAGCCCGAGATTGGAAAGAGGGGCTTCTACAAGAGGCCCGAAGGTCATTGAGAAACAGCCTCCTATAGAGAGTCCGAAGACAAAGAAAGAATCTTCTACAGGAGGCCCGGAAGCGGGCAAAGCAGGGTCTTCCACAGGAAGCCCGAAATCTAAAAAGGAGGGTCCCTCTACAAGGAGCTCCGAGAGAGCAAAACGCAAGAAAGAGAAGGCTGGCATTCTCGAAAAGGAGGCAGCAGCGACACTGGCTGCCCTCAGCACACCTCCAAAACCGAAAGAGAAAAGGGAGAGGGAGACCCCTCTACCACCTGAAGCCAGGAGAAGCAAGAGGATGACCGCGGGCAAGCCACAGCCTCCACCCAGCAGCCAAACCACTTCAGGGGATGTCCCTACTTCACCCAGTGCAAGGACCCCCTCTAAAACATCAGCTACCCCCGAAAAGGGGAGCCCAAAAATAACTTCCTGGACACGAAAGATAGGCCAGTCGCCTTCCGAAGCCCGACTCAAGGAAATAGAAAAGGGGAAGGAAGCATCACCCTCGTCACCACCAGGGGCAGAGAAGGCAGGGCCATCAAAAGCAGAAAAGAAAGAGCCTGTTCTGGTCCCGAGTCCTCGGCCAAGGACAAGGAGCAGGAGCAAGGTTGCTCAAGGATGAGCAAATGGTTCAGCTGGGGGGTGATGATGAGCCCCAATTTTTGTACAATTTGGGCTCATTTTGGCCTATTCTACTTGCTCAAACCATTCATTTTTTACTGCTTATGCATGCATTTCTTAGTTTATTCATGTTGTTTGTAGGAAGAAGGGTAGGCACTCTATCTACGTGACTAATGCATTATGATTCCAGGTTTTGGCATTAAAAGGGAGCAAAAGACAACGAAAAAGGAGACAAGGAGACAATGAGGTGGCACTGCTGGCTTTTAGGAGAGGATGTCCACGGTCTTGGGGACATTCCTCGTGATTCCCACCAAGAACTCCGAGCTCCAATCCATCTCCCCTCCGAGCTTAGAAGCAGCTAGCTGTTCTACAGGAACAGCAGTTATAACTGTTCTACAGGAACAGTAGTTATGACTGTCCTACAGGATCAGCAGTTAAACTCTAGTTGGACAACCGAGCTCCTAAAATCGAGGACACTTGTTGGATCATCGTTTTTGTATAAGTATAGAGGCCTTAGCCTTGGATAGGTTGTTGAAACTCTCGTATTTCTATTGTAATTTTGGAGCACAGCTCAGTTTTTGTTCCTTTTTGTAAGCCAATTTGGCATGATATCAGATTATGAATAAAGAAGGCAGATTTTGATCTAGTTCTGAGTTTTCTTAAGGAGACTATAGCTCTCAGGTTAGGGCCCAACCTGAGAGCCATAGATCCCCTCTGCTGTAGTGTTGTTTCCATTTCATTTCAGCGCTTCGAGCTTTTCATTTGCACATGCAATTCGAATTACAGGTTGTTAAGTTGGTCTTTTTCATGAGTTAGATAGGAGTTGCTTATGGTGAATTTGTTTCCACTTGCGTAGTGTAGCAGAGGATAGGTATAATCGATTGGAGCTCCAACAAAAAGGTTGTTAAGGCTCACTGCCATCTCATCTGGGATTGGAGTGCAGTCCATGACTAACCACCAAAAATACGCATTTCTTTATTCCATGATTGCTGCAAACACAGTCACGTTATGTTAGATGCTTCCACATGATTCACACCTGCACCACACTCCTTTACCACAGCTTCATGCACATTCTCCTTCGCGTTTAGATTGCTGTTCATTGAATTTATAAGCACAGGTAGTCTAAGTTAATGCATTTTCGGTTTGGTGATAGTCACAAGCATTTGTTCCATTTACACTGCTTTCTCTCGTTCCATTACTTCGTCCTCCATCTTGATCACGCATGCAAACACATCTTTGACCTCTGCTCCGCTCTGTTATCTCCCAAAGTCTTTCACTCCTCTCGTACTTCCATTCTCTAGCCCTTTTCGTTGACATAGCCCTCTATCTTCCAACCCACTCCCTACACTCACTCCCCATCCTATTCCTTCACTTCTACAGCCATCACCAGCCTCATTCCTACCTTACACATCTCCCCCTACCATTTCATCACTCCTCCATCACGCCAAACACTCACGGTAGGTCATCCTGTAGCCGTTTGTAGACATCCTGTAGAAAGCAGAGTATCCTATAGGATCCCCTGCAGACTTCCTGTAGGAGGCCACTCACTCGGTTGCCGAGCTTCTGAATGAGAGGAACCTCTGTGGATGGATGCTAAGGATCCCTAGGGACCTCTCCTAGCCTCCCCAACCTGTCCCACGCTTTCCTTCCTTCTCCATCCCATCTACACAATCAAACCCTAGTTAGCACAAAATCACAATCATTCCACACACTTAAGGGAAAAATACAAAAACATATCTTTCATGATGCAAGTAGTTTAGATCCATGCATTTGCACTTATTAGAGGTAACAGCAGCATTGGTAGAAGTTTCATTCACATTTTTTGCATTGTAGAGGTTAGACTAGTTAAATTAGGGTTTCCTAGGTTTACATGCTTTGATTTGCTTTCAGTTCAGTTTGTCAAGTAGAGTAGCTTTCCTTTGAGAATAGCTTTCGTCCATCAGTTAGCAAGCTTCTTCTGAGAGCCTATAGAAGTTGGCTTGAGCCCTAGCAGACTTGTGCCAGCTGACCAAGTGACAGCTGCGACAAGAGCTAGTACTTGTGCATACAGCACCGTCGCTTCCAAGTTTGTACGAACTACCGGGTTGATAAAATGAGAGACAGGAAGCCCCAGGAGTTGTAGCATTATTGCTACAATACTGGAGCTCACCACTTGCTTCTGCAGATCTGAGACGTGAGAAGGCTGGAACTTTGAAGGGCTTTCTTTTCCTGAACTTGCCGCGGGGGTTTGTGAGGAGATGAGGAGAGAATCCTCAGGTCGTTGGTTCTGTCATTGCGATCTGCCCCAAAGAGTTTCCAGATGGTCCATCCGTGCCGATTCAGGAAGCTTGAAGAGTTCTGAGGGTCAATAACAGAGAAATGGCGAATCTGGGGGGATAGAGAAGGTGTAAATATGATTGAGCAGCCTTTCAGGGCAAAGACTTTCTTCCCGCGATGCCTTACAGCTCTAAGCATGAAATGTCCATAATCCAAGGGATCCAAAGTCCCTAAAAGTGTTGTTCCTACCCCTAGAGGAACAAGGTCAACCAATTACAGCTTCTCCCAGAAGTTCTCCACCAGAAACTACTCAAAATTGGTCAAAACTGGATCAGCGCACCTAAATGCACTACCAGGGTGCTATGCAGCGCACCTTGTACACACGAGAAGTACACTCATATTTATTTATAATTATTAAAAAATATTTTAATTTTTATAAATATTTTGGAATTTCATTTTAAAAATATAATTAAAAAATAATAATATTTGATCAAATCATATATATATATTATTTTCCATAGCTGAAATAATTAAAAATTATTTATTATTATTATATTTATTTAATTTACATTAATTTCAAATTTTACACGTTAAAAAACAAGTCTTTAAAAAACTAAACAAATCCTGTTGATCGTATAATCTTAATATTTAAAATAAAAATTATATAACTATTTTTCATCTTTAATGAAAATATAATCGTAAAAGTATTTACAAAAAATATCCTTTAAATATAAATTTTAAAAATATATGCAAAGCATATTCACTGTATAATATTTTACTCCGTTTCTTTCCCGCTTAAAAGACAAATTATATTACATCCATAGTTTAGTCTGTCTTTCCCGCTTAAAACTGAATGAGCTAATTTGTATATTAGTTATCAATCGTTTTCACTCTATTTAAAAAATATGAATATCTTTTTAACAAAATCATTTTTATTAATTTGAAAAAAGATTTATAAGCATTAAAATCATTTTTATTATCAACCGAAAAAAGGCATTCACAATTGCCGAATAAAAGTTGGAGTTTAACTATAGTATAATGTGGTGTCCAAGAAAGATGATCGAGCGTGCGGGCGGTTGTTGTTTCAAAATAAAACCCAAGATGGTTTTTCTGGGAGAGTGCGCAATTTATGAGATGATATTTAGTAGGCGTTCTTTCTTTCCATTATTTCAGACCTTCATATCATCATTATTGTCAATACCAAGCCACGCCATGACGGTTGCTTTTACTCTTTTCTACATTTCAAGGTGATGGGAATTCTCTTCCTTAGCCAGCCGACCAGTGAAGTTCACCCTGATTTTCCCTCCTGCTACTTTGGATAATGGTGAATACTTATATCAAATTTCTCTACTCGATGACTAATTATAACTTATAGAATTTTTTTTCAATAATCTTTTTTTTTTAATGGATTTGTCTGAGGTGAAAAGAAAAGTTAAAAATTGTTGTATCGAAAACAAGGTTAGTCAAAAAAATAGAAACAAGGAGAGTTGGGAACAGTGGGGAGAGCCCTAGCAATATTTTTACCATCACATATATTAAAGCTAAAATAACCTGCACAACCCAAATAGTAAAGGAAGAATCATGACATGAAATGACAAGGAAAAAGACCAAGAAGGACAACCTTCAAATGAATTGACAACCCAAGGAACTAGTCATATATTCAATAACAATCTCATAGGATTAAGGGAACCATTAACATGTGCCACATCTAACCTTATATTACAACATCAATCTTCCACAATATTAAGACTACATCAAGGGATACTGCAAGATAAAAATCCTCACACTTAATCCCTTTACATGTGAAAAGACTTGCCTTGAAATAGATAATTCTAACAAACAACCATAATAGCCACTCAAGATAAAAACCCAAAATATCCAAGAGAAGAGATGATGAAATAGAGCCTCACATTTACTTGGTTTTACCTTTTACATGATCCTCAACTAAGTTAAGAGGGGTTACCTTATCAATCCAACCATGACTACAAATGGAAATTGGCTATCCAACCATGACTACAAATGGAAATTGGTTATTCTTTATATAGAGTCTAGCTCAACTTCCTTTAAAATAATAATTGTCTCCTAGATCCCCGATTCCTCGAAAAATAAGATTAAAATATAAATATCTCATAACCCATTCAAATGTCAAGTCAACCAATGCATAAAGTAATGGGAAAGTTATGCCATTTGTCTTCTCCTCAAGGTGGATGTTTCCACCATCTAGGGTTAAACCATGTAACAACATCTCTATATGCATTGATTAGTTTATTAGTTGATGATAATGTAGAGGACATCGTTTCCATTGATTGTGCCAATGCTCCATATGCCAACCATTCAAGTCGTATTTCAATCATGTGTAAAGGGGTTGATTTAATATGTTGTTATGTTTTTCTCATGAAGTTTGTAGATACGTTGACAATGTATCGTATTAAAAGTGAACTCATTGTACGTTTTGATGTTGTTATAAGAATTCACAAATCAATCGCTTTGTTGCAAATAGAGGTTGAGAATAACACCTAGGAAATGACTTACAAGCCTCTTATATAGTATTACTAGAAGTATTGACTAAAAGGGTGTCGTTAGGCTACTGAAACAGGTCCTCCTTTTCCATGTTGGAAATGGTGATGAACAAATGTATGAACAAAACATATGCCTCGTCGATTTCTATATGGGAAAACATATGAAGAATTGATGTATCTGTTATAATCCCTTATCTATGTCTAAGAGGTAAGATTATTGGTGTCGATAAGACAAAATGACAAGAAATTTAAAAATCTTCACCCTGTAGCTACAAATTGAAGGAAAATTCTTGGACTGAGAAATATACTTGCAACTGTTGAGCCTTGGTATTGCACCAAGAATGTTGCAACTCCCAAGGGCTCCTCAACTCAAATTATCAACCCGGGGTTCGTACAAAATTCGAGGTGACAATGCTATATGTACTGCAGATAGGATTCCACTCATACCACCCTTAGTTATGACATTAGATCAAAAAGTGCTCAAAGACCCTTCCTCCTACTAAATTAGAATGAAACCTTGCTGATAAAGGTACAATTGGAAATTGCTTCTAGCCATGAAAATTTAAATGCCATTGAATCAACTTGTAAATGCTAACTAATCAATTCATGAAATGACAAAGGTTAATCTACTTGTAGAAGATCTTGTAGAATTCATCAAATTACCTCATCTACTCGCAGAAAGGAAGTTAATTTATCTTTCATAATTCCTCAAACTACCAATCATAATTGCATGTACCATCTACCTAGTTCACACTTGCTTATAAATCAGTAACTTGTTTGTATGATAAAGAAACTAACTCTATTATGTTTTTGCAGTGAAGAAAAGGAAGGGTTGGAATGGCATAGGAGCTTTCCATGATTATAAAATCACAGCTAGGGGTCATTATGCATCTGTGCTAAGTCAAAGTTGCAAAGGGGATAGAAACTCGTGAAGGAAAATGTTGCGACAGGTTTGCTACAGAGGATTGCTACAGGAGGCCCGTAAGGCTACAAGAGGGCATATGAGTGGTCTTTGAAGGTGGAAACGATATCTTGAGGGTATGGAGAGGTGGATGGGAGTTGAAGCAAATGGAAGGAGGTTGGTTTGAGCCCCTGTCCAAGCTCAGGACCTCTCGAAGGCATGTCTTGCACTAGGATGAGTGATCTCATTATACTAGGCATAATGGCTTATAAAACAGGGTTTTGGGACAGAGTTTGGAAGTGGAAGGAAAAGGTGAAGGAGCTTAAGATGGAAGTGGTGAAGGTGCCCTTCCCTACAGGTCAACTAACCCTACAATCAATCACATGCATCCATCCATTTATCATTAACAAAATGAAATGACTTATGATGAAAAAGTTGAGTTGAATTTAAATAACATCGCGTTCATGCAATACCATTGATTTTATCACTAAACTGACTTCTAAGCTACAGAGAGCAAATGTAAAATAGGACAACTAACACTAATCTATTTCCAATCAATCATAAACACAATATTTTTGGGATGTGGTTGTGAATCCTTCCACTCATTCTCCCATGAGAGAGTTGATGTAGAGCCTACAACCACAAGATTTTATAGATTAATCTCTATTGAAATGCAAGAAACTATGTAATACATGGAATCAAGAAGAAACATAAGTACAATAAGAGGGGCCAAAGCCTCCGGGTTGGGCCCAAACCCAAGGGTCTCAGTCGTTTGAAACTAACTCAGATGCAGCTTAAAATCCAACTTCTCATTATCAAAAAGTGTAGGTCTATTACATCACATAAAAGCTTAAATTAACAATGTCAAGCTTAAACCTCAATAGCTACACCTAGCTAAAAAAAAACTTTGAATCCTAATGAGCTCTTCTTCTAGCTTATTTATACAAAAGGGCAGTTGAAGCAGCTCCCTTTAAAGTAGGAGTGGTTCCCTCCTTGATCTCGAAAAATGTGGATCTTGTCCCTTTTGATCTTCACTTGGCCTAGGAGTCACTCAGTTGCCAATGAACTCGAACTGGTGAGAGAGGATATTGTGATCCCAAGTCAAGTCTAGGGAGTTAAGGAGGTGGAAAACCCCCCTAGATTCTCTCCTAGTTATCTCCATCAAGCCCCGCATAGTAATAGCCTCAAAAATGCTTCATTTTCCTGCAATTAAACCACATCAGACCAAATACTATGACAAACACATTTTACTCTTCTTGCTAAGCAAAATATAACAAAAAAATGTGAATTAATGTAAGAGAATGATAGTTTTAAGGTTGGAGGATGGCACACTGATATTCAAAATGTACCTGTTGATGGGACTCATCATGACCCCCCTGCTGAAGTTGTTGCTCATCCTTTGAGCAACTCAGTCATCCATGTGCAACTATTTCATGGCTCTGGTGGTCTGCCTGACATCCCATGGCTCCTCATATGGTGCCATATTGGGGGTAAAAACCTGCATTCCTCTCTATCTTTGTCCACTCTCTCTACTCTCCTGCTTCATCTCTTCCTTCTTGTAAGCCTAGCAGCAAGGGTGGACTAAGCTTGCGTCATATCCAGCTAATTTTCATCCTTTGCATGATCCTCTTGTATAGTGGCATTCTCTCCAAGGCATTACTTGGCCTTTCATGAGAGTGATATTCTTTGATCTGTAGACTGTGGGGTAAGGCATGCCATCTCCTCTGGAAAGCTTGCAGACTTTTTGTTCCCAACATCCTGAATGTGTCTTCAAAGTGTAGAATGGCTTGCTCCTAGGTAGCAATGTATTTGGGTGCTAAAGCAGCATCATTGGAGATGAGGCCATGATTGCTAATGACAACCTTTGGGCTCACTAGCTCTACCCTGATATACAATGGTTCCTTTTCCTCCTTTGCCATTACCCTTTTCACCTCCTCAACTCTTGTCTCCTCATGAGTCATCCAGGATGCTAAATCCATCAACTGCATATCTCCCAATCTTGAATTGGGATCCCAAAAATTCATATTTTTCAAAGTGAGGTTGTGCATGTAAAATTCAGCCAATTTTGCTTTGTCTTCCATGTTAGTTTGGCTGCAAAATTCAATGAACTGCTTGTAGTCCTGAAAAGGCAGAGATCCATATTGTGCCAAAGTTTTGATTTGGAACTGCAGCCATTGTTCTTTGAGAAAGAAGGCATAATATTTTTATGGTTGTTTGAATTGTAGTTCTTCCATGGAGAGACTTGCCATGGTGTCAAGTTGTGTTTCTTTCTCTTGCAACCTCTCTCTCAACCTCATGTTTTCTACCTATAGTTTCTCCTTCATCATGGACTCTCTCATTCTCAAATCACTTAACTCTTTTCCCATTTCAATGACCTTTTCTTCCATGAGGCCTACATCCTCTACCTTCTTAGATTTAGAAATTTTCATCCACCTGTGGGTTCTACCTCTCTCTATCTCCAGCTCATAAAGGAGTGGGATTGCAAACTTTTTAGGGATAATCCTTCCTTCTTCAATGAATTTGTAGTAGGATCTCAAGCTAGGTTGTGGGCTAGGTTCTTGGAGCTCTTGTAGGTATTTTCCAACAGTCTTTGAGGTGGTGGCTTCCTCTTGTGAATATTTCTTGTGCTCCTGTAGCTTCCCCTATCCTACATGTAGTAAAATTTGCCCCTCCTATAGCAAACCCTGTCTCTCCTATAGAAAACCCTGATCCTCTTGTAGCTTCTCTTTTTCCTCTTCCTTAAAGGCAGATTGTGTCATTGTCTTATTGAAGGTGCCATACCTAGTGGTAGGCCTACTCATAGGTGTTATGGGTGACTCAGTTTTGGTTTTACGATGAGTGACCTCCTCAATCTTTCCTTCAGTGGGTCCTATTTCTTCCTTTTTTCTTGGTGACTTGTCAATAATTATAGGAACCCTTGTAGGAGTTTATGGTTTCCCTTGTCTAATTATAGTGCTCTTCCTAGTTCTGAAATATATTTGACTTGGCCTTGATTGCTTCCTCCTAGGGTTGACATGAATGCCCAATGTAGCTAAGGTTGTAGATACTTCCTGTTCAGTGCCCTCTGCTCCTTGGGGTGGATAAGTCTCCTCAGGGCTTATTCTTTCTTCTTCTTTCTTTTCCTCCTCTTCTCCTTTCATCTCTGCTTCTCCTTCCTTTATCTTTGATGCCTCTTTTTCCTCTATTTTTATTTCTACTTCTTTTGTTCTTGCTGCCTCTTCCTTCTCTGTATTTTCTCCTTCTTCTTCCTATGTTTTTCCTTCTCTTCCTCCAATCCTAGAGGTTGGACTCTCTCCTGGTGTGAGGGCTTCTGTTTCTATGAAAGTCTCCCTATCCATGTCCACAAATTTTTTCCATATGACAGGGATTCTCAAGTGGTTTATAGCATCTACCACTATCAATTTGATGAGGCCATGGTGAGCTAAATGTTGGTGTTTTCCTTCCCTTACCTTCTAACTCATCTCCATGATTGATTGCATAAGGAAATGAGGGACACTAAGTCTTTAAGAAAGGGGTAATTTTGCCTTGAATCTCAACTCGTGGATCAATCTGAAGTGGTAGGCATAAAGCACACTTACTCTCCCTTCACAAGATATATATTTAAAGATATGGTAATCTACCTCATCCCAAGTGTAAGGCATACTTTCTCTTCTCACTCCATTCTTGTCTTCTACAGACTTCTCGAAAGTGATAGGCCTCCAAATTAGACATAAATTAAGGCCCATCTGGCCATCCTTCAACACATTAAACCTCTCTTTTTTGCATTAGATGACATATTTTTAGCTTTAATATGTTCATTAGGAAGGTTTAGAGATAATTTCATATTTGTGCCTAATATTATTTATTTTTGTAGAATATTGTGAGAATATTGGGAAGATTATGAAGATTTGGAGGAGGAGATAATCTAGGGACTTGTTCCCTACTACAGGAGGATCAAGATTGGATATTAAATGAACAAAATATCATGAAATTATTCACAAATTATGGAGCTCCAGTGATTGAGAAAAATCTAGGAATGTCTTCCCTGACATTTAATAAAGATTCCTAGTGTTGGAAACCAGATCCATTATTTGAGAGACTTTGGAGGGAAAACTTCCTCCTTTCAAGGAGAATGCTTCCTCATCATTTTTTATAAGTACCAATTCGAATTTTCCTCTAGAGGCATGTATTTCTTAGTCTTCTTGTGGAGAAAACTTGTATTTTTGCAGCTCCACTTTCATTTCTAGCAAGGATGTACTTGGATTGATTCAAATAATGAAGTTTGGTGCCATTTTTAGCTTCTAAAGCTTGGTCTCCTTCATAGGACTCTGAGTATCCTTGGGCTTGGCCATCCTAGGAGCCTCAGAGCCCTTTTGTATAATTTTTTTTCTTCTTTTCACTTCTTATTCACATGCATCTCTTATTCTTGTTTTTCCTATTTTTGCATTTAGTATTGATGCTTCTTTTGTTGTAGGATTGTGTTAAATGATTGAAGTAAGTTATTTTTCAAGTTATTTATATAGTCACAAGCATGATGCATCCATAGAACAAATTTGAAAAGTCATCTTCATCATTGAGCTACTTAGACTGGTTTACTAGTTCACAAATCTAGAATTTCTGGAAGTCCCTTGTGGCAAATAGTAGTAATTTTCTGCTATTTTTTAGAATGTGTTAATGAGATTCATCTGAGTTGATTCCACTTGTATTAGGTCATAAAATCATTCAAGTTAATACCAAAATTTACCCCATTGCATTTTCATTGGACTAGGTTAGGCATTTGATAGGTTAACTAGCTCACTAGTTCTTGAATTTCCAGTTTTTAGAGTAATAATTTTCTGCTATTTTTTAGCACGTGTTAACAAGGGTATTCTAGAGTGGTTCCACTTGGAATGGAGACCTAAGACATGTTGGCATTTTGGCACAGGTGTGGCGCTACGATACAGGTGTTGTCCTTGATGGCAACTCTCTTTGATGACAGATCTCAGTCCAGACTACAAGTATGAAGAGAAATTTCATATACGCAGGTTCATTAAGCCCAAGTTGCGTATACACGCAGGTACGCTATATACTAAGTCGCGAATACGCAGGTTCGCTATATACGAAGTCGCGTATGCATGCAGCTTCATGAACAGAAAAGGGCGTACATGTCGAGAAGCTTCCCTTTGGTCCGTGGTAGTTAGTCCTCGGTACTTGAGCCTATGTCTTTGGACCAAAGTATCTCGACAGACGTGTTGATCCCTAGTTTTGAAGTTGATGGTATTGGATTTCTATGGTTTTGGCCCTTGGTATTGAGCAAGGCCTAAGGCTATATAAGGAGAAGAAGATCATTAGGCAAATACAATTGAAAAGTCTTGAATATCTGAAAAAGAAAGAGATCTGGTATGCAGGTTCTGGGTTGCTTGATCTAAGCTAAGGAGAGATCACACTGGTTGATGGAAGACTAGATCTAAGGACAGATCGGGATCTAATGGTTTGAAATACACTATTATGATATGGTTGATTATGCGTATTTCTAGATCTGCATACTGACGCAATGTTATGTTCTGGGTCTAACTGATGTCTGGTACAGCTGCAAGTTAAGAGAATTTATTTTTAGATCTGTACGCAGGTTGTCTTTGGTAAAAGCGCGTGTATACGCGGGTTTCTCTCATTGAAGTAGCGTATATCTTTTGAAGTTTGATTTTTGGGGTTGCAGTTGGGTCTGACTGCTATTGCAGAGTTCTGTAGTCTGCTCTGTGTTCTGGTGACTGGTGTTGACAGGGTTTCAGTGGTTCAGTGATTCAAAGATTGATGATGCTAGTATTGGTTGTTTTGTGCTTCAATGATCTGTTATGAAATGAATTGTGGTCTTCAGATTGTAATGTTGTGCTTCAGGAATATCCAGTCTGAAAATGTATGAAAAGTGGTACCTAAAAGAAAGAAGATTGTAGGCCAGCACCTACGTACTAGTATCTTAGCTAGTACAAGAGCAAAGGGGGTTGGAGCTCCCTTCCAAGGAAGTTTGGAGAACGAGAGAAGGTTGAAGCCTTCAGCAGGTTGTAGCCTGCGTACTGGTATAAGGCTGCACTAGTACAAAAGATTGTAAACTGAAGTTTCATATTAAAGAAAGATAGAGACGACTTGCAGCAGGTGGTTTTCACCCACATTGGGTTTCCACCTTATATCATGGTGTTCATGTGTGTGTTTTGTGTGTGATGATCTATTCTGTTATACTGCACCTGTTTTACTATCGTGGTTAATAATGTCCTGATGCATTTACTGAAGATAAGCTACTGAATCATAAGTTTTCTTGTTATACGCTGGTTTCTTTAGACACAGTAGCGTGTACACGCTGTTTCACTTAACTGAAGTAGCGTATATGTTTCTGAGCATAAAATGAAAAAGTTTTTCTGATAATACTGATTCACCCCCCCTCTCAGTATTATTTCCAACAATTGGTATCAGAGCAGGTTCTTCAGAGAAGCTTGATCGCTTGAAGGTAGATCATTCATCATGAGCAACTATGAGAGAGAAGCATCAATCAGGCCACTGGTTTTTGATGGGACAAACTTCAATTATTGGAAGGTAAGAGTTACTACCTATCTTCAATCTCTTGGTACAAAAGTTTGGGACATCGTAGAGACATGCTACACTTTTCCTTCAGCTACTCCTACAGATGCAGACGAGAAAAAGAAATATGAAACAAATGCGAAAGCAGTTAGTACTCTATTGGGATGTATATCCCAATCGGAATTCATGAAGGTAATGCACTATAAATCTGCAAAAGAAATATGGGACAAGATTGTCACGAGCTATGAAGGAGACGAACAGGTAAAGCGTGCTAAACTTCAAACTCTCAGGATTAAGTATGAGACTCTCAGAATGTATAATGATGAAAGTGTGGCTAACTATTTCCTTAGAGTTGATGAGATTGTTAATTGCATGAAAAACTTGGGTGAAGAAATAAAAGAGGCTATTGTGGTTGAAAAGGTTCTAAGATCATTGTCCCCCAAATTTGAATCTAAAGTGTCTGCAATAAAAGAAAAGGAAAATCTACGAATTCTTACTATGTCTCAGCTTCATGGAATTCTAACTGCTTATGAAATGAGAAAGGGAGGTCCATCAGACAGAAGAGAAGCTGCTTTCAAGGCTTCAGGCAAAGGAGATTATTATGAAGCAAGTCACATGCCAGAAGATGAAGAAGAAGAATCAAATTTTGTCAGAAATCTTCAAAGGGGTTCTGGAAGGTTCAGAGGTAAGTTACCTTTTAAATGCTTTGCTTGTGGAAGAGTAGGTCATTATGCTGCCAGATGTCCTCACAAAGATAAGAATGACAAGGGAAAGGAACCTGTTAAATGGAACAAGAAACAAAATGAAAAGAAGAAAATCTATTACACTCATGAAGATAGTGATGGTCTTTCAAATAGTGATGAAGATGAACAAGGTAATAGATATAAACTTTTAATGGCTTTTGAAGATGATGACTACGTGGATGCTATAGATGTAGAAGGCTTTTGTGAAGAAATGAAAGATCTCAAAGTTTGCTTAGAAGAGAAGAGTGCTATTATTGATTCTCTACAATGTCAACTAGCTGAAAAGGAAAAACATCTTGAAAAATTGGAATGTGAGATTGTTTGTCTTAGAAAGGAGATTGAGAAAACAAAAGCGATTAATCTTAAATTTGTTAAAGGATCTGAAACCTTGGATGAGATTATCAATGTGCAGCGATCTCCTCTGATCAAGACAGGTCTTGGATATAATGGAGAAACATCTCAAGCCTCTACCTCTAAAAGTTATCTTGATGCAGCAAGGAGAAGCGAGCAAAGGCCAAATAAAAGTCATCAGGTGAATCAAGGACAGTTTACCTCAAGAACAAATAAAGACCATCAAGAAATTCGGGGACAAACTGCCTTAAGGACAAACAGAAGCTACAATCAGCCACAGGTAAAATCTTCCCAATTTGCTCCAAGAATGAATGTGAATAGAAGCTACAATCAGTTGGATGATAGATCTGATTATCGCAGAAGTTTCTTTAATGGCCAATGCTTTTCTTGCCATAACTTCGGTCACAAAGCAACTCAATGTGTTTCCTACAAGACAATCATGACTAGAGAAGCTCAAAAGCAAGGGAGAATGACTGGAACCATGAAAAGGACTTATAACAACTTTTCGGTTCTTGAAAATGAAATTGAATGCTCTATTTGTAATAACTTTGGTCATGAAGACTCTGAATGCAGGAGCAGGAAGACAACTCAGAAGGAACAAACCTCAAATGTCAGAACATGGAGAATAAAGGAACCGCAACCAGAAAGATGTGGGATAGCCTTTTATGCAGAAGGTCAAGAAAGTCTATGGTACATTGACAGCGGATGTTCGAAGCATATGACAGGGGACAAAGAAAAGCTTGAGTCATATACCGCATTAGAAAAGGGGAAGAAAGTTTCTTTTGGAAACGATATCTCTGCAGCCATAAAAGGAAAAGGTGTTGCTCCATTGAAAGAGAAGGTCAAAGCTGGAAATGTTTTGTATGTTGATGGATTGAAGCATAATCTTCTGAGTGTCAGTCAGATGTGCGATCAAGGAACAGAGGTAATATTTAGATCAAATGGATGTTGTGTTCGTGATCTTGATACAGGTAAAACAGTGATCAAAGGACGAAGGACTCCAAATAATCTATACATATTTGAAGAAGGACCACAACAATGTATTTGAGCAAGGATGATGAACACTGGCTATGGCATCGGAGGTTGGGGCATCTAAGCTTTTCACAAATAAGGAAAGCATGCAAATATCAGGCAGTTCGTGGTCTTCCAGATATCAAAATTCCAGACAAAACTATATGCAAATCTTGTCAGTTTGGGAAGCAAACCAGAACTAACTTTCCAGAGAAGGAAGGATCAGCCAGCATACCTCTTGAGCTAGTCCATACAGATGTATGTGGTCCATTTAGGAAAAGGACACCTCGAGGAGAAGAATATTTGATATTATTCATTGACGATTTCTCCAAGTTTGTCTGGTTAGGGCTTATGAAGCACAAAGATGAAGCATTCGAAAAATTCAAATCCTTCAAAGCCTTGGTTGAAAATGAATCAGGACACAAAATTAAGTGCCTCAGATCTGACAGAGGTGGGGAGTTTACCTCAAACGAATTTTTCGATTTCTGTGAAGAACACGGGATAAGAAGAGAATTCTCTACAACTAGAACTCCTCAGCAAAATGGGGTGGTGGAAAGAATGAATAGAACAATCCAACAAATGGCTCGTGTTATGCTTGATGAATCAGGTACTCCCGCAACTTTCTGGGGTGAAACTGCACATGCTGCGGTTATTATTCTTAACAAAACAAATGTCCGAGTAAACAGCACTCAAACACCTCATGAGCTCTGGAGTGGTGAGACTCCTTCTGTGAAGCACTTCAAAATCTTTGGGAGCAAATGTTATATTAAGAATATTGATGAGCAACTTGGCAAACTTGAACCAAGAGCAGATGAAGGCATTCTTCTTGGTTATTCTCCACATAGCAAAGCATACAAGTGCTACAATAAAAGACTTGGCAGAATTGTTGACAGCATTGATGTAGTGGTTGATGAGAAGGGATATATTCCTAGGCAAGTTCATCATGAAGACATTGAAGAAGATGAAGGCTACCCTCAAAGGCAGAATGATGAAGAAGAAGAAGAAGAACCTCAAGAAGAACCAGAGGAGCAGACAAGAATAGAAGAGAAGACTCCATCCAGATATGTTCAAAAGAATCATCCAGAATCTCAGATTGTGGGGCAGAAAGAAGCAGGAGTACAAACAAGAAGAAGAATTGCAGAAGCTTCAAGCTATTTGGCATTACTCTCTTCCACTGAACCACAAAGTGTGAAAGAGGCATGCAAAGATGAATGCTAGGTCAAAGCAATGGATGAAGAACTTGAGCAGATCGAAAAGAACAACACTTGGGAATTGGTTCCTAGACCAAAAGATAAAAATGTCATAGGGACAAAATGGGTCTTCAAAAATAAATTGAATGAAAATGGAGAAGTAATTAGAAACAAGGCCAGACTTGTTTGTAAAGGGTATGCGCAGCAAGAAGGAATAGATTTTGAAGAGACCTTTGCTCCTGTTGCAAGACTTGAGGCCATCTGAATGTTCCTTGCTCTCTCAAGCTTTCAAAACTTCAAGGTATTTCAAATGGACGTGAAATCAGCCTTTCTGAATGGAGACTTAGAAGAAGAAGTATATATTGAGCAGCCAGATGGTTTCATTCTTGGGAATGATCCAAACCTTGTATGCAGATTGAAAAAGGCTCTCTATGGTCTCAAACAAGCTCCAAGGGCTTGGTACTATCGATTGGACAAATATCTTCACCAACAAGGCTTTTCAAAAGGATCAGCAGATAGCAATCTCTATATAAAAGTTGAAAATAACAAATTGCTAATACTTGTTGTTTATGTAGATGATATTATCTTTGGCAGCAATGAAGAGACTATGAGTCAAAACTTTGCCTTGGTTATGCAGAAAGAATTCGAAATGTCACTACTTGGAGAATTGACATACTTTCTTGGATTGCAAATCCAACAAAATGAAGGAGGCATCTTCTTGTCTCAAACCAAGTACCTCAAGCAGATCTTGAAGAAGTATGGCATGGAAGATTCAAAGCCAGTATGTACACCCATGGTTATAGGATGCAGCCTCAGTGCAAATGATGAATCAGCAGCAGTTCATCAACCAACTTATAGATCCATGATTGGGAGTTTGCTTTATTTGACTACCCGACCAGACATCATGCATGCAGTCAGAATAGTTGGGAGATTTCAGGCAAATCCAAAGGAGACTCATCTTCAGGCAGTGAAGAGAATTTTCAAATATCTTCAAGGGACACAAAATTATGGATTATGGTATCCTAGAGATACAGATCTCACTCTTCATGCTTATACAGATGCAGATTGGGCCGGAAGCGTGGATGACAGGAAGAGCACAAGTGGTGGTGCATTCTTTATGGGCTCCAGATTAGTATCTTGGTTCAGCAAGAAACAGAGTTCGATTGCCTTATCTACAGCTGAAGCAGAATATGTGGCTGCGGCATCTTGTTGCACACAACTTCTTTGGATGATGCAGACCTTGCAGGATTTTCAAATCACTTGCACTTCACCAGTCTCTATCTTATGTGATAATACAAGTGCAATCAGCATTTCAAAGAATCCAGTCATGCACTCAAAGACCAAGCACATACCAATCAAGTACCATTTTCTTCGGGAACAAGTGCTTGAGCAGAAGGTCAAGTTGGAGTATGTTCCTTCTAAGGAACAAGTTGCTGATATTCTCACAAAACCACTGCCTAGGGAAACTTTTGAATATCTCAGACAAAAGCTGGGAGTAGTTGATGCTTCATCCTGCTATTGAAGCTTGTCTGTTCTACAGAAAAGTTGGTATACGCAAGTTACGTAAGGGATATCCGCGTATATACGCAGATTTATGCTGGGAAAGTCGCGTGTATGACGTGTGCGTGTTGTATAAAGCATATCCGCGTACATACGTTGTTTTATGGAGGAGAAGTCGCGTATATGGAGTTCTGAATAGCAAGGGTAGACTCTGGTTGGAGAAGGTCTGAGATGGGTATGCCAGAATTCTTCAGGCACAGTTTCAGGGGGTGCAGCAGGCACAGGTTCAGGGGGAACAACTTAAAGTCTCATAAAGCATTGTTGGCATTTAGATGCTTTTGGTTCTAGTACACAACTGTTGTTGATTTTAGGAGAAGGAGCTCAGAAGGAAATCTTGGTCGCTGATCTAAAAGATGTTTATCAGATGCTGCTTGTGACTTTCATAAGTCTTGGTCTAGATTTGTTGTCTCTATGTCATGTATCTCTTTTATCTCTTTTATGGTGTCAAGGTCATGTAATGGCCTATGTTGGTTTCCCCACTATGCCTGGGATGAATGATGTAATACAATTGGTTGTTATATGTAACTTTCTGACGTATCCCCTCTTGGAGTATGGATGTATGTATTGAGTCTTTTGGTGATAGGAAGGTCTTGGTTCTTTTGAAGAACATCTTTTGCAGATATTGCCTACAGTCAGGGGGAGCATGTTTCAGCACAGCCAAGCAGAGATATCAACATGTACTCAGGGGGAGCACAGCCCTTTGCCCTTGATGACAAAGGGGGAGAAGGTTCTAAGGATCTTGGGGTTGCCATCAAGTCCAAAGGGGGAGATTGTTGGCATTTTGGCACAGGTGTGGCGCTACGATACAGGTGTTGTCCTTGATGGCAACTCTCTTTGATGACAGATCTCAGTCCAGACTACAAGTATGAAGAGAAATTTCATATACGCAGGTTCATTAAGCCCAAGTTGCGTATACACGCAGGTACGCTATATACTAAGTCGCGGATACGCAGGTTCGCTATATACGAAGTCGCGTATGCACGCAGCTTCATGAACAGAAAAGGGCGTACATGTCGAGAAGCTTCCCTTTGGTCCGTGGTAATTAGTCCTCGGTACTTGAGCCTATGTCTTTGGACCAAAGTATCTCGACAGACGTGTTGATCCCTAGTTTTGAAGTTGATGGTATTGGATTTCTATGGTTTTGGCCCTTGGTATTGAGCAAGGCCTAAGGCTATATAAGGAGAAGAAGATCATTAGGCAAATACAATTGAAAAGTCTTGAATATCTGAAAAAGAAAGAGATCTGGTATGCAGGTTCTGGGTTGCTTGATCTAAGCTAAGGAGAGATCACACTGGTTGATGGAAGACTAGATCTAAGGACAGATCGGGATCTAATGGTTTGAAATACACTATTATGATATGGTTGATTATGCGTATTTCTAGATCTGCATACTGACGCAATGTTATGTTCTGGGTCTAACTGATGTTTGGTACAGCTGCAAGTTAAGAGAATTTATTTTTAGATCTGTACGCAGGTTGTCTTTGGTAAAAGCGCGTGTATACGCGGGTTTCTCTCATTGAAGTAGCGTATATCTTTTGAAGTTTGATTTTTGGGGTTGCAGTTGGGTCTGACTGCTATTGCAGAGTTCTGTAGTCTGCTCTGTGTTCTGGTGACTGGTGTTGACAGGGTTTCAGTGGTTCAGTGATTCAAAGATTGATGATGCTAGTATTGGTTGTTTTGTGCTTCAATGATCTGTTATGAAAGTTGAATGAATTGTGGTCTTCAGATTGTAATGTTGTGCTTCAGGAATATCCAATCTGAAAATGTATGAAAAGTGGTACCTGAAAGAAAGAAGATTGTAGGCCAGCACCTACGTACTAGTATCTTAGCTAGTACAAGAGCAAAGGGGGTTGGAGCTCCCTTCCAAGGAAGTTTGGAGAACGAGAGAAGGTTGAAGCCTTCAGCAGGTTGTAGCCTGCGTACTGGTATAAGGCTGCACCAGTACAAAAGATTGTAAACTGAAGTTTCATATTAAAGAAAGATAGAGACGACTTGCAGCAGGTGGTTTTCACCCACATTGGGTTTCCACCTTATATCATGGTGTTCATGTGTGTGTTTTCTGTGTGATGATCTGTTCTGTTATACTGCACCTGTTTTACTATCATGGTTAATAATGTCTTGATGCATTTACTGAATATAAGCTACTGAATCATAAGTTTTCTTGTTATACGTTGGTTTCTTTAGACACAGTAGCGTGTACACGCTGTTTCACTTAACTGAAGTAGTGTATATGTTTCTGAGCATAAAATGAAAAAGTTTTTCTGATAATACTGATTCACCCCCCCTCTCAGTATTATTTCCAACAAGACATCCTACTTAATAATAAAAAAAAACTCTATCCCATTTGAATTTGATTTACTTGGGCATTTAGCAAGATTATCGCTCTTGTAGCATTATAGGCCTCTTATAGCAATTGCTTGTAGCAAACCAGTAACATCACTTTCCTTCACCATTTTTGATCCCCGCTGCAACTTTGACTTATTCTAGATGAATAATGACCCATAGGATCTAAATCCATGATTAGGGAGACCTAAGGACCGCTCTAGACCCCTCCTTCCTCCACAGCAAGCACAAAACAACAAATAGAGTTTGGAAGCAATTTTCACATTTGAAACTCTTCAATGCAAGTGAAGTAGACTTAGTTTCTGAATTTATTAGTTATGTGTTGTAGATTAACTTTCTTCTTTCCAAGCAATTTGCAATTAGATTAATGATTTCCATTTTTCAAGTATAATAATTGATTCGATTTGTTTGAAATTAGAGTAGCATGGTTTATTTTTGCAACTAGTTTAGGTTATATTTTATGACATTCACTACATTAGATCAACGAAAGGAGGATACATTGCATGTTTCACATGCAGTTTTGACACCTCTTAAGTTTGTACGAACCCCGAGTTGATAATTTAAGTTGGTAGCCTTGGGAGTTGTGGGATTCTTGTTGCAATAATGGGGCTCATCACTTTTTGGCGTCGTTTCCGGGGATCGAACCCGGGTCACCCGACAACGATGCCAAAAAGTGATGAGCTTCAATATTGTAACAATATTGCTTGAACTCCCAAGGTCACCAACTTAAATTATCAACTCGGGGTTCATAAAAACTTAAGAGGTGTCGGCACTATATGTGCAGCATACAATGTGTCCTTTCATTGATCTGCTATAATGGAGTGAATGTCATGAAATCAAAGCCTAAACTAATTGCACAAATAGAAGTGTTACTTTGAAAAGGAATTAATCCTAGGCAAGAACAACTATTTGTAATTGAAATCCTAAGAGCATGAATTCAAATAAATAGGCCTAATCTACTTTTTAAAAATGCATGTCCTAATTGGTGTTTATTCTTCCTTAGTCATGGATTTAGAGTCTAGGAGTCATGATTCAAGCCTAAGAGACAAAAAACAAGTTTTTGGAGCAAATCTAGTCAAGTTTACATGTGCTACAAGAGTGTTACAGGTGAAACAAAATTTCTACACGCGAAACAGAATTTCTACAGGAGGAGATAATTCACCGAATGACCAAGTAAATCAAATGAAAATGGGATGGGACGATTTTTTTTTATTAATTAGGATGTCTTAGGACTCCATTCCAAGTGGAATCACTCCAAAATACCCTTGTTAACTCGTGCTAAAAACAACAGAAATTACTACTCTAAAAACTAGAAATTCAAGAACTAGTAAACTAATCAAGTCCAAATGCAATGGGGTAAATTTTGTTATTAACTTGAATGATTTTATGACCTAATCCAAGCGGAATCAACTCAAATGAAGCTCATTAACACGTTCTAAAAAATAGCAGACAATTACTACTATTTTGCTACAAGGGACTTCCATAAATTCTAGATTTGTGAACTAGTAAACCAATCCAAGTAGCTAAACGATGAAGATCACTGTTTAAAATTGTTCTAAGGATGAATCATGCTTTTGACTTTGTAAATAACCTGAAAATAAATTATTTCAATCATTTAACCCAATCCTACAGCAAAAGAAGCATCAATACTAAATGCAGAAATAGAAAAACAAGAATAAGAGATGCATGTGAATAAGAAGTGAAAAGAAGAAAAGAAAATTATATAAAAGGGCTCTAAGGCTCCTGGGATGGCCAAGCCCAAGGATACTCAGTTTCCTATGAAGGAGGCCAAACTTTAGAAGCTAAAAATGACACAAAACTTCATTATTTGAATCAATCCAAGTACATCCCTGCTAGAAATTAAAGTGGAGCTACCAAAGAACAAGGTTTCTCCACAAGAAGACTAAGAAATACCTGAACCTAGAGGAAAATTCGAATTGGTACTTATAAAAAATGATGGTGAATCATTCTCCTTGAAGGAGGAATATTTCCCCTCCAAAATCCTCAAATAGTGGATCTGGTTCCCAACACTAGGAATCTGCATTAAATGACATGGAACACATTCCTAGATTTTCTCAATCAGTGGAGCTTCAGAATTTGTGCAATAATTTCATAGTATATTTTTTATTCATTATCCAATCTTGATCCTCCTATAGTAGGGAGCAAGTACCTAGATTATCTCCTCCTCCAAATTTTCATAATTTTCCCAATATTCTCACAATATTCTTCAAAAATAAATAATATTAAGCACATAATATGAAATCATCTCTAAACCTTCCCAAGAACATATTAAAGCAAAAAAACATTATTAAGTGTAGAATGAGAGGTTTAATATAGCCTTAAAGTGCCTAAGAAAGGTTAGATAGGCCTTAATTTGTGTCTAATTTAGAGGCCCGTCATACCCCCCTACTGAAATTGTTGTTCATCCTCTAAGCAACCTATCGATCTTCTTGCCTTGTTGTTCTTCATGTATGCTGGCCTATTTCATTATTTGTTTGTTGGTCATGTGTTGCTCCTCCTACTTCTCTTCTTGCTACTCTTCTATTTTCATTTCTTCCCCTATCTTAGTTTCACATGAAACTTCTTATGCGGGTTTAGGTTGCTTCTTTCTCTCAGGTGATTCTTCAATTGTAATGGTTTCTATTTGTGAGGGAAACACCTTGCTTTTGGTTTGTCCTCTTGGTATTCCTCTAGCACTTCTCCTGGTGAAAGGAATTATTTCCTAACATCCATTACCTCATTACTAATGTCATTCTCATTTAATTCTAAGCCTCTTACTGCTGATATAAATTCTTGGCCATGATACATCATATTATCCATTAAATTCTTATGAAAACCCTTGATTAGAAATCTAAATTATCTTTTCTCATTAAATTATGGAATTGAAAACACTTAACAGAGAGATCTTTCTTCTTACAGAGGGAGAAAGGATGGTTAATAAACTGAAGCAAAAGAAAGGAATGATGTGATGACCAAACTGGTGACTTCGATACAATTCACCCTTAGAGAATTTACCATGTTTGTAGCGAATCCGTTGCAGCTCTGTTGTGTTTCTTTGTACCTTATAGAAATTAATTAATCAATATTCAACACCCTATTAGCAAATTTTTTCTCTTGTATCCCTTTGTTAACTTCCTGTATCAATCTTTCTATCTCTTGTAGCAGCTTTGTTCACTCTTGTAGCATTACAAGCCCCCTGAAGCAATCGCATGTAGCAAACTTATAGCATCACTTTCCTTCACCAATTTTGATCCCTACTGAAACTTTGACTTAGTCTAGATGAATAATGACCCCTAGGCTCTAAATCCATGATAAGAGGGGCCTAAGGACCACTCTAGACCCCTCCTTCCTCCAATGCAAGCAAAAAATAACAAATAGAGTTAGGAAGCAATTTTCACATTTGAAACTCTTCAATGCAAGTGAAGTAGACTTAGTTTCTAAATTTCCTATTTATGTGTTGTAGATTAAATTTCCTCTTTCCAAGAAATTTTCCATTATATTAATGATTTCCATTTTTCAAGTAAAATAATTGATTTGATTTGTTTACAATTAGAGTAACATGTTTTATTTTTGCAACTAGTTTAGGTCAGATTTTATGACATTCACTTCATTAGCTCAACGAAAGAATGACACATTTCATGTTGCACATACATTGCTAACACCTCTTAAGTTTGTACAAACCCCGGGTTGATATTTTAAGTTGGTATCCTTAGGAGTTGCAACATTCTTGTTACAATATTAGGGCTCATCGGAAAGGAAGAAATTTTTCGTAGATGTGACGCTTACTTGCTTGTCTTCTTTGCTCCATCTAATTGTGAGAGGAAAGGTGGTCACTATGTTGATAGTTTCAAGACTGAGAGAGATTGTCAACCCTATAAAAACATTTGTGGCACTGTCCTCCCCTTGAAAGTGTAATTCCAAGGCAAATTGATGGGCAACATCAACATCATACCCCTTTAGGAGCTCAAAGAAACCCAACCAATGGTGGTTTCTTAAAATGGCAACTACAGGAGGGTGTTGGTGAATTCTCTTGGTGTCTGAGGGTTCCCTTCTATTAAATACTCCCCCCATATCTTCTCTATTGCTCCTTGATTCTATGTAGGTGTGGAATTCAAGAAAATTCAAATAGCCTTAGCAGTGAAACAATGGCACAAAAAGTGGTGAAATAGTGTCACAGTGCTTGGTAATAGTGAGGAAGAAGGGTGCTCAAATTGATATCAACCAAACTATTTTCTTTTCTCTTAACCACAAAAAACTTCCAAAAGGACCCCCTACTAATCAATTGACTGTTATAGGCTCTTAATTTCAAGCAGACTGCTCATGAAATTGGGTGTAGAAACAAAGAAGGAGGGTATCACTTACTTCTTATCAAAGCAATTATGGGTGTGCATGAAGGTTTTGAGATAGTATCGAGCCACTGTGACTCCTTTTCCTCCTCTCAACTCCTCCTATAGCTCCTCTCATCCCTCCTGTAGCAATTACAGGCCTACTTGTAGCTTTCTCCTGTAACACTTTGCAATCAAGGTTCGAAGCTCCTTGGTGGCACTCTAGGTTGCTCAATGCACTAGCTCATCCTTCCTCTACCTATTTTTGGAATGAGTGATGGTGCAAATGAATTCAAGCCAACACATAATATCCTCTTTTGGTTAAAATCTCAGAGCCCTATAATGACTTGGAATTAACACGAGTTTCCTCTTTTGGATTGTTTTCCCCACTAATTGTAATCATTTCTCCATCCTCGTGATTATCACCACACTCTTCAAGGACACCACTTCATTTTGAATTGACATTTCCACGTTGCATGGGTCACTTAAACCACACTTGATTTTACTAGTCGAGGGTGGCTAAGTTCATTGGCCACCTCCAACCTATTAAAACACCTTTTCTTGCTTAAAACACATTTTTGTCATTTTTATGCAAATGGAGGAGGTTAGGGTTGCCATACCTGAGCTTAGCTATGGATTGAACTGCTGCAGAGGTTTTGATGTTCGAGTTGGTCCATATACCATTTTAATCAAGGGAGTTGACCTCTTTGACTTATTTCATGTGCATGTCTTCATTCTTGATGCTACCTTGATTGTTGCTTTTGTTGTGTGTTTGTCAGTGCCTCTTCTGATATCAAAGTTGTTGTTGTTGGTGGAAAGCTTCCCTAATAATGAGGTGTCTCTTCATAGCTACAAACAAATATTCATCATCCCTTCTAGTGTTTAAAAAAAAAATAGTGATTACTATATGGTTGCACAAGCTGCTACATGAGGAGTTTATTCCTATAGCAATATTTTGTACTCCCCTTGAATTCTTTTATTTTCAGTGGGGAGATGATGATAAGCTATGAGGATAGCGTTAGATTCATGGAAGAGTAGTGCAGACACTATAGAGATAGAAAATAGTATCTTATGTGTTTTTTTCTTAAGGTAGGATAGAGTGGAGAATTTGAGCAAATTTTTGGCGAAATGAGTGGATGGGTGATGGATGGATGATAGAAAGGCCATAGGACCTTATTTATCATTTCTCAAAGTCAAAATTGTATTTTGGATTGTTTTCCTCCTCGAATATCCCTCTTTTAGCTCCACAGGCTCCTCCTGTAGCAATACAAGTCCTTCCTGTAGCATAACAGAGAGGAGGTGAAATTTAGATTTGTTGATGATGGGATGGTGGAGAGAGATAGTAATATGAATGGAGAGGATGGATATGAGGTGTATGGATGGAGGAATGTATGATAGCTTTTAGGTCTTGGCCTGTAGCCATGAAATTTTCCATCGTGTACAATTCTTAAAAACAAAAGAAAGGTTAACAAATATGATATAAGATTCTTCCTTGTTCTCTTTTTCTTTTCTCTTTTTTTTTCTTTTTCTTGAGACACATAGGTTGCCTCAAAGGAAGTTTTCACCTAGGGATCTTTATTATTTTTTCTCTTTTTGTGCTCCTAGGCTGCCTCAGAGAGGTTTTCAACCCTGAAATTGGCCTCAGATGCCTCATAGAGGTTTTCATCTAGATTATTTATTTTGTTTTTTTGTTTTTTTTTTCAAATTTCTAGGAATTTTTTGGATTGGAAGCTATGAAACTCCCAATCACATTCAATTATTTTAAGATTAAACTGATAAATTCCTCCTTGGATAGAGGTCTTCTATATAACTTCAACCTATAACCATTTACAAGCAAGGGAGTGCCTTCCTCATCAATGGTTCTGATCTAGACAGATCCATTTTCATGACACTTTTCCACTAGGTATGGACCCAGCCATCTTGTCATTAGCTTCCCTTTAAAATATTTGAAACTAGAATCATATAATAGGGCCCAATTCCCTTCTTGAAAAGTCTTTTCCTTGATATGCTTTTCATGCCAGACCTTCCTTTGTAGTTGTATGACCTCATTGTGTAAGAGAGCTTGCATTATGAACTCATCTAAGCCATTCAGTTGGAGCAGTCTTTCTTGTTGTATTGTGATGACATCTAAGTCCAACTGAGCTGCCATTCTCAAATTGTTATATTCAAACTCAATATAAAGTAGAGCCTTCTTCCCATAAACAAAATCATATGGATTGAATCTAGTGGTGGTTTTCCAAGTGGTATTGTAGGTCCAAGTGGCCTCTATTAGTCTCTATGCCTAATCTTTCCTACTACTACTAAAAACCTTGATGAGGATGCTCTCCAATGCTCTGTTTGTGACCTCTACTTGCCCATTTTCTTGAGGATGATAGGAAGTGGATGTCTTGTGCTTGATATGGTACTGCCTCATGAGATCTTCAATAAAATTGGATGTGAATTGTGCTCCTTGATCAGTGACTACCTCCCTTGGATACCCAAACTTGTAGAAGATGTTTTCTCTTAAAAATTATGCCACTTTTTTCTCAGTTGCTACTTTGACTTCCTTTTTCTTAGCCCACTTTGTCAAGTAACCAGTGCACACAATGATGTACTTTTTCTATCCTGATGGTGGATCAATTGGACCAATGAAATCCATGCCCCACTTGTCAAATGTCTTTAAGGCCACTTGAGGTTGTAGGGGAATTTCATCCCTGGGTGTGGGTTTTCCCATCCTTTGGCACTGATCACATCTAGTGGTATATCTCCTTGCATCTTGATGTAAAGTGGGCCAATAGTAACCAACTTGTAAAACTTTAAAGGTTATCCTTTTTGCAGCAAAATGACCTCCACAAGGACCATCATGACATGTTGAGAGGATGTCAAATACCTCCTCTTCTCTTACACATCTCCTCAAGATTTGATCTAGTCGGAATATAAAAATATTTCCCCCAATCCAAGTGAAAGGAGAGTTTTTCCTTACAATCTTGATTTTCTCCCTGGATGATAGATTAAGAGGGAACCTCCCAGCAACCAAGTAGTTTTCTATGTCAGAAAACCAAGGAGAAAGCACTGAGATGGAAAAGAGGTGCTCATCTAGTAGTTGATCATCCATCATCTCTTCATTACCTATAGGCAAGGTTAACCTGGACAAAAAAACTGTAACCACATTTTCTTTCCCAGGTTTGTCAATAATAGTCAAATCAAATTGTTGTAACAATAACAACCATCTAATTATCCTAGCATTAACATTAGGCTTGTTCATCAAATATTCAATGGCTACATGATCAATATGAACAAAAGTTTGGTACCCAGTGATATAGTGCCTAAATTTGTTTAAATAATGTACTACATATAAGAGCTATTTTTCAGTGGCGGTGTAATTCATCTCAGCTTTAGACAAATTCTTAATGCATCAATATGGATATGGAAAGGCAATGCCCAGTTGTGACCTCTTAGGATGGGTGCAGTGGTCAACTTTTCTTTCAACACTTCAAGGGCCTCTTGAAAATTGTTGGTCCAATAGAAATATGAATATTTGGCCAGTAAACCAAACAAAGGTGAAGCCACTTTACTAAAGTCTTGGATGAATATCCTATAATACCCAGCTAGTCCTAAGAAGCTCTTGACATCTCTTTTCTTCTTAGGGGTAGGAACCCTTTTGATGATGGAAATTTTGTTTCGGTCTACCTGTATCCCTTCCTTGGATATGGAATGGCCAAGGACAGTCCCCTCATTCATCAAGAAGTCACATTTCTCAAGGCTTAGAGAGAGATTTATTTCAATGCATTTCTTCAAAAACCTTGCACATATTGGAGAGAGCTTCATGGAATACACATCCATAAGGAGTGAAATCATCCATGTATATTTCAATAGAGTCATGAACCAATTCAGAAAAAATACTCAAAACTACCCTCTGGAAATTAGCAGGGGCATTGCACAAACCAAATGGAAGAACTCTATAAACAAAGGTACCCCAAGGACATGCAAATGCGGTCTTATCTTTGTCTTCTAGGCTGATCTTGATTTGAATGTATCCACTAAATCCATCCAGGAAGGAGAAGAATTTCTTCCCTGCAAGGCCATCTAGGACTTGAACAATGAAGGGCAAGGGAAAATGGTCATTTTTTGTCACCTTGTTGAGTTCCCAGTAATCCACACGGATTCTCCACTTCCCATTATTCTTAGGAACTAACACAAGAGGTGACACCCACTCACTATCTAAAATGTGGTATACGAACCGTGCATCCAGTAGTTTTTGTGGTTCTTCTTTCACAATGCCCTTAAGAGTTGGGTTCATCCTCCTCTGGGGTTGGCGCATAGGCTTGCATCCCTCCTTGATGTAAATATGGTGAGTACAAACTGAGGGATGCACACCTTTCATTTCCCTATAGTCCCAAGCAAAAGCATCTAAGTGTTGCCTCAGCACTTTGCATAACTGTTCTTCCTGTTTGGTAGAGAGAGAAGGGTTGATCTTTAAGGTTTTGGATGGGCCAAACTCTACAATGTTTACATGGTCTAGACTTGAGTCAATAGGGAATAAGTAAGCCCAAGGATTACTTCCATATTTTTCATCCATGCATCAATTGGTATGGGAGTGGGAGCATGATTCTGAAGGATATGGTCAATGAGATCATCTTCATCAGTTTGCCTCCCTCCTGTAATAATGTCTAGAGTGCAGATTGGGTGGGGGGTGGTGTGATATAGTTCATCTTCTTCCTCCTCTTCTAACTAAAAGGGTAAGCCATACTTAATATAAGGCTAAGTAGGAGGATACAATACCAATTGTTTAGACAAATGTCCATTCTTAATGATCATGTTCCCAGCCCTACAACTAATGTAAGAATCAACAATGGCTAACCATGGCCTTCCCAATATGAGAGGATAGCCATTAAACTTGGTTTTGGGCTGGAGAACCAGGAAATAAGTAGGATACTCCCAAGAGTCAATGGAGACCATAACATCTTCAATAACTCCCTCAAGAGCTAATGTGGATCTATTTGCTAGCTACAGCAATGTGGTGGTCTTCCTCAAAGCCCCTTAGAGGTTTAAATTTTGCATGGTTTCCTTAGTCATCACATTGATTATAGCCCCAAGGTCAATCAGGGTGTTAGGGACTATAAGGCCATCAATGTGCACATCTACTACAGGGCTTCCAGGGTCTAGATATTTCGGGAAGATCACCCTCCCAAGCATAAAATCATATAATTTCCCAACAACATTTATGGTGGGGGTGTCTCTTTTTCTTCTCCCAGGATTTTTGAAACATTTCTCCTTGATGAGCTTATTATAGATGGGAATATATTTAATAGCTTGGAGAAGGGGTATTTTAACACGCAAATTCTTCAATTCTCCCAGAAGTTAAACCTCTTATGGGGTGTGTTTGCTAGGGTGGATCAACCTCTCAGAGAGGAAAAATATCTTCATTCTCTTCTTCAAGCTCTTCAGGTGGAGGTGGGTGGTTATCTGGAAGCACTCTCCTAGACCAAAGGTTGATCTCCTAGATTTCCACAACGCAAGAAGGATAACATGTCTCTTCACTGTAGACCTATTGTGGTTGCTTGTTGTTCGGGTTCAGATTTTGTTGAGCATGAATTTAAGGTTTCTTTGGTGGAGTAGGATGACTAAGTTGTGGTTGAGGTTGGGGTGGAGGTAGTAAAGCAAGAGGTTGGTTAACTTGAGGCCTCCACCCTTGTGATGGGTTGCCCCATTGAGAATATTGAGGTGGATATGGCTGAAAAGGATGGTTGATAGGTTGAGGAGGATATGGAGGAGCATAAGGCCAAGAAGGAGGTGTGGACTAGGATGCATGAGTGGAAGAGTACCAAGGTTGAGAGGGTGCATTTTGATTTGGATTATAATAAGAGTAGTGTGGACCTTGCATGCCTTATTGATATGGCTGAGGTCCTTGAGGTATTCTTTGGTTGATGAAACAAAGTTGCTTTGACCCCCCTTCTGCTCCTTGACATACATCTTTTAGTCCTGGAAAAGAAGGGAAATTTTCAATTGCATGATTTTATTCTCAAACTAGGCAGACCTATATGACATTCAATGGGAACTCATTCCTAGGATGTCTTTTGGTGCATCTAGGGCATAAAATAGCTAGTGCCCTTTCTGCTTCCTCCTACTTTCTTTTGATTTGCATGGTATCCATTTGCAGTGAAAAGGTATGCAACATTTCACTCTTGAAATCCTCCAACATGTTACTTATCTCATTCTTAATGGATGTTGTGGAGGGAGAAGAACTGATCAAGCCTTGACTAGCCCTACCTTTCTTCATGGTAGCGTTAGAGCGATTCTTGAACACAATTTTAATGTAATCAGAGGATAACTAATAGATATCTCCTCCAGAAATCATGTTGAGGGTTTCCAACGTATCTTCCCTGGTCCCTCGGAGAAGAACTAGTTTGATTGATTTAGGATCAAGGGTGCAGTTGTCCCTCCTATAATTGAGTTGAAATATCTCCTCATAGCCTTCTAGGTATTCATCAAGTCCAAGAGTCATCCTAAATATTTATTCCTTAGTTTATTTTCACCTATAGTAGTCCCTATACTTGCTATTGAAGGCCTATTGCATTTGGGCCCAAGTAGTGATGCTACCCCTAGGAAGACCCATAAACCAGCGCAAGGTTGCATCTTGAAGGGTAGAGGGGAATAACTTAAACTTCTCCTCATAAAAGGCATAGTCATAGGTCCTACAGACAACAACAAATTCAAACATGAAGGTTTCAAGATCCTCAAACGTTAAGCCATGGAAATGTGGAAGGGAAGTAGGGATTATGTTCTTCATTCTAGCCTCTCCATTGGTCTCTCTGATAGGGAAAACCTCATTGTCCCTATTTTCAGCCATAGTTTAGGTAGCTGAAGTGGGTTCTTCTTCTTCCCTAATAGGTTCTTCAAAAATTTTAGGTTGCTGACTTGGAGTATCTTCTAACTCCTCTGTAGTCAAAAAGGGAAGCTCACAGTCACCGAAGAAGAGTGAAGGTTGATTGTTTGAGGGTGTGGGGATTTTTGGTAAGAATGTTCCATGATTATCCCTACTCCTATGAGGTATGAAAGGTTTTTTTCTTTTACTTTTTCAAAATTGTATGCAAAACAGAAAACAATTCTTAAGCATAAACAACACCTACTTAGACACCTCCCCGACAATGATGCCAAAAAGTGGTGAGCCTTGGTATCGCACCAAGAATGTTGCAACTCCAAAGGGCTCCTCAACTCAAATTATTAACCCAAAGTTCGTACAAACTTTGAGGTGACAGTGTTATATGCACAGCAGATAATATTCCACTCATGTCACCCCTAGTTATGACATTAGATCAAAAAGATCTCAGAGACCCTTCCTCCTACTGAATTAGAATGAAAGCTTGTTGATAAAGGTACAATTGGAAATTGCTTCCAACTATGAAAATTTAAGTGCCATTGAATCAACTTGTAAATGCTAACTAATAAATCATGAAAGGACAAAGGCTAATCTACTTGCATAAATAAAGCTATGTTATATTACAAAATTCATCAAATTACCTCATCTACTTGCAGAAAGGAAGCTAATGTATCTTGCATAATTCATCAAACTACCAATCAGAATTGCATGTACCATCTACCTAATTCACACTTGGTTATAAATCAGTAATCTGCTTTTATGATAAAGAAACCAACTCTACTCTGTTTTTGCAATGAAGAAAAGGAAGGAGTGGAGTGGACTAGGAGCTTTCCCTAATCATAAAATCACAACTAGGGTCATTATGCATCTATGCTAAGTCAAAGTTGCAGAGGGGATCAAAATTGATGAAGGAAAATATAGCTACAAGTTTGCTACAGGTGATTGCTACAAGAGGCCTGTAATGCTACAGGAGGGAACCCGAGTGCTTTTTGAAGGTGGAAATGATGTCTTGAGGATATGGAGAGGTGGATGGGAGTTGAAGCAAATGGAGGGACGTTTGTTTGAACCCCTAGCCAAGATCGGACCTATCAGAGGCATGTCTTGCACTTGGATGAGTGCTCTCAGTGTACTAGGTAGTATGGCTTATAAAACAGGGTTTTGGGACAGAGTTTGGAAGTGGAGGGAAAAGATGAAAGAGTTTAAGATGGAAGTGGAGAAGGTGCCCTTCCCTGCAGTTAAACCATCCCTGCAATCAATCACATGCATTACATCCATTTATCATTAACAAAATGAAATAACTTATGATGGAAAAGATGAGTTGAATTTAAATAACATCTAATTCATGCAATACCATTGATCTTATCACTAAACTAACTTCTAAGCTACAGAAATAAATTGTAAAATAGGACAGCTAATACTAATATATTTCCAAAAAATCATAAACACAATCTTTTTTGTGAATCCTTCCTCTCATTCTCCCACGAGAGATGTGATGTAAATGTTGCAACCACGGGATTTTATAGATTAATCTCTACTGAAATACAAGAAACTATGAACTGCTTGGAATCAAGGAGAAAAGTACAAGAATATGGACCAAAGCCTTTGGGTTGGGCCCAAACCCAAGGGTCTCATCCCTCTAAAACTAACTGAGATGCAGCTTAAAATGAAACTTCTCATTATCAAAAAGCGTAGTTCTATTACATCACATAAAATCTTAAAATAACAATGTCAATATTAAAGCTCAATAGCTACACCTAGCTTAACAAAAACTTTGAATCCTAATGGGCTCTTCTTCTAGTTTATTTATACAAAAGGCAGTTGAAGCAACTCCCTTGAAAGTAGGATTGGTTCCCTCCTTGATCTCAAAAATGGTGGATCTTGTCCCTCGTGATCTTCATTTGACTAGGAGTCACTCGGTTGCCAATGAACTCAAACTAGTGAGAGAGGATATTGTGATCCCAAGCCGAGTCTATGGAGTTAAGGAGGTGGACAAACCCCTAGATTCTCTCCTAGCTATATCCATCAAGCCCCTACATATTAATAGCCTCAAAAATGCTTTATTTTCCTACAATTAAACCACATTAGGCCGCATACTATGACAAACACCTTTCACTCCTCTTACTAAGCATAATATAACAAAAAAATGTGAATTAATGTAAGATAAGGATAGATTTAAGGCTGGAGGATGGCATATTGATATTAAAAAAGTACCTATTGATGGGACTCATCAGCAGCCTTTGAACAACCCTAGTTCTCCATTCTTTCTTACATTTCTCTATGCTTGTAGGACTGCTATATTGTTTTCTAAATTCCCTGGGCATGCTTATGTCAATAAAGAGCCATCAAAAATTCTTGTATGAAGCATTATTCTCTATAGATCAAATCTATGAATTAGGACCATAGTCAATACAGGATTTTCTGCAACATCAGTATTGGACATCAAGCAGATTTGATGTTTAAAGTGTAGTTGTATTGCCCTTATCCTACTAATAATAGTCGCTTGAAGGCTCTAAGTTTATCCAAGAAAGAGGTTGTTTAGTTATGCACTCAAATCTAAACTCCAAAACCATACATCTCTAAGAATTCTACCAACCTAGTGATCTTCATAAGGCTATATTTGGGTGACATTTCAAGAATTATCTTGTTGAAGTCTCTAAATTTCTCTAATAAAGAGGTTGTTCTGTTATGCACCCAAATGTAAACTCAATAAACCATACATCTCTAAGCATTCTACCAACCAAGTGATCTTCATAAGGCTATATTTGGGTGACATTAAAGAATGGTGAGGCTCCAAGCGCATGTCCTCAAGCTACATGTTGCAATCTGCTCAAGATCATTGTGACAATGTTCTAAAACTTGGTCTGATTTGACTTAGACTTGGTCAACTATATCGAGTTGATAGGTGACTAGGTTGAATCATTTATTAGATCGACTCTATGGGTCGGTTTGGTAGCAAACATGACTCCATTGATTCAATATCAAATCAGCCCTACTTAGTCGAGTAGATGTAGGACCCCATCGTGGTTGATTGAGCAAGAAAAATTCACTCTTTTTAATATGGAAAAACAAAAAACCTAACTCCTAAATCTTAACAATGCTCACAATTAATGATAATGCTAAATTTTTAAAGTAAAGGGACGCCTTTTGCTTGAATTTTAGCATTACCATTAATTGTATTAGGATCTTTAAAAGTGGTTCCAACCTTATTGGACTTCATATGGAGAAAGTAAAATTTCATGTCCCATTCAAATTTCAACAAATATTGAACATAGTTAACAATTTTCGGTATTTCAAGATTGGCAAAGTTGCAACATCTTTAGTGGAATCTATCATGTTTGAGGGTATGAAATTGGCATTTAATCAAGAACACCAAGCCCTTTATGTACCTTGATGTTCGTGGTATTTATTGTTGAACTTATTTACCACGGGTTTAGCGAAAAGGTACCCTTCACTCAAACCATAATCTTTAGTTAGGCATGTTAAGCCTTTTCTACCATATTATAAGGCTTGGATTAGGTAGTTTCTTCAAAATAGGATGGTGTTTATTGATCTCACTAAAACCTAGACAAGAGGAAAAGGTGACACTAATGATGAGGATCCCAATATAAGGGATGGTGGAACATTCTCTATCATTTAAATGTTCTTTTCTCATTTATTCATAAAGCTTTTTTTTAAAATTCAATTTTTTTTGAAATCATGGTTTGGAGTCTTTAAAATATATATATTTTTAATAAATTTAAATATTTTTTAGTAAATTGAGTGATTAAAATCATATTTGTCAAAGTCAATCCTAGTGTGAGCTCGAGTCTAAGTTGAACCTATATTGATTTTGAATCAGATTTTAAAGTCTATGTCAAAATGAAACACGGTTTATGTATAATAAGTAGAAACCTTCTTTCAATTCGTAGAATATGTGCCTTTAAATTTTTTTACAATGGCCCTTTTTTCAAACTATTGCTTGTCTTTTCACATTATACTCCATTGGTTATGCTTAGTGTTATGATGTATCTTTTGCTTCTTAGGGTAGTGTAAAAGTTTTATTTTCTTCTCCTTTTACCTTAGTTTAACATTTGATGTTATCAGAGTATGAGTGTCGTCTTAGATATTTCATTGTGTCAACATGCTAAGAGAACTAGAACAACATGCAAAAGCCTCATTAGCTAGTTTGTCTATAATATGGGCCTCTTGATTGTCACCAACTCCTCGATTATGTGTGTTATATTCTAGGGAGTTTCTAGCATATTGGATCAAAATCATGTTCTAAACACATCATCATGGTTGTACCTAGGAACCTAGGAAATCCCTTAGCTTCCTTTAAATCAAAGGTAAAACCTTAGTCGATTCTTCTAAGTTTACAATGCTTCTTACAGTGGTTCATGTTGCATCTCTACAAAATCTAGCATAGAATCGATGCAAAGCCTCATTGAGGTATGGACCAAAGACTACGTGGGCAATAAGGGAATGGTTGCCAATATTACCTCAACAACCAATCCCCTGCTCTTTAGTGGAATTTCACCCTGAGGGAGGCTTCCCCTTATTCACCTATAAGGGTATTTTGATTAGAAGACTCAAGGTGATATAAATGGCCTAAGGAAAGATACCTTAAAGTTAAAAGACTCAAGTATCCTTTATAGAGGAACAAGCATTCTAACCTTAGACTAGCTAAGGACTACTACAAGTTATGGTTTATTAATAGACAATATAAGGAGTATCCATACATGGAATAATCAAAGAAAGGATACTCTGAATGATTTAGGTCAACAAAGGGATAGGGGAACCCTCAAATAGGCTTCAAATTGAAGCCTAGCTAAGGACTAGGGTTTCATTGACATAAAGAAGCTAAGAAAAGATGATGTTGGCCTTGAATATGGAATTTTAACCATTGTAAATGATAGAATTTGTGATTTAAGGGTTCAAGAGGCTAAACCTTGGAATTTCATCCAAACGATCCACTCAAACTCAACTTTATGACAATTTGGCCATAGGAAACCATAACGACTTTCGTTTTAAAACCTAGGAGAGGTAAAGAAGAGAAAAATGTTTAAGTTTTGATGGATTTTGATGAACATAACCTTGGCCAGTGTCTAATGCTACAAGGGCTAATGAAATTTTACAGAAAATTTTAAAGAAAGATGAAATTTTATTGGAGTAAGTGGGGAAAATTTTGTTTTCCTTTTATAAATGTTAGCTACCTTTTTTATGAGGGGAGAAATCAAGTATAGATAATGCACACTAGGGGTTCTTCTATAGGTTTCAAGGAAGAATTATCATGCTAAATTTTACCAAGATTTCCAATAAGCAATATGCATTTAGACATGCAACATTTTAGAAACCCTAGATTGAATTCATTCACATGCAAAATATAGAAAAATCGGCAATAAAAGTACATTTTACACCAAGAAATTCTTCTTTCAATTCCAAAATGGTGTCTCCAATGCAAAAGCAAATCTCCAAGAAAAAAACGCTCCATAAAAATCACAGTATGCCAAGAAGCGAGTTAGATAAAGGAAATTAAACTCTCTCTAAGGAGGTTGAATTCAGATGTGTGATGATGATAAAATGGAGTGGAAAGATACTCTATTTATACGAGGTCTATCCCTTTAGCTTTACAAAATAATTAAGCCTACACGCCCTAAAACAAGCTTACTTTTGAGTGTTTTACAAGACAAGAGGTTACAACCTAACTTCATAGCTCAAAAGTTAAAACCATAAAATAATGCCATAAATGTCCACACACTTGGGTAAAATTCCTCTAGAATCATGATATCAACTCCTTTTTAAGCAATAAATTCCATGATAAAGTGCAAAATGGGTTAGGGAGATTCTCCACCACCATAATTAACTCTAAATATTGAGAAGCCTCAAGAAGTGCACTCAAAGTGCTTCCATGTCCAATAATCATGTTCTCGATGGCCTACGTCACCCTCTCAAGGGCTAGATGGCTAATGTGGAAACTTCTCTTTCTAGCATTGGGGCTCTACGATAAAGTAAACGTCTTCCATTGTCATTAACTGGATGACCATCATCATCTAGATTACGGAAGAAAGAGTACAAGTCCTCTATTGTAATCTTATGGATGACCATCATCATCTGGAATATGAAAAAAGAAATTCCTATCAAGTCGTGTCAAGGCAAGCTTGGGGGCATCCTAGGGTTGTTGGGTACACAATCAAGTAAATCCAAAAACTAGCAAGAGGAGCTCAATGTTTCAACATATGGGGTTGCTTTGGTTATCTCGTGGAATCATCAAAATTCTAAACACTCTACTATGAAGGGGCCTCACTGCATTCACAAGGTCATCACTACTCTCTAGAAGGTGCAAAACAATTTGGGCATGCTAGTGGAGTGTTGTAGGGTTCCCTCAAAGGGATTTCTTTTTATGTGAATAACCACTTGGAAAATCCATCTCAATATCAAATGATAATCACCAATCATTAGGGACAATGACTATAGATGCATCAGAGTGGACCATACTTAATGCTTGGGGTCATAATAACATTTCAAACTGAGATCACCTTCAAATATATAACTAGACCAAGTGTCATAAAAGTGTTCTCTCCTTGTGTTAGGGACGACTAGATGGTCAACCCTATTAGGTGTTTCCATCCCCTAAGGTAAAGTCGTAGGTACTAGTCCAACTCTTCAATCCATAGTTACATGTGATAATAGTGGAAATGGAGGGGAACTTGAGGGCAAGGTGTCATGGTCATGGAACAAACTGATGGAGTTCCAATATCCTGAGTGTATAGATATAAGGATGGAGCAATCGTGGAGGCATGAGTTACACCTTTCCTTGACCTACTTTTTACACCTCTTTGGTGCACCTTTTAATTATTTTTTGTAATGCTTTGACTAGGAGCATAGCTTAGGAGATTAAGCTTTCTTTTAATGATTGAGCATTTATTTACTCTTTAATTATGAGATAACTTATCGCTTATTATGGTTGGGCCATGTAAGAGTTCCTTTATCATATGATGGAGCATCAAGTGCTTAAGGAACTGGGTGAGGGCTAATGAGGGAAGTAAAGCTCATGCTGATATTTTTCCCACATGTTAATTAATGTCTCGACCATATTTTTCATTCAGTAACTTTCCTTTTCTTTCATTGTGGTCATTCTATGCTTTTAACGTTCTTTTATTTGCATCAATCTCTAAGGCAAATTTTCCAGCCCATAATTAAGGATGAGGATGAAAGAGTGCCAATCCCAATGAACCAATGACCACAAGCCCAAAGAATGGAGATGAAATATAGGGAATCATGGAAAGTGGAGAGTTAGAATATCATGGACATTCTACTTCAATCCAAAATCTCCCATATAGTGCACCTCCTATGACCCTCAAGCCTCAAAGGAGATCCCATTGGACTAAGGTCAAAAACTAACCTCCTTGGTGAAGTGAGAGAACAAATTTACAATCAAGATTGATCAATCATCTAGATCACCCATTAATTCATGTTAGAATTTCTGAAACATTAAGTAAAAGCACATGATTCCAAGCTGGTTAAAGTACTTGTTGAAGGATGACCCACCTTCCTTCAAGAGGAATGTTGGATGGGAGCGATATCTTACCAATGCAAATGCTAGAGGATCATAGCACAATGTCATGTACTAAGAAATGTAGGGTTGTTGGCTAGTTGGTTGTCCAAAGGAGAATTTTTTTCTTCTTTTGCGTTACCCACATCTTGGTGTGTAATAGTTCCAACATATGTAAAAGAAAAATATAAAATTGTATCTTCTTATCATGGATAAAACTACATCTCAATCATTGCCTACAAAACTCTTCTTGAAAGAACATATTGCAAACCTCAACATATAGTAGGGTTTATCTCAAAATCATGTCCTAATGTACATGTAATTTTGTTCATAACAATATTCTCCTTTTCCATTTAAGAGATCGTCTAGATTTTTCCCACAAGCGCATCTTGAACTATAGAAATAAAATGGGTCATTTTGCCTCCTTAACATTGGGTACCATAAATGCACTGGAACTCAATCAGAGTTGACATTAGCATTTAGTGGAAATGCCTCAAAAATGTTATAAAAAAAAAAAAAAAAAAAAAAAAAAAAAAATATGTAAACATGAAAATCCCCTTGGTCTTTTGAATTCAGTCAACTCGTGTGCTATTTTCGATTCCCAATCAAGTATTTTCTCCCTATAGAGGGTGTATTAGATAATTGTAGAATCCACTCCAACAAGTCTGCCAAATAATCATGCCATTTCATTGTAAGGTTCAAACAGGGTTGAAATTAGCATTTGGTGGTTTTATCCCTTCTTCCAGTAAGGGTACCTATTTCCACAAAATATAGAGGGGCCCTAAGGAGGAAAACCTATGGGACAACTACTAGAATAAGTGACAATAATTGTACAATGACCTACTATCACAATAGTCAATGTCCCCTATTCTTTACAAACCTTCACCGGTGGTAGGAGTCCCGACAAGATGGAAATCACTTGGACTAAATATATGAATGATTAGGTATGAAGTGATTCCACAAGGCCCATTCAAGGAGAGACATAATAATGGCATCAAACGAGAAAATTATCGATTACCTGTTTTTTGAGGTAGCAAAAAAAGCACCCGATTTTGAAAAGTGGTTATTCAGAATAACTTTTTTTTAGCATACTTTTGGCACTTTAAATTTTCTTATGTATCATTTTTTTTAAAATGTTACTAATTTTTATGTTGATTTTGAAAAGTGTTGATGCAGCATCAACCCATTTTTTTCGAGGGCTTATTTTTTAAACTTTAAATTTTTTTATGTGTCAAGTATGAACATTTGTTTTAAAATGTTAGTGATTTTCATGCTAATTTTGAAAAGTGTTGATGCAACATCAACCCTTTTTGTTTAGACTTATTTTGTACACTTTAAAATTTATAATGTATTAAGTGTGGATAAATTTTTCTAAATGTTGGTAATTTTCATGTTGGTAATAAAACATAAAAAATAAATAAAAAATCATCACTATATATATATATATATATATATCAAAAAATAAATAAATAAAGGGGAAAAATTAAAAAAAAAAAAACAAACAAACAAACAAACACATAATTTAAAGAAGAAGAAGAAAAAAACATCAAAAGCTATTTTTTTTAAAGTTAAAAAATAAAAATTGTGTAATTAAAAATAATAATAAAATGACAAATTTTAAAATAATTAAAATTAAAAAATAAAATAAAATAATCAAAATAAAAATAAAAATAAAAACAAACAAACAAAACATTTAAAAAAATAAAAACAATAAAAAAATTCAAGGAAGTTAAATGCTCTTCAAGAAAAACCCTAAAATGAGGAGGCCACGACTTAGGGTTTTGAGATATGTGATGATAATAGGTATTCCTAAGGTCAAGACTCTAGGTGATGAGGTAGGACCTCTCGAGGAATATCTATGTGATGCTTTGATTCTTCTAAGAGGCTCTTCGCTCCCTCTAAGAGACCTAAAAAAGATTTGCACGAGACCTAGGGTTTTGAGATTGTCCATGGACAAAGGCACTCTCAAGGTCAAGGGAAGGAGAAGAAAGGGTTTCTCAAGGTTTATTTCTCCAAATACTATGCTCATATAACCTTCAAGGAAGGTCCCAAATTAAGGAATACAAGTAAGGTTTCCCTTTTAAGGAACACCTAGGGCACAAGGATTTATGGACGAATAACCGTGAGAAATCTACCAAACTTGGAGATCCCCTAGGTGAGACCTCAAGGAAAAGTCTTGTCCTCGTCGAATCTGAATATTCTCTCTCTAGCTAGACATCCCATGAAAAGGGGCCAAAAATTTGAGGAGAAAATATGGAGAACAAAATAGTTGGTCACCAAACAACTTAGGTCGATGCCTTCTTCTTTGGGCTAAAGGAGTCCTAGATGCTTTAGACTGGCCAAATTTGTGTTCAAGGAGGTCAAAAGTTGATGTCCTAGCTACAAACCTTCAATAACTACCTACTGTTTGAATATGGAGTTTCATGAAGAAAAATAACATTTCATCACTAGGAACATCCATTGCATGTTATATCATGAGTAACATATGCAAGAGCCAACCAAATAGCTTCCAAAAATATCTTCAACAAAAATAGGGCACAACAGCATTTACATTAGTTGCAACAATTACATGCATTAGACATTTTCAAATGAAAGATTCCATCAACAAAAGAACTTACAATATAATCATGCAATATATCCATCCATATCCAAGAAGTACTTCCAAGACAAGATAGAAAATTAGCTCCAAATATCATAGTGCATCAAATATAATCCACAAGATCTCCAAAAGAAAAAAGTGTGAATTAGCTAAAGAGGTTGAAACCGCAAGTGTGATGATGCTGTCTCACAAATGAGAGTGAGTTCTATTTATATGAGACCTTAGAGGTCGAATATTTATCCTAGAGCCCCTAACATTATAATAATGTGCAAAATAAAGGCCTTAGTCACAAGCCGATAAAGTAGCTCTGATAAATTATGAATTAACCATCCAAGAGCTAGCCAAATTGATGACATCATGCTAATGTAGGGTCGTTGGAGGGCCACATTGAGTCCTCTTTATGCCAAAATGTGAGATAGGGCTCTACAAATCTCGAACAAGGGCATGGCCCCTTAGTCTCCATGCAATTCATCATGTGGGGCCCCAAATTAGGCATGTCGCACAAAAATTGGTCTCATGGATGTCTTGATGATAAGAAATCCTATATAATGCTCCAAATGAGGGCTCTGATGATGGTTCTTGTCCTCCCATGTCTCAAGGGTGAGGCAAACCTCCTATGGGCATGGATCAACTGCCATAATATGTTAAGCTAGTTGGGGCACACTGGTCCAAGTGCATCATCTCACGAATAATATGGGGCAATGAGCAGACTACTAATGCTTTTGAAGGTGCCCATGGCATGAAATGATGCTTTAGCACATGATGTAGTCCCATCGATCTCAACACATTCCATAGAAATGTCAATATGATTCTCTGGTGGGCTTGGGCCCTAATTAAATTGCCCATCCCATGATGAAACCACTTGCCAATTACATATAAGATCTAATACACTTCCTCACCATTAGGTACAATAATTCATTTAATGCATCTAAGTGAACCAAGATTGTTAATCAAGGGAAAATTAAGACTTCATAGTGGGATTCCCTTCCAAATTTAGGGCTTTAACCATGTAATAGTGTTAGCTCCCTAGGTAGGAGTCATGTGAATAAAGATGAGATGGATAGGGACATGGGGGTCTCAAATCCAAATTCCATGGGTTCAAGGATGGTAATGATGAGGAATGTCCACACATTTGGGTGTATAGGTGTAGGAGGGAGCAATTGTGGATACATGGCTTACCCCGACCTTTATTTTTCCACCCTTCTTCATTAGCCATTTTCCTTTTCTTGGTTTTTCTCTATATTACTACTCGAGGTTCCAAGAGATGAGATCATGCTATGTATGATATATGTAGTTATTACCCCCTTAAGGTGGGTTATTTCATCGCCCACCTGGTGTTGAGACATGCATGCGTTTCTCAATGATGTGGGGGAACTCATGGGCCTAGGAACGAGGGTGATGGCCATAATGATAATGGGTAGATCTCATGTTTGGCTTTTGTCAGTGTGTTATTTTAATGTCCCAACCATCTTTTGCATTTTATAATATTATTTTGTTTTGTTTCTTGCTTATGGCAATGATATGATTTTAACGTTCTTTTAGTTGCATCAACCTTTGGGGCAACATTTCCAGGCCCGAACCAAACATGTGGACAAGGGGAGGGGGTGTACCAGTTCTTGTAGACCTAGTGGTCATGTGGACCCAAATAAGGATAATGATAAAATAAGTCTCGTAATGTGTGCAGGGGAGTGAAAAATATGGAACATGAAAATGGGAATGTGCTACCAAAATCATGGTTTCCCAAGTAATTCCCTTCCTAAAGCCATATGCCAATAGGGGAGATCCCAAGGGACTGGGATTGAGGATTAAACCCCCATTTAAGGTGAGTGAACAAAACTATGATAAAAAACCTTTCCTTCTTCCAAGTCACCCAATAATCCATGCCCAAGATGCCCAAGGAAAAATAAGTGTTAGCACTCAATTTCACAATAGAAAACATACCTTTTGGGTTGGACTACCCACCTTCAAACATATGCTCTTGATAAATCACCGAGGGGACATATGACTGATGCAAGGAGCATAGATCAAATGACACAATGAATCGGCTACACTAGTGGCTTTCAATGGTTACCGATTATCAACTAAAGAGATATCTAGGAGAAAAATTCTCCTATGGGGTCACCCACTTTTGGTGGGTAACAATACCTATAGCAATTGTTTCAATAAGATTGCTGCAATTTTTTGGGTCAGCTTATACAAAGACCTAGAATTAGAAAAGGTGTACAAGCATTCAAAGATGTGTATATGGTGAAATCATGACATGAGGAGAAGATGAGAATGATTTTGAGGCTATATTATGACATAAAATACCAATGCTCAATAGTTGGAACCTTTAAGTGGCTGGAAAGAACGTGATGTATGCACGTACTGACATATTCCAATATGAAATTCCATTTGAACCAAGAGAACAATATCGAATATGGGTTGCTATACATCCATGTCTTATGTTGTGGATCTCAATTATTTTGTTATGTTTGGGACCACACCACCTAGAAGTGGAAACAAGGCCTAGAAAGTTGTGGGTTGGACCTAGAAGCAAGGCAGTAGAAGAGGAGTTCTTTGACACCCGTTTGGCTCCTTTATACAAAATAGAACAACTCATCTTGGCTATTGTTCCTTTTTCATGAAATATCCCACCACCAATAATTGTGATAGATGAGGCAACATTTTGGGGATTGTCTTGGGTTAATATCTCGCCATTTGAGAGAGTTGTTAATTCATCGTTTGCAGGTTTGTTTTAGCGGTATTGAACAACCAACAACCCATGAATTGTTCCAACTTGGTTCCATCCTTAAAACTAAGTGAATAGAATAATTTTCATGGCAGAATTAATTTCAAATTTGATTCCCTTCATTAGTCAAGTTCTAGAATTATCCTTTGTGGTGGAAGCCTAAGCAATTCCAAGGAGGGATACAGGAGAACAAAATTTTGATCCAGATCTCCTCTGAAATCATTATGAAAATTCCTATGGGACATTTTTTAATGAGCATAATGCTAATAATTTTCATCTTGGAATGATTATAGAACAATATCAAAAATCTGGAATTGCATTGCTGAAGGTGCAACAGTAACAAGTTAAACAACAACAACAATACATGTTTTATAATAGCAAGAAACCATGGATATTTTATTACATATATTCATACATAAATTATGGCATGTAAAAACACTTATCAACAGTGAAAAGGGTTCCTTTTGAGGGTTGTCAATAAGACTGCAGATGGGAAAGAAACATAATAAGACTACAAATGAAAAAGAAACATTAGAGTTCTAAATAATTTTACTAATAGCTTACCTATGCATAATGCATATTTATATATGATGGAAGGCACTGCAATAAATGTCATTCTTTGAGTGAATATGGCACTGCTACTATGGCAAATTTCCAACAGGCTGGGTGGAGGTCTTCAATCAGAAATATTTTGGTTTGTAATAACGCTATTAATTTCAATGGACAATGGCATATGAAACTTTGTGTGGTAGGTTATAAGGGCATATTTTTGAGTTTGGGTTTGGATACCAATGCACCAAAAATAATGAAGCTAAGTCCTGTGGAATCTCCACTACCACATGGATAATTGGTGGTCCCTATGATCATCACCAAATATTCATTTGTTCAACTCATCCAAAGGAAAACCTAGTGGTTTTGAGGATGTCAGTGCAATTCTACTTTTGGTTTAGCAGCCTACGAGTAACCCCCTAATAAAACCCTTAGCTTGGGGAGAGAGAGAGTGGGTGGAAAAATCAAAAGAGATGTGGAATATTAAGAGGTTTAGTTTCCACCCCTTCGCTACCATTGAGCCATTCCTGTAACTATTGCAATAATTTTAGTCCAAAATGGCCGATATTCTAATTAAGTAGTGGAATCTCATTTCAAGGTGATCAAAATTATGTTGTGGATGTTAAAGGATGAATTATTCTTTACAAATATTTTGTGGGGACTCATTTTATATTTTATTGTACATGTGGAAAAGCTACTTGCATTTTTTATTATTTTATATTTTAATTAGATAGTTCCAGAATTTAGACTAGGTCCAATGGATTTTATAAAAATATTATTTTAATGAAAAGGGAGTCCTTACCTCTATATAAAGGAAGGAATTATGCATTTGTAAGTCATGGTTGGATAGTGGGAGTATTATGTAGGTTTTAACCTTGTACAAAAATTACCTGAAAACGAATTCTTAAAACAAAAAAAATATACAATGACGAGAACATAAAACAAATATACACAGAGATTTCCCATGGATCACAAAACCGAGACTACCAAATTGATTTTTCATTATTTTCCTTTCAATAGTACAATACATATATATACATGTTGAAGCATTCGTAAACGCCAATCCACTAACTGGTGAGCCCCAGTATTGTAGCAATAATGCTACAACTCGTGGAACTCCCTTCTTTAATTTTATCAACCCGGTAGTTCGTAACAAACTTGGAAGCGACGGTGCTGTATGCACAAGTACTAGCTCTTGCCGCAACTGTCACTTGGTCAGCTGGCACAAGTCCGCTAGGAGCTTAAGCCAACTTCTATGAGCTCTTAGAAGAAGCTTTTTAATTGATGGATGAAAGCTAACTCGAAGGAAGCTAATCTAATTGCAAAAAGAAACTGAGAGCCAAAAAGAAACGCAAACCCTAGCAAACCCTAATTCTACCAGCTAGTCCTACTGACGCAAAGGAGAGCATGCAAACTACTAAAAGAGATGCCATTACTTCTATGAAGGTAAAATACATGTGTCTAGACTACCTCTATCTGAAGGAAACATCTTTTTGTATTTTTGTTTAAGTTGTTGGAATTATCATGCATATGCTTCTAACTATTTTTGACTGTGCAGAGGTGGATCAAGGAGGAGAAATGTTTGGGAAAGGTTGGGAAGGTTCATAGAGGGTCTAAGGGGTCCCTAACACCCTTCCAAAGAGTCTCACAAAGTTTGGCTGCCAAGAAACCGTGTTTATGAGCTTCTACAGGAAGTCTGCAGGGGTTCTACAGGATGTTTAGGATTTCTACAGGATGTTCTGTAATTCTTCTACAGGATGTTTCGAAATGGGATTTTGGAGCATGGATGGAGGGAAAAAGAGGGAGGAATGAGTATGGGGGTGAAATAGGGGTGTGAAGAGGTCTAGGACTTGGTGGATGAGGCTAAAGGGCGATTGGATTTGTTCAAGGATGGAGGAAGCGATGATGCACAAGAATGTAGGAATTAGGGCAAGGTGGGGAAAGTATGGCAAATTAAGGGTACGAATCATGGACTAAGGGTTGGAGCAGATTATCTGATGGATTATGGGTAGATAGAGAAGGATAACAGGTGCTCTGCAAGTTATTTTTCGAATTTAACAAATGAAGACTTGGAAAATCAAGAACCTAATTACCTTGACCTAATCTGACCTAGATAGTAGCAAAAGAAATGGAACAGAAGTTTATTTGCACAAAATCAGATGAACTAACTATGCAACTAAGCAATCATAACCCTAAGCATGCAGTCAAAACTGATATCAAGTTTGACAACTAAGAATCCAACACTAATACTTGCATGGTGAAGCAAAACAGCGTTTTTGTGGGCAGCAAGGTCACCTTTGTCCCAACTCACGATCCCACTGAGGGAGAGGTAAGATCAGAGGTGCTTGAGCCCCTTTTTCCAAGGATCCTTTATGTTATTAATCTATCCAAATCAATCTGAACATGAAAATCTACTTTAATCATCAAAAGCAACCTAAATAACACAACAAGTTTTAAATCTAAATAGCAGATTTTACTCTAAGAATGCAGCAAAGACACATAAAGGTAAACAAAAGAGGTACTGGGCGCTTGAGATGGGCCCAACCCCAAGAGCTACAGCCTCCTAAGAGAGATTTAGAGCTGGTGCAAAACTGGATTCATCTTTATTGATCAAGAAATGAAGAGTTACATCAAAACTGTCCACAAGGAGAACTTGAAAATGAGCTGACAACAAAACTAATCTATTGCCTAAAAATCGAACTACAAAATGACTACAACAAGACTATGAAATGACTAACTACCAGCTAACCAAAATGAGGCCCTAAGCCTTCTTATTTATACAAATTGAGGACCCCAACAGTCCTCCTAAACTTTAGGGACTCAGCTGCCCAAGACTTGTAGTTAACAGCAATCCTACTTGACTTGCTTGGCTGCCCTTGTGCTAATTGATTTGGTGGCCTTTGAACTCCGAGCTGATGGTGGAGAATTCGAGGTAAGGGCCCATAAATGAAGGGGACACCTTCCTACAAATCCTTTCCCTTGTTCTCCCACGAATTTGGCTGCCAAGTGCTCATTAAAACCTTCAATTTTGTCTCCAAGTTGACCAAAAAGGCTACACAAAGCACCCATTAGACTTGTTGGCATAATGACTAACCCAATTCACTCTATTAGCATAAATATAATAAAAACATGCAATAAACTAATGAGAATGGTGGATTAAGTTGAATTAGGAGGTTGAATGAGCCCAAATAACTATCCATTTTTGGGGCTCATCATCACCCCCCTACTGAAAGTGTTGCTCATCCTCTGAGCAACCAATCTATCTCCTCATCTTTGATGGCCCTGGTGGCCTCCTTGTCATGCCAAGCTCCTGAAGTGATGTCCTCTTCTCTGTCATGAAAACCATGCTTTTCTCTCTGCTTCTTCCCACTGTCTGCTCCTTTTCCTAGAGAATTCTCAGCCTTGGTATGATTGTGTAAGTATATTTAATATGATGGTTGAAATGGTGGTGAAAGGAGATAAAACCCATGGAGGATGGAAGAGAAGAGTGGTTTCATGCCTCCTCAACAGACTTCAAGCTTCAAATCCCTCTCCATACTTGATTCTGGCCTGCCCAAAGGCTTCTACAGGATGTTTCTGGTAAAAATACAGAACTTCCTGTAGAAAGTCCTGTAGCTTCCTGTAGAAGGTTGAACCATGACTAAATTGTGTCTGAACCCTGAAAAAAAATGAGTGTTCATGGAGGGGATGGATGCGCTTAGGGTGGCCAACACAGGTGCTGCCTCCTTAGCTAAAATCTCGGCCAATTTCTCCTTCTGCTGCCCTTTCTCTAAACTTCCTGTAGAAAGTCCCAAACAACGCAAAGCCTTTGAACTCATTTGATGAAACTTCCTCAAGAGTAATTCCCTTGATGCATCATCTAATTCAACAACTGATCCATCTGCAAGTTGTTGAAAAGCACTCCTTTCAAGCAAATTTTCCATGGCGCCCTTCACTAGCAGACGATTTTGTCCCATTGGTTCCATGACAATAACACCCATGGATTTTCGATCACAATCAAACTCCAATAAAGCCCGCCTCTTTGATCTTTGTATCCACCAATCACAATTGCCCAATTTCACTGTGCCACTGTTGAGAATGGCACTTGTATCACCTGCCATTGGGTCTGGAACTCCCATTTTTTCAACCAATACCTTCAAGGCTGCCTCAGTGGGAATACCAGTAGCACGGAACTGGTGACCTTGACAAGATATCCCTGCATCATTGCAAACTGCAGCAACTTCTGCCAGAGTTTCTCAATTTTCCCCCATATTATGTGCAGGCCAATCCAATATTTTTCCATCCTCAGGATTATATGTTGTTCCTTCAACAGTAAACTCTCTAAGTGAACCAGCACTGTGCCCTATGGCTATAAACTCACTGACAGACATCTGATTGGTTGTAAGAGTACCTGTCTTATCAGAGCAAATCACTGTGGTGCAACCCAAAGTCTCCACGCTCGGTAACTTACGCACAATAGCATTCTTTTGTGCCCTCTTACAAGTGCCAAGAGCCAAACATGTAGTAATCACAGCAGGCAATCCCTCTGGTATAGCAGCAACTGCCAGAGCAACAACAATCTTAAAGTAGTACGTACATTTCTCAAAGGAAAACCTGATATTTTTTTGGCCACCCATCTATGACTTCCCATGAAAGAAAATATTTGTAGTTCATGATCCAGACAAGAATACAAATGGCACCAATCACTGTTGTCAGTCTTTCACCAAATTCATCTAACTTTCTTTTCAAAGGGGTATCATGACATTCCATTGAAGCTTCCTGAATTTGTGCCTGAATTTTACCTATTTCTGTAAACATGCCAGTGCTCACAACAATGCATGTGCAGCAGCCATTGGTAACTGTAGTTGCTGCAAACACCATGCATGCTTTTGACTGCAACTCACAGTCACATAAGGTGGCTGGATAGGTTCTTTTGACCACAGGCATGCTCTCTCTGGTCAGGGAGCTCTGCTCCATCCTAAAGGTGGATGTCTTGAGGGACACAATTCTCATGTCTGCAGGAACCTTGTCTCCCACCTTTAGTTCCACTATATCTTCTGGAACAAGTTCTCTGGAGGGAAGATCTACAACATAATGTCCATCTCTCAAGACCTTTGCATGATCAGATTGCATTTCTTTGAGAGCTTCCAAAGCCTTCTCAGAATTATTCTCTTGCCATACTCCAACAATGGCATTGAGGATGAGAATCAGGAGAATGACCAGGGGCTCTACATAGGTTGTTATGCCCTCCTCAAAAGACACATTATCACGAAAGTAGGCGAGAAGAAATGAAATGCCAGCTGCCAGCAGAAGTATTTTAACAACTGTATCATCAAATTGCTCCACTGCCAGCTTCCACAAAGGTGTACCATTTTTCTTCTGGAGCTCATTCCATCCATATATTTGACGGCGTTTTTCCACTTCATGAGAATTTAAACCATTCTCTAAGCTCACATCATATTCTTCTAAGCATTCTTCAACAGTTTTTAGACCAAACAGGGAATATCTTGTCCTCCATGGACTATGAAATAGATGATCAGATTCTGAATTCAAACAGATTGCTCCACCATTAACAGATCTATAATGCGTTTGAAAAACCCCAAAATCAATACTTTCAAGAACCCTGGTAACCTTGGACACGAGCTTTAACTACTTTTCTCATTTCAAGCTTGAATTTTGACAAAAATCTCGGGTTTTCCTTCTGCAGAGCTGTTTTCTGCGTTTCCTGTAGACGACTTCCTGTAGAAACGCCTGTAGAGTGCCCCTGCACCTCTAAGTGAGCCCGATACGTTGGAGAATTCTGAACCAGGCCACAAATCTCAATGGAGGACGATGGGTTAATCATTTTTTGGAATCAGAGGATGCATACTTCAGTTGAAAATGTTGCAAGTGCAAGTTAACAGCAGTCTGTGAGTTTCAGCTGAGCGTTCGTTAATTGCTGCGTGATTTGTGGTGAAGGAGTGAGGTGGCCAGGTGTACGTGGCCACATGCAGACGGCAGTGCTATAATGAGCTGCATGTCCTCTTCTTGTTAATCAGTTGCACTGGAGTTAAAGCCTCTACCACTGTCTGTTTTTTTATTTTCAATTTTCACGTGAGTGACTTACCCATGCATGCTGCGTGATTTTTGCCTGGATGAGTGCAATCGGATATGGCTAGCTTCCTGGCTGAATCCCCCCATCTCATTCGTTCATGCAGTGCTTAGATTAGATTCATGCAATAGAGGAACAAGGTTTAGTCACGTACCTGAAGTCAGATGGTTGCTGTGAGGTGCTTTTTGCTGCTGCATGCTCATATTCTGCTGCTGCATGCCTGGATCCTTTGGTTGCATGAGGGCTTGGCTGATGATTTTTGGTTGTTTTCCTTGTGCAGGTGTCCTCTGGCCGGATGCATGCTGCAGGAGTTCATTTCCACGTTCAGATCTGCACCTTCAAGCTGCTGCTGCTGAATTTTCACAGGACCAGAACTTGTTTTCGCCATTGCTCCCAAATGATAGATCGGATCAATCTGAAAATTGCTGAGCATGTTCCTATCATCATGATGCACCTCCCATAGCAAAATTTCGATCAGAAGATGCACAGATTTTGAGAAAAATGGAAAATGGCTGAAGATTTCAGAGATTAATTTCTCAAAAACCGTGCATCGGAATCGGCTGAAACTGCTTGGGTAGGTTACTATCACCCATATGCATATCCCCATGAAACAGGTTTTGAAACGGATGCATGGATATGGAGAAAATGCAAAAATGGCTGATGGTGATGGAGGTTGATTTCTTGGAAACTGTGCACCGAAATGGCCTGAAACTACTCGAGCATGTTGCCATCATCCCTATACAATTCCCTGTAAAACGGTTTTTCAAATGGATGCATGGTTTTCAAGTTAAGGCAAAAACAAATTCTGTTCTAGGTATTTTTGCTTTAAGGCATTTTGCAGTTTTGTTGCATGGTATGAAAAATGAATTTGGGCTGTGATGCAGGTATGGAGATGATGGAGGAGGAGTTTGAAGATTGCAGGAGGACTTCTGAGCCCTTGAGGAAGCTATCGTGTTCGCCAAACCACCTTTTTGCAATCCATTTCTAGCTTCCTACAATTTCTACAGGAACTTCCTGTAGAAGCACAATGAAGAGGCAAAATGAGGTGGAAAAGATGATGGAAAAGGGTGAGGAATGGGAACATGGATGCTTGCAGGCATAACCAATGGATTCCAAGCTTTAGATCCCCTTCCAAAATCGAATCTGGCTCGCTTGAAGTTTCTACAGGATGTTTCCTGTAGAAATATAGAACTTCTTCTAGAAGGCACAAAAACTCCTTTTTGAGTGATCCTCCTGACCTGCAATGTCATTGCTGCAACCTGAAATTATTCAATGGAAATTAGATTGCTTTTTCTTTTTCTTGTTCTCTTTTTTTTTTGAAAAACAACTAGGGCGCCTCATGGAGGTTTTCACCCTAATTGCCTGCCCTGGGCGCCTCCAAGGGAGGTTTTCACCCAGAGATCTTATTCTCTTTTTTTTTTTTTCCCAACCCATTGACCGCCTCATGAAGGTTTTCAATCAATGAGCCAATCTAAGGTGCCTCCAAGGAGGTTTTCACCTTAGATTTTTATTCTCTTCTTATTTTCATTTTTTCTTTTTTTTTTTCTCCTTTTTTTTCTCTACCCTACCCTACTTGAAAAACAAAATCATTTTCAAGTGTAAGAATACTTCCAATGGAGCCATGTGCACATCGAGATTAGAGACAAAATGATGTGGAGGCTCGAAATGCATGCTTGGACAACTATCCGGATTTTAGAGACCAAATGATCTGACTTTGAAGGGATCAAACATAGCTGAGGAAGAGAGTACCGCTGCAACTTAGTGACCATCTGAAACCATATCTCAATATAGCTTTGATATCCATGGTCCTTTTGCTGATCTGGGTCATTCTTCATGTCACCTTCTATCATGACCTTCTCATCTTCCTCTTTTTGCTGATCTTTCTCTTCATCAAGTGCAGCCCATGGTTCTTTGATCTCCTCTTTGGAATCTTCTTTTTCCTTTGGTCCTTCAATGTTGTCAATATAATCTCTGTTTTGCAACACTCTTCCTGAGCTTTGGTGAACATCATTGAGCTCAAGAGGAGTCATTTGCACATGTTGTGCCTCAGCTTTGCAATTGGGTTGAGCTACTCCATTGTATGGCTTTGGAAATGGTATGGGTAGTTGAGTGGAGGTGTGAAATTGAGATGGAGATGGATGGCATTGTGGTTGGGTAGGCATTTGGGGTTGCCTTGGTGGAGGAGGAGGCGATGGTTGTGGATGAGCAGGTGGTGGGGGAAAATAAGTGGGAGGAGTGTTGTATTAGGGCCTCCACCCCTGATGATGTGCATTCCACTGAGGCTGTGGCTGAGCATAAGAGTGAAACAAATGAGCAGTTGGTTGGGCATAATATGGATCTGTGAAGGAACAAGGAGGAGGTGTGAACCAGGAAGGATGAGCAGGGGGACCCCAAGAAGGCATGAAAGTCGCTTGGTAGGGGTCATAATAGGTCTCAGATGTCCCTTTCAATTCCTCCTGGTAAGATCTAGGTCCATGTGGCCTCCTTTGGTTCATATAATAGAGTGGTTCAGTGGCTCCTTTGGCCCTTTGATATGCAGCTTTAATTTCGGGCAAGGAAGGGCACTGATTCGTAGGATGGTATTCTTCACAGACGAAACACACTTCTAGAGAGTGCATTGGACATTCGTTCCTAGGATGCTTTCTAGTGCACCTAGGACAAAAAATGGCCAAAGCCCTCTTGGCTTCTTCTTGCTTCTTTTGGATCCGCAAGGTATCCAGTTGCATGGCAAGAAACTGGCTTACCTCGCTCTTGAAATCTTCCATCTGACTTGCAAATTCATCTTTGGATAAGGTACTGCTCCCAACATTTCTATTTGCGGCCATTTGCTCCAGAGTAATGTTTCCTTCTTCTTCTTCCCTTGAGGTTCTTCAAATATGTCTTGCTGTCCACCTAAGGGTTCTTTAATCACAACCATCGAAGAAGAGAGAATGTTGGCTGTGTGAAGCAGTGGGGGTGTTTTGCAATCATTTTTCTAACTTATCTCTACTCCTACAAGGCATGAAATGAAATCTTTTTGGTTGATTTTTGTTTTTTTCTACTTCTACCTGCAAAATTGAAATAGATTGAACTGCAACTAACTATCTTGCTAAAATGAAAATGCGGAATTGAAATAAAAGCAGGAAAGGACTAATCTATTTTGCTCAAATGAAATTGCAGGAATGAAATGCTAGTCTACGCTTGCGGAATTGAAATGCTAATCTACGCTTGCAGAAATGAAATTGCGGAATTGAAATGCTAATCTATGAAAGCGGGAAATGATAATCTACTTTTGCATAAACGAAATTGCATAATGGAAATGAAATAAACTACTTAGCAGAAGATTGTAGTAGAAAATAGAAGAAAAGCGGCAATCACCAATACTCTGACGCTTCCCTGGCAACGGCGCCAAAAAGATGGTGAGCCCCAGTATTGTATCAATAATGCTACAACTCCTGGAACTCCCTTCTTTAATTTTATCAACTCGGTAGTTCGTAACAAACTTGGAAGCGACGGTGCTATATGCACAAGTACTAGCTCTTGCCGCAGCTGTCACTTGGTCAGCTGGCACAAGTCCGCTAGGAGCTTAAACCAACTTCTATGAGCTCTTAGAAGAAGCTTTTTAATTGATGGATGAAAGCTAACTCGAAGGAAGCTAATCTAATTGCAAAAAGAAACTGAGAGCCAAAAAGAAACGCAAACCCTAATTCTACCAGCTAGTCCTACTGACGCAAAGGAGAGCATGCAAACTACTAAAAGAGATGCCATTACTTCTATGAAGGTAAAATACATGTGTCTAGACTACCTCTATCTGAAGGAAACATCTTTTTGTATTTTTGTTTAAGTTGTTGGAATTATCATGCATATGCTTCTAACTATTTTTGACTGTGCAGAGGTGGATCAAGAAGGAGAAATGCTTGGGAAAGGTTGGGAAGGTTCATAGAGGGTCTAAGGGGTCCCTAACACCCCTCCAGAGAGTCTCACAAAGTTTGGCTGCCAATAAACCGTGTTTATGAGCTTCTACAGGAAGTCTGCAGGGGTTCTACAGGATGTTTAGGATTTCTACAGGATGTTCTGTAATTCTTCTACAGGATGTTTCGAAATGGGATTTTGGAGCATGGATGGAGGGAAAAAGAGGGATGAATGAGTGTGGGGGTGAAATAGGGGTGTGAAGAGGTCTAGGACTTGGTGGATGAGGCTAAGGGGCGATTGGATTTGTTCAAGGATGGAGGAAGCGATGATGCACAAGAATGTAGGAATTAGGGCAAGGTGGGGAAAGTATGGCAAATGAAGGGTACGAATCATGGACTAAGGGTTGGAGAAGATTATCTGATGGATTATGGGTAGATAGAGAAGGATAACAGGTGCTCTGCAAGTTATTTTTCAAATCTAACAAATGAAGACTTGGAAAATCAAGAACCTAATTACCTTGACCTAATCTGACCTAGATAGTAGCAAAAGAAATGGAACAGAAGTTTATTTGCACAAAATCAGATGAACTAACTATGCAACTAAGCAATCATAACCCTAAGCATGCAGTCAAAACTGATATCAAGTTTGACAACTAAGAATCCAACACTAATACTTGCATGGTGAAGCAAAATAGCGTTTTTGTGGGCAGCAATGTCACCTTTGTCCCAACTCACGATCCCACTGAGGGAGAGGTAAGATCATAGGTGCTTGAGCCCCTTTTTCCAAGGATCCTTTATGTTATTAATCTATCCAAATCAATCTGAACATGAAAATCTACTTTAATCATCAAAAGCAACCTAAATAACACAACAAGTTTTAAATCTAAATAGCAGATTTTACTCTAAGAATGCAACAAAGACACATAAAGGTAAACAAAGGAGGTACTGGGCACTTGAGATGGGCCCAACCCCAAGAGCTACAGCCTCCTAAGAGAGATTTAGAGCTGGTGCAAAGCTGGATTCATCTTTATTGATCAAGAAATGAAGAGTTACATCAAAACTGTCCACAAGGAGAACTTGAAAATGAGCTGACAGCAAAACTAATCTATTGCCTAAAAATCGAACTACAAAATGACTACAACAAGACGATGAAATGACTAACTACCAGCTAACCAAAATGAGGCCCTAAGCCTTCTTATTTATACAAATTGAGGACCCCAACAGTCCTCCTAAACTTTAGGGACTCGGTTGCCCAAGACTTGTAGTTAACAGCAGTCCTACTTGACTTGCTTGGCTGCCCTTGTGCTAATTGATTTGGTGGCCTTTGAACTCCGAGCTGATGGTGGAGAATTCGAGGTAAGGGCCCATAAATGAAGGGGACACCTTCCTACAAATCCTCTCCCTTGTTCTCCCACGAATTTGGCTGCCAAGTGCTCATTAAAACCTTCAATTGTGTCTCCAAGTTGACCAAAAAGGCTACACAAAGCACCCATTAGACTTGTTGGCATAATGACTAACCCAATTCACTCTATTAGCATAAATATAATAAAAACATGCAATAAACTAATGAGAATGGTGGATTAAGTTGAATTAGGAGGTTGAATGAGCCCAAATAACTATCCATTTTTGGGGCTCATCACTAACCTTGGATTAGAACATAAATGTAGTTCTCTTAACCGAATCTATAAAATACCATGGGCAGAAAACCATAAGGCCCAAAACCATGTGCAAAACCCATGCATAAAACCAAGGGTAGGTCTTTCCACCATCTTTAGGTCTACCCCCCATCCTTGGGTCCGCATAAAAAATAAAGTTCCAGGGGCATTTCATCGGACCTCGTGTAGGGGGGATGTGACACCCCCACTATGCTCGATGACTGATGTTATTCGTAGAAATAATATAACACATACCCAACATTCTCCCACTTGCTTTCTTTATACACAGGGGGTCACGGGAGAGCTTAGTCATTGGTACAACCCTGCAATATTCATTGTTTCTATACACCAAGAAAAATTCTCAGTGCTCACAGACTTTGTCAATGAATTTGCAACATTCTTCAAAGTGTCCACCTTTACTAGCAACACCTTTTTTTCCTCAACCATATCCCTCACAAAGTAATATTGAACATCAATGTGCTTTGTCTTTGAATGATAAGCAAGTATTTTTGCCAAGAAAATTACACTTTGGCTGTCACAGTCTATCCTTATAGCTTGTTGTACCAACCCCATACTTGAACACAATCTTTGCAACCAAACTACTTCCTTACTTGCATGAGTGGCTTCCATGTATTTTTCTTTTGTAGTTGAAAGTTCCACTACAGACTGTCTCTTGCTCATCCAACTGACTGCTCCTCCAAATAGGTTAAGCACATACTCACTTGTAGATCTTCTTCGATCCACATCTCTAGCCCAGTTTGCATCAACAAAGCCATGAATGTCAAAAACTATGTCCAATCATGGTCTTCCTTGGTAGCACAAACCATAATCACTAGTGCCACGCAAATACCTGGAATCCCACTTCACTGTTGTCCAATGCTCCTTCCCTAGTTTTGAAATAAACCTTCTCAATAATCCCTTTGCATGTGCAATGTATGGTCTATCATAGACCATTACATACATTTGGCTACCAACTGCACTCGCATATGGAACATGGGACATGTCCTCTTCCTCTTCTTGTGTCTTAGGACAATGTTCAGCAGATAACTTTACTCCTACAAGAATAGGAACCTTCACCGGTTTACTATCCTGTATATTAAACCTCTGCAATATTATCTTGGCATACTTGCTCTAGTTCAACTAGAGCTTCCTCTTTGCCCGATCTCGTTTAATTTCCATGCCCAAAATATAGTTTGCAGCATCAAGATCCTTCATGTCGAATTTTGAGGAAAATTTGGTCTTCAAATTCTAGATAATTTCTTTATTATTTTCAATCAACAACATATCATCCACATACAAGACCAATAAATAACATGGTCACCAATCAATTTAAAATACACACAATGATCCACTTTTCTCCTTTTAAAGCCAAGTCCCCATATATATGTATCAAATTTCTGATACCACATCCTTGGTGACTGTTTTAACCCATAATAAGACTTTTTTAACCTGCATACAAGTTCTTTCTTACCCTTCACCGCAAAGCCTTTAGGTTCCTTCATATAGATCTCTTCTTCCAGATCCCCGTGAAGAAATCTTGCCTTCACATCCATTTGTTCTACCTCAAAATCAAAAGAAACAACAACAAATAAAATTAATCTAATAGAAGCTAACTTGGCAACAGGAGAAAAGATATCACCAAAATCAATTCCTGACACCTGGGAATAACCTTTTTCTACCAACCAAGATTTAAATTTCTCCACCTTGCCTTTTGCATTCATCTTCTTCTTAAACACCATTTTCTGCCAATGGGTTTCCTCCCAACCAGTAACTCCACCAGATCCCAAGCCTCATTTTTGTCCAAATATGCCATTCCATCAACCATGGCCTCTTTCAAAAGTTTTCTATCCTCTGAATCCACTGCCTCCCTGAAAGTTCTGAGATCATCATCAGTAATAGATAAAGAAAATTTTGAACAGAAAGCAGATGGACTATACCTCTCTGCCTTCCTTTTCTCTCAAACTAATCTTCTCAAAACTGAGGTTTTGGCTCTTCCTCTTCTAATTCTTGTTCTATTGTAGAGTTTGATTCTTCCTCTTTTCTTTCAAACTCTATCTTCTAAGGTTCCTTTGGTAGGACTTCATGTTTAACAACATCTTTTGCCTCTCTAAACACCACATCTCGGTTGTACACAAACTTACTTGTTTTTGGGTTCTAAAGCATATAACCTTTTAAACCATCCTTATACTCAATAAAGATGCACCTTTCATATTTATTATCCAACTTGGTTCTTTTCTCCTTTGGAACATGTACATATGCATCATAGCCAAATACCCTCAAATGTGAAAGAGAGGGTTTCTTACCATTCCATACCTCATGTGGATTCTTATCCTTGAAAGTTGATGGAGGTGATATTTTAAACAGGTAACATGCAGTATCCACTTCCTATGCCCAAAATTCCTGCCCTAATCTAGCGCCACTAAGCATGCTTCTTGCCTTTTCCATCAACATCATGTTCATTATTTTTGCAACACCATTTTATTGAGTTGTGTATAGAGTAGTATTTTTTCGTTCTATACCACACTTCGCAAAACTCTCCACCATTATCTGCCCTCAACACCTTAATCAATGAGTAACTGGAATACAAAATGGGTTATCCATATTTATAAAACAAACTCTAAGGGAGCTACATTTCCTATTATGAATAATTATTGGTTTTGAAATATGTTTACCATTACCATCTCTATGTGTATTTTAGTCTAATTCAACCCTCCTTTTTCCTTTCAATACAAGAGAGCACACTACAAGAAAGATGATGTGCAAAGGGGATGTTTTCAATTTTTTGTTTGTTGTTGTCTGCATATTTTTGTTTTGTTGAGTTTGAGCATGGCCATGCTTTGTGTTGTACTTGATTTCCTTTGTTTTTCATTTTTCTTCATCTTTTGAAGTTTGGTCTTGGTTTGGTTTGTTGGGTGGGAAAGGAAAGGAAGGCAACAGGAAGAGAAAATGAAAGAGATGAGATAGAGGTCATAGCTCATAAATAAAGGTGAATCATCTTACCTATATGTAATGCACTTCTTCAAATTATCTAGGCTAATTTATCACTCCATTTATTTGTTATTTAATTTATTATATGTTTAATCTATGGTCTCATACTCAACTATATTGATTTGCTTTGTGTAGTGAGTGATTATAGCTATACATTCAATGAAGGTCATGTGGTGAAGATAGCCTAGACACTACAAACGTGACAAAGAGAATGGGTAAGCCATGTTTTTCTCCTAAAAAAATAAAGTTGGCCTTTAATCCACTGAAATATTTATTACTTGCACAATGATTTATCGTTTTGTCATGGTTATGGGGTACTATCATCTTTTTATTGGGTTTGAGAATTGAGTTTTTCCAGGAACTTTGATAAGATAGAACGAAAAAAAATTAGGCTTATTGTTGATGGTTGTAGCTATTATAATGTTGATCAATGTATGACTCCATAGGAGTTGGCATTGGCCAAGGGTAGGCAGGTATGTGTATGGTTATTTCATCGCTTTGTTTATCTGTTATTTAATTTCTTCTATGGTTTATTTGTGATCTCGGCGTAGAGTTTGGGTGAGTCATGTTGTTTCCAACAAAATGGTATTATGATGTATTTCAATGAAGTATTCTTCATTTGTATGATGATTTCTCCTTCTAGCATGGTTCTCGCGTAGTACCACTCAATTTATGGTTTGACATTTAAACTTATCTGGTAACATTGATTAAGCTATGTTGGGCTTCAAATGTTTATGTTGTTTGGTCCTTACTATTTAGGGTTGTTATTGTAATGGTGATGTTTCCCATCATCTAGTGTTTCCATCATCTATACTTTCGCTTATTTCAAATGCCATCTTGTCGATCACTAAATTGTTAGATCTATAAAGCACTTCACTTCTTTCCCCGTCATTAATATAGCATTGTTCACCCCATTGTTGTTTTTAGGTTTGTAATTCTTTCATCATTTCCTTACTTTGTTTTATGAATGCATAATTTGTTGAGCAATTGTGAGCGCCACACTTTTTCCTTATTCCTTGATTTTATACAATATATATTTGGTTTTAAGTTGAGTGGTAATGAGACCTTAGACAATCTAAACAGAAGAGGATGCCTAAGTAGTGTCTTTTCACTACAAAATATTATGACTAGGCGACCTAACGAAATATTCCTTGTCCAACGATTTCACCTTTTGTCATGATCCTCGAGTATTATCATTTAGTTGTGTTTGAGATATGTAGAAATTTATAGAATTTTCCTAATTTGAAATCTCCACCTCAATTCCATGAGGCTAGGCATCTACTTGTACATTTGTTTGCCTTGATGCCAAAACTAATTTCTTCAATGACCTTGCAAGAAACTTCATATCTACCCAACACTACTAATACTAAAACTCAATATTATAAATGCCATAAAGACTTCACACATACATCTTTGCATAGGCCATTAGGGAAATACCCATCTTCATACATAGATGGGAAAATTAATTTAGTTACAAGGAAACTATAATATCAACAATTAAGATGTGAAATTATCATTAAGCATGCTAAGAAAAAATATCAATCAACCTTGACTGTGGCCATCAACCACTCAACCATCTCTCCCGAGGAAAAATTCTATTCTACCTTGTTGATATTTGTGGGCTTGGGTTGGAGGTTGGAGCGCCACAAAATCATTTTGTGGGCTTGGAACCCAACATGTGGGCTTTGTACACAATCTTGTGTGTGTGAATCCATGAGGATTTTTCAACATGTGGTGGTTTGAGGTGATAAAGGATCTCAAGAGCAACCTGGAGCAATGAAAATCACCAAAATTCGAGTTGTTTATCATGAGGTATTAATTTTTGAAGATAGTTGGTGGGCTTTGTGGCACCTAATGCAGGTTGGTCTAGTGTATTTGTGGCACAAAACATGTTGGAGCACACCAAATGAAGCCCTTATATTTTGTATAAATATAAGGTGAGTTGGGAGGCATTTAAAACATCCAAAGTGCCTCTTTCTCATAGAGATCACATATGAGGAAGTCACAGCTAGACGTGGAGCATTGAAGTCTGTTTTTGGTTTTGGGCTGCACAAGTTCATAACAGGTGTGAGAGCCACGCGAGACTATTCTGAATAGTCGCGATAGTTTCTCGGTGTTGATTTGGGGTAGCATCGGATGTGCTCTAGCCATGAAATTTGGCAGAGAGGTTGGGGCACATGAGATCTCCAATACCCAGAAAGGGTTTGGACGGATTCTAAACAGATCAGGAGATATTAAAATAATTAATATTTTTAATGGAGTCCCTAAGTCTAAACTTAGGGAAAATAAAATATTAATGTGTATTAATATGAATCTATGTTAGAATGGTCCAAAAGACATGGATCAAGCCAGATCTAATCTTAGTCATTGATTAGGGACTTAATCTCGGTCGTTGATATGTCAACAGGAAAAGTATAAGAGGAGGCTTGACGGTCACTTAGAGAACACACCAGATGATCAATCATTCTATTCTCTAGAGCGGGGTTTGCTAAGAGAGGTAGAATCACTGATCGGGAGAGCAGTTGAGGGGAATTGAGTACAAAGAAATAGAGAAGGCAGATATTGTGTTGGGAGAGCAGCGCAACAGCCAAGGAGGGTGACGTAGAGCCAGTAAGGGCTCACGCAGGGCCACGTAGAGCCAGCCAAGTGCTGCGCAGAGCACCAAAGGGGCTAGCGCAACTGACGCAGAGGCTCCCAGAGCTGACGCAAGGCCTCCTGGGGCTGACGTAGGGCTAGCATGAGACAGAGAGGGGCTGACTCAGTCTAGATTGGGCAGACGCTGGGGTTGTAGGAGCAGTTTTGTGCTGAGGAGCTACTCGAAGGGTTTTCCGGGGTTTTAGCTAAAAGATTTCTCTCAAACTGTGAGGTATAGCTGCTAAGGAAGTTCTCTGTTGGGTAGGCCAGTTTCAGCACCCAAATTGTACTCTGATATTGCTTAATAAGAAAACCCTCAGATAGCTGCATCGGTTTTCCCACGTTGGGTTTTTCCGGGGACATTGGTCCAAAAATAATGGTGTCATGTGGTGTGTTTGTTCTTGTTTCTTTTAGTTGCTGATCTATAATATGTTGAGCATGCACTAGTGTTTATTTTCAGTATTTAATTTGTAAATAACTTGTTAAAGAAAAATAACAAGTAGGTAGGAATAAATCAGAAAAAGTGCATGAAGGGTTTCTAAACTAAGTAAACTTAGAAACTTCAACATGGTATCAGAGTGTGATTGCAAATCACTTGAGGACTAAAATAAATTGGTTGAGTGGAGCAATAGTAGCAAAAAGCAGTTGTCCCGAGGTGACAGAAGTTGTTTCTAGCAGCGCAAAAGCCAAGAAGTGTGACGCAGAGCCACACAAAAGAAGTCGGGAGCTGCGTAGAGCCTTAGACAGGTCAGCGTTGCTAACACAGAGGGCCAAAGCGCTGATGCAGGGCATCCCAGGGCTGACGCAGACCATCTATGGTGACGCAGACCCATCTGGGGTGACGCAGATCCAACGTGAGGCAGAAAGGGGCTGACACAGTTCATAGAGAGGCAGTTGTTGGAGTCTAGAATGCTGCAGAAATATTGCAGAGTGGAGTTGGTGAGGTATTGTACTCAAAATAGTACCTGACAGAGCAGGGTCAGAGGAGTTGTTACCGAGGGTTTCTAGCTGAGGAACCTGGATCAGCAGTGTAATTGCACAAGACGATTAGAGTAGGGGGCATCTCGACAAGTAGCAGAAGGATTTCCAGGAGGGAAATCAGGACTCAGAGGGAGTCCAGAAGAGAACTTCCAAACGGGAAGTAGAGACTCAGAGGAGTCGAACAGAGAACTTCTAGGAGGGAAGTAGAGGAGCGACATGGCACTACACGGGGTAAGAGACTAGGATAGATTGGACGGAGCATTGAACTTCGCAGTCTGGAAGTGTTTCCGGGAAAACTAGTGTCCATTCAGAGATGCTAGTACCACTAAGACGAGTAGCTATCTTAGAAACAAACAATTCAAAGTAACTTGTGTTTTCCTTTATAAGAGATAGATGAGAGAGAAGCAGAGAGTACCAACCTCAGTCTTTCACTTGGCTCCTTACTTGTTTCCTCTCTCCCTTGATAGAGCTTCGCCACTCCTTTCTCACTTGTCCCGCTTCAAAGAATAGTTGTAGAGTCAAAGCAGAAAAATACCATCAAAGCATAGAGATCTATAACCATAAACAATGTAGAATCAGATGTACATTAACCATACAAATGCATACACAAATACAAGATTCAGAAATATACAATTATATGGAGGAAAACTCAAATAGCTTTATTGATAGAAGTAGTAGAAGAGAGGATTACAACCCAACTGTCTGATCCAGCATCATCCTCCCAGCATGAAAACCCTCTTCACCTCATGAAAAGAAATATCACCCAACAATATAATGTCTCAAAGAGAATCCAATAGCGCTTCCTTACAAATTACAAAATTCCAGCCTCTGGATCTCTAGGATGAGGGATCCATATATAGATATTTGCAGGGGGGTGAGTCAGCTTCTGGGATTTTGATTAGTGTCATTTCACTGATAGTTCTTGGTTCCACTTGGAGATTTCATGATCTCTTACTCATCCCTGGGTGAATTCAGAGAGGCAAGTGTCATATGAGCAGTTTCTAGAAGATTCTATGAGTTTCCACCTAGCAAACTGCCTCTGCCATTTGTCTGCTCTCGCTCATCACATCCTATAGAAGGGTTTTTTAGTATGCATCACACCCTTTGTGTGTAGCAGGTGAGATGCATCGCACCCTCAGCATGGAGCAGTCTGTATGGTCCAGTTTTGACCAGTTCTGAGCAATTTTTTCAGGGAGAACTTCTGGGAAATGATGTAATCAGTTGACCTTGATCCTTTAGGGTATGAAACAACACTTTTAGGGGTTTGAGAGCCCTTAGTTTATTGACATATGTGATTGGGGTTGCAATGCCCAAATATATCTATAACAGTTGCCCCCTAAAGCATGAGGTCGTAAATCTTCTGATGTCGGGTGAAATGCTTTATCATGAGGATCTGAGGCTTTTCAAACTGGAAGGTGACCTGTATAAAATACAATACAATACATTATCTTCATATTATTTTCATGATCTAGCTGAGGCAAGCATTCCCATGCTCAACTTTATAAATTCATTTTCATGTACATAGGACAGACAATCATCTGCGTGGCAGACTGATGATTTTGGTAGAGCCATCATCCCTTAGCCTCGATGATTATCTGTGCAGCCATGGAGTACATTTGATGTTTTTATTTTCACGAATGTATCACAGCCCAGATGGATGAAACTAGATATGTGGTCTTCAAACTCGTTCAATCTTTGCCCGATGTACAAGTCGATCCATGTGAAAATATGTTCTGGTGTCGAACATGGAAAGACATCGCCTGATTACCAGCCAATGATGTAAGTTGTTAACAAGCGCAAGAGGAATCACCAGTAATGATAATGACCCTCAAGGTACTGTAGTACAATTCATGTGGTGTGAATACATGAGTCGATGTCGAACACCACATAAAATCTTCGATCGAAGGCCATTGATGTAAACCTATCGCTGGAAGTGAGAAACTTGCCATTGAGGCATGCAAGCTTCAAAGTACTAAAAGGGTTGTTCCTAAGTCAACTTCTTGGATAATGAGATGATGTCAACAAGAAGTGACCCATCATAGGAGGGCCTTAATGAATCCCATATCTATGAAACATAATGGAGCAAATGATTTTTGTGGAGGTGAAAATGATCTGATGATACAAGGTTCAGGGTGGCGGTCATGAAAAATGGAGCACGAAGGTATTGCAGCGGATGAGGTGTTAGCTGGGTTGGTGAATTCTCTGAGCGACTTCTCTTCAACATATCAGCGACACTAGAATGGATTGGTAGCGTTAACGCCAAAATGGATGGTGCGGAGGACCAATGGTGATATGACCGGTGAACGGAATAGCCCAACCCGACTCAATCATGGTGATGGAGTGAAAGTGTCATGTTCAAGAATGACCTGCTACCAATGAAGTTCTTTAAGTTTTCTTCCCTTTTTCCCCAGTCATTGTTGATCAATACCTCTTTGTTTTCGTCAAGCTTGAGGAGGATAACATATGCTTGTTCTATAATTTTCCCTTTGGGCAAACCTGTCGCTATGTTTTAGCGAGCCTAGCGACAGTGAAACTCGCTCTTGTCCGTACAGACAAGTTTGTCGCTATTGTTCTAACAAGTTTAACGACAAAGATAATTTGGTCCTTTTCAGTTTTAGAGAGTCTGAAAAGAGACAAAAAGGAAACTCCAGTAGTCCTTTTTCGTAGTATAATCCCTTAAGTCCAAAAAAGTATAAAATAATACGAAAGGGATGACTTTTCCGATCACTTTAGCGAGCCGAAAAAGACAAGCGCTCGATCTTTTTGTGTAATGATCCCTCGGGTCCAAAAAGATTAAAATATAGAGGAGGGATGGCACTTCCAATCACTTTAACGAGCTGGAGAGGCCAATTGCTCAACAATCTTTTCATATTTTATGAGTCTAAAAAGAGCTTAAAGGAGACTTGTTTTTTAGGAACGAGTGATGTTTTCAAATAGCAACTGGTTCTAGGTAAGTTTGGAACTTTTCAATCATGGCAGTGTAAAGAAGGTGGCTAATAGAATCACTCGTCGCAGCTGTTCCTTAAAAGGGTAAACAATCAAGTGGAGGCGTATGATTGGCTAAAAAGGTGGAGGTGATGGTAAGAACATGACCAAGGCTCAAAAAGTTGATAGCAATGCGATCACAAAGGTTATTTATTGAAGGTGGGTTATTTTTTAATGAGCTTGAACTCTGGTGGAACATATGCTCATTGCTAGGTTTATCTTTTAACGAGCTTGAACTTCGCGGAAACGTGCTCATGCCAGTCGTATATTAAGGATGTCTCTCATTAGTAGGTTCATTTTTTGGGGAGCTTGCCCCATGCGAAACTTTGCTCCGAAGCCTTTTGTATGTAGGCTAGGAACGACCAACTACTACCCTAAGGGTTAAAGAACTACTAAGGTTAGGTAGAATAGTTTCTCGCCGGGAAACATTTCCTTTACTTTGTCGTCACTGTCGGTCCCGGCAAAGGTGAATGGTGGATCAGACCAATCACCTAACTTAAGCAGTTGAAGTTAGTAAAAAAATATAGGGTTAGAGTTACGTTGATCGCTTTTCGCTTGCATAGAAAAGGTTTGCATGCCCCCAGGTATAAAGAAAAATAGAGTTTCCAGGTTACCATATGGAAGTTCTTGCATTAAAGCAAGGTTGTTCCGCTCACGTTGCAGACGAAACACTTCCTTGGCTCTATCCATCGAAATAGACAAAGGTGAAAGGTGTGGATCCACTGCCAATCACATAACCTTCGACGAGGAAATATTTTTCCAGACTAATCCCATTTTCCTAAACGGAAAGGTGTGTCAGATTGGTCATATTTCCTACGAGGAAACATATCTTATATCTGGGGTTTTCCTGCCGAAGAAGACCAGGGCGCGTGCCCCCTGGGTTTAGTCACATTCACCGAATCACTCACGATCATCAGGCGGACGGACTGGAGGTTGATGAGACATTCATTGTGCAAAAAAATACCATTTAGGGATGGCATTTGACTCGTAGCCATGTTTGAACCGGGGAATGAAAGCTGGTCAACGAGCTGGACCATTCTGCCTTCATACGGGAAACACATCACCCGAAAGAGTGAGGAAACAATAGCTCCCATGCTGTAAATGTAGTCACGTCCAAGGAGTAGATTGTAATCTAAAGGCCATTGGAATACCATCATGTTCAGATGAACGGTTTTCCTTCTCAAAGTTATAGGCAAGTTTGGAAGGATCCCTAATGGTCGACTGGTTCCTTTATTGAAGCCTGACAGATTTCGAATCTCAGGTAGAAGTGATGGCGAACCAAGCGCTTTCCAAGTAGTTGAGGAAAGGATACTCACAGAAGCCCCTTCATCTATGATAGTACCAACCATGATCATTCTGTAAGCTTGTACTATGATTCGGAATGGTACATTAGATGGCAAGCAGGGTCTCGAAAGTAGATTCCAATCAAAGGAAACGACTAGATTGCTTGGAGGAGGGACCGAATAAACGGCCGGATGAATCTCTTGAACTGAGGAACTTCCTTCTTATGGTAGAGGAACGGGTAGATAGCCCTCCTGTTCATCGGATTCTGTGTTAACAAAAAGAATTTGAATGGTGTCATTCTCATTCTCTTTGGAGACTGTATCATCTGAAGGTGGACCTTCTGAAGACAAAACTGGGTCAACTACCGTCTTGACCTATTGACTTTGGTCTGGTGTGGAATCAGAGGGTTTATCTTTGATGATAGGTGTTTCGACAGACAACAGAGGTGTGTCAGTCAGATTTTCAACTAGTGATGGACTTGGCAAGAGTTTCTTGTATCCAGGAGGAAGTTGCTGCGGTGAAGCAGGACGGTTATCCAAGACTCTTTTAGCTTCATCCAAGAAAGGGCAATGGTGGAGGGCATTATCACCTTCACACAACCTACAAGGAAACTTAGATCTTCCTTTTTTCCCATTGACTTCATTTTCACTAGTTGACGGTGTACTCTCAACATTATCGACAGAGGTTGAAGACACCAGATTGTGCAAGCGGGGAGACCAGTCTCTCAAGATCCGTGGGATGCAGGGACAATCTTGATGATAGTGGCCTCCTTTGCAAATGACACATGGAGATTTGCATTTGGATGGTGCAGTGTCTGAATTTTCACCAGACGATGCATGGTTGCCCCCTTTCGCCGTTGGCTTCTTCTTCTTCTTCTCCTTCCCTTTCTTCTTCTTCTCAGTTACTTGGTTTTTAGTGTTACTAGTTTCACCAAGCAAAGAAGAAGGAGAGGGAGAAACAAACGAAGTGAAAGGTGGGGGAGAAACTTCAGTATCATCTGGTTGTTGATTTGATTGCTGAGGAATTACGGTGTTTTGAATGACAGAGGTCGAGAATAGCCATACTGGCAGGCCAATTGCGAGTCTTGGAAGGGACAATGTAGCCATGTGTGGAGCACCAACATCTCCCCAAGAGGAGAAAGGAGTAGGATTCCCCCCAAGGGGAAATCCTTAATTGGTGGACTCCATTTTCTCAACCTGAGACCAATGAGGGAACAATGATGTTATTCCGAATAAAATAAATCTTATAATGCTTTGACACAACTTGCTTTTTCAATTTTTAAGAGTCGAGAAAAAGCTAAAGATGACTCTAGTCGCCTTCGATTTTTAATGAGCCTGAAGTGACAAGTGCTCATATGGACCTTTTCTTTTGAGTATGAAAAGGAAGGAAGTGACTAGTTTGGAAATCTAGACAAAGGGATTACCAAACCAATCGCAAAACTGCAATATACACCTCGGTGGTAAATTATAGAGAAATTACAATGGACTTTACTTACGACAGTCAATCTTCCCAAATGTTGTGTTCAGTGCATTGCAATTGATAGGGCGGCAGACACGACTTTCTAAGGATAAAGGATATCAACCTATTGTGGTCTCCCGATATATACTCGAAGGTACGTGGGAGCACAAGTTCGTACTGGCACTTGTCGTATCAAAGAGGAGGAATCACCCAACCTACGATGAAAACGATAGTTACTAGGCTTTACGACGCCGGAATACGTCTCTAGCCTAGACTTCTAGATGTTGTGCGTTAGGTTCCAAAGCGTTTTTATGTTCATTGAAGTTTATTTTATAGTTGATCTTTCTTAAGAAGTTTGCCTTTCAAGGTTCACCGCATGATGTAGATGTACAACTCCTAAATATGCAATCTAAAATGATAAACAGTCATTTATTTTCTTTTAGCAATGAAAATCCTAGCTACTAAGGAAAGAAAAATATGATTCTTTCAACATAGAGCAGAGAGCACACACTAAATGCATTTTTCCTAAATCAATTTCCGCATGCAGTCTAAATGCAAATGCACATGCATGTATTTGTTTTTCAGTTCTCTTAATGTGAGAATGAAAAAAGGAAAACTAAGTACAAATCTGAACTACTTTTCTTCGAAGCGACACTTTAACAATTTCTTTTCAAAAAAAATGAAAGGAAGACTAAGACGACACTTTCTCTTTCGAATGGAAAACTGTTTTCGACACTTCAAAGAATTGATAATTCAAATCAAATATAATGGCAAAAGTGTAATTGACTATCTAAAAGAGGAAGAATTTACGACACTCTTTTTCTTGACTGAAAACGACAGTTGCGACACTTTGGAATCAAAATACGACAGTTCGATTAAGCTACTGTTTGCAAAGGAGGACTGTAAATGATGAAAAATACATAAAAAAAAAAAAAAAAAGAGAAAACTTTCACAATTCCTTATCAATGGAGGTTGAATAATGTGAAGGAAGAAGGTTTCAACAGTGATATACTGATCATAGACAGCAAAACTATTGAATAGAGTTGAAAACAATGAAGAAAAAACCAAAATCCGGAGGTAGAAACAGTCTCATTCAATCATCGCACCTGTCCTTAAGGAAAACAGGGATGCATCTCACCTATAGCACACAGGAGGTGCAATGCATCCAGACTGCCAATGAGAGACAGTGCAATGGTCTAGGGACGAGACTGAGCTTGGTTTTCACCCACAGTTTGCAGCTAAGATCAGGGATTTAGGCTGAGCTTATGATAGATAGTAAACACAAAGTATAGGGGTTGATCTAATGAGGTTATTGAGCTACCACCAGGGCACTTAGGATGTTTGCAAGTTAGATATTTAGTTCATAAACCAACCTGGAGATTGACTGAAGCAGCGTTGATCTACTTTGCAGTTGCATAGCAAAAATAGTTCGAAGGCTAGCTGGCTTAACCTTAGGCTCCGTCTATAGTTTATAAAGTAAACAACAGTAGCAAACAAACAAACTATTCGTTCCCCAGTGGAGTCGCCATTTTTTTCCGGGAAAACTATTGTCCATTCAGAGCTGTTAGTCCCACTAAGACGGGTAGCTATCTTAGAAACAAACAATTCAAAGTAACTTGTGTTTTCCTTTATGAGAGATAGATGAGAGAGAAGCAGAAAGTACCAACCTCAGTCTTTCACTTGGCTCCTTACTTGTTTCCTCTCTCCCTTGATAGAGCTTCGCCACTCCTCACTTGTCCCGCTTCAAAGAACAGCTGTAGAGTCAAAGCAGCAAAATACCATCAAAGCATGGAGATCTATAACCATAAACAATGTAGAATCAGATGTACATTAACCATACAAATGCATTCACAAATACAAGATTCAGAAATATACAAGTCTATGGAGGAAAACTCAAATAGCTTTATTAATAGAAGTAGTAGAAGAGAGGATTACAACCCAGTTGTCTGATCCAACATCATCCTCCCAGCATGAAAGCCCTCTTCACGTCATGAAAAGCAAGATCACCCAACAATACAATGTCTCAAAGAGAATCCAACAGCACTTCCTTACAAATTACAAAATTCTAGCCTCTGGATCTCTAGGATGAGGGATCCATATATAGATATTTGTAGGGGGTGAGCCATCTTCTGGGATTTTGATTAGTGTCATTTCACTGATATTTCTTGGTTCCACTTGGATATCTCATGATCTCTTACTCATCCCTGGGTGAATTCAGAGAGGCAAGTGTCATATGAGCAATTTCTAGAAGATTCTCTGAGTTTCCACCTAGAAAACTGCCTCTGCCATTTGTCTGCTCTCGCTCATCGCACCCTACAAAAGGGTTTTTCAGTATGCATCGCACCCTCAGCATGGAGCAGTCTGTATGGTCCAGTTTTGACCAGTTCTGAGCAGTTTTTCCAGGGAGAACTTCTAGGAAATGATGTAATCAGCTGACCTTGATCCTTTAGGGTATGAAACAACACTTTTAGGGATTTGAGAGCCCTTGGTTTATTGACATGTGATTGGGGTTGCAGTTCCCAAATATGTCTATAACAGGAAGGCCATAATCTTATCAGTGCTTGACATGAATCATGTCAAGAAATTCGCCTTGAAGACGATAGCTATCCCAGTCGACCCAAATGATAATGACAAGTACGAAGAGGCGATGGCAAGGGCCAAGTGCATTATCCTTAACGGGATCAAGGATCATGTGGTATCACATATAGCTGAGAAGGAAACGACAGTTGAGATGTGGGAGGATCTCAAGAACCTGTACCAGCATACTTCTGTGCAAAGAAGAATGCTGCTCGAGAACCAGATGAGGTCGTATCAAATGACGAAGGGTCAAACGATTAACTCCTTCCTCGGAGGACTGAATGAGATCCAAGATGAGTTGACTGTTATAGGAGCGACACCAGATCAGGAGCTTATGGTGAGGACAACCCTGAATGCTGTCTCAGAAGAGTGGGAAGTGTTTGTCCATAGCATCCTGGGCAGAAGGACTCTCCTACCTTGGGACGAGATGTGGGAAGCTCTTCATCGAGAATAGATCAGATGGCAGTTAAAGACAGGTAGCAGCAGCGAAGGGATCAAGGTCAAGCAGGAGGAGGAGGATGTGGCCCTAGCATCTGAGGGAAAGCAGGAGAAGTAGAAGAAGATAGATCTCTCCAAGATAAAGTGCTTCCACTATGGGGAGATGGTTCATTATTCGACCTAGTGCCCAAGGAAGAAGAGTAAGGGAGAGTCTTTCGAGACTAAGGCAGTGCCAGCACGAGCAAAGAAGGAATTTTTGATAGACGATGACTGTGCCATGAGTGTACACGCGCCACTTGAGCTAAAGTGGGGAGACATCAAGTTGTAGTCAGGCAAACTACTGGCAATGAGGGGTAGGATCCTTGAGGTACCCAGCCTCTTGGATTAGACCTTTCTACGGGAGCCCCGACGAGGAGTAGCAGGACTGGGTGAGTAGGTAGAGACGGATGTGGATGAAGCAGCAAAGAGAGATACAGTGCAAGAGTCCCAAGACAGCGCGAGGCTAGCAGACTGCAATAGTGCGAGATGCACGAGTGTGTTGCACCAATACAGGAACGCACAGAGAGGTGTGCAACAGTGCGAGATGCAGGGAGGTGTTGCAGCAGCATAGAGGTCAAAGATAGGGATCTCTTGTCAACGAAAAAGGGAGCTTCAACATCAGAGGGTGTTTCTAGCCCAACAGGGAGGTCAGTTGGAGGATCAGATACTTACTTCTCAGTAACTGAGTTGCAGTGCAGCAGTGGGAAGCACGATGCAACATGATGAGAGAAGGTGCAGTGCAGATGCAGTGTTGGGAGAAAGGACCAGTAGCAGCACGGATGCAAAGGGAGTTGTGTTGGCCGGATAGATCGATCTTGCGGACAAGACCGATCTCCCTAGTATCAGAAGATAGTCTAGTAACAAACGGACAAACAAACCTATCTTTCTCTAGACATATGCGATTTATAAATAAATACTATAAAGGTGTTAAGATCCTACCTTAGATCCAACACTTGTTCGTAGTAGTCATCCTTCAATCGTTCGAAAGAGTTACCCTCCAATCGTTCGAAAGAGTTATGTTTTAAGACCTATAATCACAAACAAGCAAACATTAAATAGCACCTACATAGCAAATATCATAAATCATGTCTATTATGGTGATCAAGGAATCCATAAAATAAACCATCAATCAACAGCTTATTGAGAAAAACAAACTTATTTGTATTAACTTTGAAGTAGAAGAACCTTACAACCTTTTCAGCCTTGATGTTGAACAAGCTATTCCTAGGGTCCGAAACAGGAATTTCCTTTACTTTGACAAGCCTTGCACTCTTCCAAATGAGATCTTAGAGGTATGTAATCTATCCTCATAAAAACTCAACTAAAGAAGACTAAGTTCCAGTAGCATTTCACCTCAAAAATATTCAGCTTCTAACCTCCCAAGTAACTAGCCCAATGCAAATTTTTATAGTGCAGAGGAGGAGGTTACAGGTCCACCTATGAAGGGATAGAATCCTCCTTCAAAGGGATAAGCTCCTCACATCAAGGGGTTAGCTCCTTAAGGTATGGGATGCATGAAACTTAAGAGAGCGAACTTGCCACCTCAAGATTCCTTCCAGAAGCTTCTAGAAATGACTGAAAGTGAGTTTTTCAAAATGTACTCGTGCCTTTTTAACTTTTACAGGGGTCTGCACCCTTAATACAAAGACAGTACGGTCAAGTGCGCATGAGACTTGACCATTAGGTGCGGGACCACGGGTAAGACAAAGAGAAATTGCAGAACAAGAGTTTTAAAGACTTTGAGGGCTTTTCTCTTGTTTTCAAGGCTTGATATGAGGAACTGATGCTTTAGACTTGCAGAGGAGGCAAGTATGAGTGGTAATGAACTCACACATATGGCAGAATGTCAAGGTGACAATTTTTAGTGCAACAGATTGCCCCCTAAAGTGCGAAGTCTGTAAAAGATGAAGATAGAGTCTGTCATTTATGAAGAGTGAAGTACTTTATCATTTCAAGGATCATCCTGTGGACACCCCATTCGGAACCTGTAAAAACATTCAATGCAAAATATATATATATATAGACATATCATCACTTAGGTAGGCATTCCCATACTCAGATCAAAACTGACTAGAAAACTGACTAAACTGTTCTGATACAGGAATGACTTTTGTAATACATCAAGAGTATAGACATGTGTAGACACAGGATGGACGCAGCCATCTGTTTATGAATAGTCCACTGTATAATGAATAACAAAATTCCTCGCAGCCTGGATGGTAGAAACTAGATCCAGGGTCTTGATTTCCACTTCCCACACTAGTACGATTCTATCCATGTGAATGAATGTGTCGAAGTCGAACATGGTAGAAACGACTTGATTACCAGTCAATGATGTGAACAGTTAACAAGTGTGAGAGAAACCACTAGTAATGTCAATGGTTCTCAAAGTACTCAGTACAATCCATGAAATGTGAATAAATGAGCTGAAGTCGAACATGTCATAGAATCATTCGATTGAAGGTCAATGATGCAACCTATCGTCGAAGGCGAGAAAAGTGCCATTAGGGCATGCAATTTTCAAGGTACTGACGATTTCTAGATCAACTTCCTAGATAATGCGCTGAAGTCGATAGAAAGTGATCCGTCGTAGGCAAGCCCACAACACGAAATTATAGATCAAGTCTTGAAGAAATATATTGGCGAGGACTGAATTAGGGATGGTCAAAATGGATGATAGATATTTCGCAGATGAATGATTTGTTTGAACTATTCTCTTGAACACATAACGACACTGCAAATGGCTTGGTGACAATTGACCAAAAGCTAATACCCAGAAACCGGCTAAAGACTTTCAATGTGGTTTGATTAACTGTTAGGCAAAGGATTTTCCCAACCCAGGTGAACAAAAAGTGTCGTGTTTAGGGGTGGTTGACGGCTTTTTTACAAAACAAAGTGTAACAAATAGGTTCATTTTTCTTTCTTTTCCCCCACCATTTCTGGAAAGTACCTCTTTATTTTTTACAAGCTTGAGGAGGATAACATTTGCTTGTTTATAAGCTCATCCTTCGGATGAATCCAACTTAGTTTAAAATTCGAACCCTAAGAAGGAGTGGTTTGTTCCTGTTTGAAATTGAACAGGTCCTTTACTGTTAAATTTTAACGAGTCCAGTATAGGAAAAACTCAGTGTTTTTCAATTTTATGGAGTCAGAAGAAAAACTTAAGAAAACTCCATGGGGGTACTTTTTCATAAAATAATCCCTCAGGTTCGAAAAAGGATAAAATAATATAGGAGGGATGACATTTCCAATACTTTAACGAGCTAAAAAGACAAGCGCTCGACAATCTTTTCATATTTAACGAGTCTGAAAAGGGTTTAAAGAGGACTCTATTGACCGTAATTAGTCAATGTATACCTTTTTCGTAAATAGTCCATTTCAATCCATAAAAGGGGTAAACTTATACTGAAGGGATGATTATTCATTTATTTTAACGAGTTCGAACAATCAAGTGCTCGGCAATCTTTTCAATTTTCGAGAGTCTGAAAAGAGCTTAAAGAGGACTCCAATGTTTTTCTTTTTCGTAAATTTTTGAAAGAGTCCGAAAAAGTGATAAAAGTATGCTCTTTGTTGAAAAATGATCAATTTTCCCGAAAAATCCAATATTCTGCACAAAAACTCAAAACATTACACATACCTGTTTAAGATAAATAAAAATGATTTAAAAATTTACCTTTTTAAAGTGAAAAATAAATAAATTAAAAATTCATTTATTCGAAAAAACTTATAAAAAGGGCTTTTCTAACTTCATTTTTACCATTTGAGTTCAGAGTGAGAAGTGAGAGCTTTTGGGTAAGAAAGTTCCTGTGAAGATTCTGGAAAATCCGTCTGTCGGAATCAAAAACCGTCAGCTCCAGGTAATCCACATCCTCTTTAACTTGCATTTCATCCATTTACATTTTGATTTTAGGCTTGAATTTTGATTTTTGAAGGAAAAATAGGTTTAGAAATTCGCTCACGGGGATCTGCAGGTGCAACACGTGGGATCTGCGGACCCCGACTTTTTTCTATAAAGAAAAAAGTCATGGGTCCGCACCTATTGCTCACAACCTGTGTGGACCTCCGCACTGTTTCTAAGCAACGGGTGCGGACCCCGTGAAATGAATTTTAAAACTTAAATTTCTCCATTTTTGCCCAAAATTTTTCGAACTAGCTTGTTCTAATATGTCTTTTTATGCATTGTAGAACATTCAAAATGCTTATTTGTCGAGAACGTGAGGACGAGGATGTAGATTTTTCCGCACTAAATCATATGCCCACATTGCAGGCATTGAGAGCATGCAGATTGCTTAAGTTTTGGGGCATACAGGGTATGAGGGCCCAAGTAGACCTCTTGCAATGGCTGGTAGACAGATGGAACACAGAGGACCAGTGCTTCGTGATTGGTGGCCACCAGCTCTAAATCGAGCTAGAGGACATATACTTTTTGACTAGTTTCTTCAAGAGGGGCGAACAATTCTCTCTTTTCGGGACTAGGCCAGGTGGCCAGTCTGTCGCTAGTCTCCGATTGGAGTTTTGCGATGAACAAACAAAGGACAAACAGATTGATATGAAAACTATCAACCATCCTGAGCTTAAGGTTATTGCATTCACTGTTACCAAACTATGCGGGAGTGCAGCATTGCATGTGGCTATTGGATCCCAGATGCAGATGGATGTAGACTGTTTTCGAGGCACCATATTCAACTGGTGCGAGGCTGTGTTGGCAAATGTGAAAGGCCAACTAACTAGAGCAAAGAATGGACAGATGAAGAACTTTGGATATGGATTCATTGTAGTTAGATTTGCTCTAGAGAGGATCCCCATGTTATCCCCGCATCATATTCCTGTTGATGTTGGTCTTCCTCGAGAGCCTAAGATAGTTCAATGGGTTTCTTTGATGGCCCGTCACCCTGAGGAGGGTACAGAGGTTGTTCGATTTCCACCTGAGTATTTTCATTGGTTGAAAAACCAACTTTTTGTGATTCAAGATTTTCTATACGTCGGGATGGATTATCGTGGTCCCAGACATGATTCTTCCACCAGGAGAATAATGGGATGATTTAGGTAAAATCATTTTCAACACTTTCTAAGTTTTAATTTTTATTTTTTTTTAATCGTCCAAAACTGACAATCAAAAGTTTAAATGCAGATGTGGGTCCACGTTGACCAGCTGCTCTCCAACCTTATGAGAGGAGACAACCAGCTGCAGCAGCACTAGCCCCACAGGACCAATCAGTAGAGATCCTGACCGACTTGGAGCATCATCTAGAGCGCTTGACACTAGATATTCCAGAGACTGATATAGATGATATTCCACTTAGGTTACAGAGATATGTGATTAGGGTCCCAGGACCTTTTAGGAGGTTCCTATGTAGGGTGGCCCGAGCAGTGGTTTCTTATCGTGATCATCGCCAGGATATGATGATCGATTTGTAGACTCATGACATTTTTACTTTTTTGTATTATCATTTTTGCCGATCATAAGGTGTTTTTCAACCTATGATCGAAGACAACGTATATTTTGAAACACTACTTCTATGCTATGATATATCATTATTACCAGCTATCTCGTGTAACATGTTATCGGATGTTATTAAATTCACTGTTTTGATTATTGCAAATGTCTATTTATCATACTAGAAGCAACTGCATCTGCTAATGTATTTAAATGTCTTGGAATATGCTGATATTCAATGTAGTCAAATTCACATTCCAAGAGACGAAATCTCAAAAATAACCTTAATAACACTGGATTTCTAATGGCATAAACCCTGTTAAGCTGTAATACAACGAGTTCAGAATCAAACCTAACAGTCAAACTACGAATCCAAAATGAGATGGATTCAGATAATAACTCAATCACTGCACTATACTCTGCAATGTTATTCATTGTTTGACCAAGGCTTACCCCATGCATAGATACTAATTCATCAAAGGGTGAATAGATAACCCAAGCTGCGGAAGAAATGTTCCATGTACTACGACAAGCACCATCAGTAAAACCAATGTATGTTTGAAGAGACGTCGACATCTACAATATCAAGAGTAAAATCAAGATAAGCAGGAATAATGATAAGAGCACTCTCTAAACTAGGCACACTTTTCTAATCCAAAACACACCAGCTGTAAAGAAACTAATCTAATAAAAAATATCCACATAGAATTTAAGCATAATATCTCTTCAGATAAAGTCCATTTATGGGTTTACCCGAAGAGACACCGTCAAAATCTATCAATTCATAAGCCCCTTTTGCCAGCTTTCGCTTAACAATGTAAGGACCATGTGACATAGGTACAAATTTTCCAACCCCTAGCTTATCGTTTGCTTGATCATATAGTAAAACTAGGTCTCCTTCTGAAAAATTACAAGGTGTAACATTTCTGTCGTACTGAGCTTTTATTTGTTTCACATGAGTCTCGTTTGCTATTGCAGCAGTGCGTCGATTCTCATCTAGCTGAGCTAAGTACAAAAAACGTTTCTCTTCTTCAGAAGTAGCTGGGAGTAATTCTATGGCTAATTGTAATGACGGAATTTCGCATTCAATAGGTAACACTGCTTCCAAATCATAGACCAGTTGAAAAGGAGTGAAACTAGTTGATGTTTTTGCTGAGGTCCGATATGCCCAAAGTGCTGAAAATAGCATGGTATGCCAATTTGACTTATGAATACCAATGATTCTTTTGATCATAGTGACTAAAACTTTATTGATAGCTTCAACCAGACCATTAGCCTGCGAGTAATACGGAGTAGAACTATCGTGGCGCAGGCCAAGTTGATTTGTCAGTTCGATCATCATGATATTTGGAAAGTGACTTCCATGATCAGTAATAATAGCTTGAGGAACACCGAATCTAGCAATTATATGATTGAATACGAAAGTTGCAGGAGTCTTGCCGTCTGCCAAAAATGTAGGCATCACCTCAGCCCACTTAGTAAAATAATCTACGGCTAGGATAATATACGCATGCCCCCCGGCCGAGTGAGGGTTACATGTAATAAAGTCAATACCCCACTTTGCGAAAGGACCGACAGTAATTATAGGGTGAAGAGGAGTGGGTGGAGCATGCATCTTACGATCAAAGATTTGACAATTGTGGTATTTCCGAACTGCATAAATACAACCTTTGAATAAGGATGGCCAGAAATAACCAGCGCGCAATGTCTTTTGGGTTGTGGCATACCCAGACATATGACCGCCACATGCTCCAGAGTGACAGTCATTCAGAACCTTTTCAACTTCTTCATGAGTTAAACAACGTCGGAAAACAAAATCCGCTCCACGATGATAAAGTGTATCACCAATAATATTGTATTGTTGGGATTGGAAACGTATTTTCCATCGCTGAGATCATGAGATTTCAGGCCGAAAAGATTGGGTTTGGAGATAAACAATAATATCTCCATACCAAGGATCAAGAGTACTGATAAGAAACAAGGATTCATCTGTAATGGGCTCTTCCGCCACAGTTTCAGTATCAGTACGCGGGAAATCACACATCAGTTCGACAAAAACCAAATATTTCTTTACCTTGGATTTTTCAAATTCCAAGTCAAATTCCTGGAGGATAACTATCCATTTGGAATACTTGCCCCCTAGCAATTGTTTGGTCAAGATATACATCATATGGTTACAATCAAAAATGCACATGACGTGCATGATAGGACGGCTGGGGCGGTTGGCTTTCGCACCCCCCAGCCGTGATCGAGTCCTGCGGCGGCCCCTCGTTGGGCGTTTTCTATCGGCTATGCTGTATTCTGCTGGCTTCGGCCTTTAATTCTGCTGGCTTCGGCCGTAAATTCTGCTGGCTTCGGCCATATTGATTGTAAAAAATATCTGTAGGCTTCGGCCATATGTGGATTTTCTCTCTGAAAAAAAGGGTTACAATCAAAAATTACCGTGGTTTTGCATAATAAGATGTAGTGACCAAATCTTTGGACAGCTTGAACAGCTGCCAAGGCCAATTTCTCCACATGTGAATATTTAAGCTCAATTGGATGCAGAGTTCGACTAAGATAGTAAATCACATGTTCATTGTTGAATTCATCTTCCTGAACTAAAATCATCCCAATGGTGGAATGAGAAGCGGCGAGGTACAAAAGGTAATCCTAGTTTTAATTGGGAGGATGCAGTAACGGTGCATGGGTCAACGCGTGTTTGAGTGCATTAAAAGATTGATCAGTGATCTCATCCCAAAAGAATGGAATGTTCTATTTTAACAACCTAGTAAAACCTTTTGTTATCTCGGCGTAGTTAGGAATGAAACGACATAAAAAGTTTGTTTTCCCTTGCAAACTTTGGAGTTGGCGAAGAGTCAAAGGAGGAGGTAGATTGACGATAGCTTCCACCTTCGAGGGGTCGACACGAATGCCTGCCTTTGATACGATAAATCCAATTAAGCGACCCTTTTCTACACAGAATACACATTTGTGTGGATTCAGCCAAATTCGATAATGCTTACATCTCATAAAGATAGCTCGTAAATGAGTGAGATGATCAGCTCTACGCAATGAGTGGACAGGTAAATCATCGAGATAAGGTTACACAATGTGCTTGATGTCATGAAATGTGTAAGACATAGCCCTTTGAAAAGTTGCTCCAGCGTTGTTTAATCCAAAGGGTAATTTGCAATAAGCAAATGTCCCCATGGGAAAATGAAAGTTGTTTTAGCTTGATCAGCAGGGAGTATGTTGATTTGATTGTAATCGGAAAAACCATCCATAAAGGAGAACATTTCACTGCCGGCACAATCATCAATAATTTGATCGATATAGGGGGTTGGATAATTGTCTTTAGGACAAGCTCAATTAATATCCCTATAGTCGATACATACTCTTATCGTTCATTTTTTTGACAGGAACAATATTCGATACCGAATCAATTAAAGGAATTGGATAAATGAAACCTGCGTGAAGCAATTTCTCAACTTCGGCTTTGATAGCAGCAGCTTTTTGCGGATGTATTTGACGTAAGCGTTGTCAGACAGCTTTTGCATCCGGATATGTTTTAATTTCATGGACAACAATTTATGGATGGATTCCTGGCATTTCTTCATATGACTAGGCAAACACTTCACGGAATTCTTGAAATAGGGCTTTATAAGTGTGGATTTCATCGTCCGTACAAGAAGCACCTATATGAATGTTTTCAATAATTCCAGGCTTAACTGAAATGTCAATAGGAACCGTTCGAGAGATATTTCCCAAATTTAACTCAGAATTAGAATTCTGCAATGGATTTTGTGGTTCTTTGACATAGTCAGTCGTAAAAATAGAAGAAAAATCATTTTCAAAATGATCCAGCTCAGGTAAAAACGAAGATCGGTGATGAAGTTCTTCCCATGGTAAATCATCTGTAGGTTTTAACTCCGTACAGAAATTACCTGCATACGAATTCTAAAACACAGAAAATAAATAATGCGAGAGCAGAACACATAAAACACATATACACAGATATTTTCCCCTGGATCCCAAAACCGGGACTACAAGCTTGATTTTTCATTATGTTCCTTTCAATGTTATAATACATATTTATACATGCCGAAGCATCCAATACCATGGACCGAAAACCATCGCGTCCAAAAAACGTGTGCGAAAATCATGCACAAAACCATAGGTGGGTCCGCCCAACCTAACATAGGGTCCAAAACCAAAAAAATTTGAGGCGTTGCCCCGAACCCCATAAAGTGGGGTTACGAGTGCCCCTCAAACCCCCTGTTAACTATGTGGAAAGAATATAATACAACCCAACATTCTCCCACTTGTTGTTTTCTTTCCACAGGGGGCCACAAGAGAGCTTAGTCATTTTTCTAGCCCTGAAATGCCCATTGTCTCTCTACACCAAGAGGAATTCTCAGAGCTCACAGATTTTGTCAATGCATCTGAAGTATTCTTCAAAGTGTCCACCTTTACCAGCAACACCTTTTTGTATTCTATCATATCCCTCACAAAGTGATACTGAACATCAATGTGCTTTGTCTTTGAATGATATGCGAGGTTCTTTGCCAAGAAAATTGCACTTTGGTTGTCACAGTCTATCCTTATAGCTTCCTGTACTAACCCCATACTTGAACACAATCTCTGCAACCAAACTGCTTCCTTGCTTGCATGAGTGGCTGTGATGTATTCTACCTCTGTAGTTGACAGTGCCACTACAGATTGTTTCTTACTCATCCAACTGACTGCACCTCCAAATAGGTTAAACACATACCCACTTGTAGATATTCTCTGATCCAGATCTCCAGCCCAGTCTGCATCAACAAAGCCATGAATATTCAACACTCTATCCAATCCTGGTCTTCCTTGGTAGCACAAACCATAATCACTAGTGCCACGCAAATACCTGAAAACCCGCTTCACTATTATCCAATGTGTTAGTGTCAGTCTTTCCAGCCTTCCTCCAGTGATCAAATACGCTCTTACAAAGTGATTTTGAAGTGTGAAGGTCAAATTTTGTCATTTCAGTGAGTTTTCAAGCAAAATTTGGTCACTAGGCATTAGGTCTAGGGTTTGCTTTCACTCCTTTCAAAATTGCCCAAATGCCAACCCATGTCATCATTCAGCTGAGTCTATCATCATTCAGAGGGTTGTCATTATCATGTCAATGTCTAATGAGTCATTTTACACCTTGTTCATGCTTCAGTTGCGCCTAGGCAAGGTCATTTCCCTCTCCTAGGGTTTTGAAAGCTAATTTCTCTTGGATGGTCAAATCACTAGCAAAACTTGTATCCAGATGTTCATACACCTTCCCCTATCTTTCATGTACCTTATCAAACACTTCCCATCACTGAGATCCCCCAAATTCCTCATTTTTGCACAAACCCTAGTTTCTAGCTACAACCTGGCAATTTTCTAGGTTTGGCCTGTGTTTTGCCCTTTTGGACCCCTTCCCCTCGCTCAATCTCTGAGATTCCACTTTCCCTACTTCCTAACATCCCTCCCCACTCCCAAAAATTTCCCCAAGAATTTAGAAGCCCCATATCCCCTTCATTTCGCTTCATTTCCACGAAATTCCTTGTTTCACACATCGGGATCAGTTTCACTCAAAAGATGTTTCAGAGAAATCAAAGATGAATTTTGGAAAACTGAGAGATATTTTTGTCCACAACATGCCAAAGAAGAAAAACCTCCTTCACTTTTTGCACAGGTGTCATGGTTTTAGAGAAATGTTAAAAATACAATCGCCAGATCCAAGGAGGTTGGCCAAGGCACTAAAACGACGGAAAAGACCTGATCCACTCCAAATTTTGGCCAAAACCTCTTTGAATGAGCATGGTACTTGATTGGGGACTCCCAGCCCAAATTTCAAGAAATTTGGAGAAAATTTTGTCAATTGTGAATTTTTTGTGCCAAAAACAGGTTTTCTTCACCAACGCGTAGCGCGCCGCGCGCGACCCTTTAGATGGGCAACTCCATTTCAGGAAAACTCAGCATTTTTGGATTTTTCATGCAAAAATACACTTGCTCAGCAATTATCAAGAAATTTCACCAAGTTTTGAGCCTCCAAAAGGTCAAAAAACATGCAAAAAATGACTTTCTGCCACTTTTTTGACACACAGGAAGCAGTCTTGGGAGATTGCAATTTTGGAGGGGCAAATGGACACCAAATTCAGAAATTCCACTTGGGCTGAAAAGTAGACATCCAGACCTTTCCAACAAGAACACTTTTTCCTCTTTTGGACACCTGGAAGTGCCTCAAACGTTGCTCCAAAGGTGCGCTACGCGTTGGGCAATTTTCACATAAATGCACCTACAGCTCAGCAAAACGCAGTTTTGACTAGATTTGACTTTTTGGAGTGGATTTTGATCCTCCTTGTTGTAAATGATGTAATTTTATGATATTTTGACACTCATTTATCTCTTCTAGAAGATTCATTCATGAGATAGGAAAAAATTTAATGAATGAATTGGTTTCCTAGCTTATAGAGGCAAGTTGTTTTGACTGCCTAGTTTTCAGTGCTCAGTTTAGAATTGGTTGAAACAGCTCCTAGGATAGTGAGATCGACCCCTAGAGGCAAGGAAAGATGTTAGATTGCCTATATTATGTACTTTCTTGGTCATTTTCATGGTTGGACTCTTGAGGGAGAAGCTTCTATTGTATTACTCATTGTATCTCTGCAATTTTGGCAAAGGAAGAAAGACCAGGGTTTTGCAGTCCTTTTTGGGATTCCTGTGGTTACATGTATTGATGGTGTGTTTCTCTTTGTACTTGTAAGTTTTTTATGTGAATCATCTTCTTACTTTTCCTTTTGTAAATTAGGCAAATGAAGTGTTAAAGTAGAATTCATGATTGCCATGCTCTGCTTTTAAGTTTGCTTAATATCAATGTTTTCATTTGTTTAAGGAGAACTCAAGGTGTTTGCTTGCTCTCCTTAGCTCCTCACCAGTCATTCTCATCCATCCAACTCTTTCAAAGGCATCAATACAGTCTCCTATCTTGCCCCAAAGAGCCCCCTGCGAAAACTGTGTCCGATCCCCGCACCCAAAATTGCCTTTCCCCGATTTTCCACCAAAAACCCTAAAAATCCCAAATCAAACCTTTTATCAGTTTACTAGCCTAAAATCAATGTTCTTTATTGGTTATCTCCGCCCTTAGAAGATCTTTGCCGAGATATACCGGAGAGAGCCCTCTCCTGCCCCGTAGGGCTAGCTATGAGGCTAAGTGGTTTGATGTTGCCTTGGAGTTTGCCTTTCTCAGCCTGAGGTGAAATTTCAAGCGCTAACATATTGGCGACCATACTGGGGAGAACAAATGGTTTACTTGTTGATGTCATTTGTTTTATAAGCTACAGACGGAGCCTGAAGTTATGCCAGGTAGCCTTCGAAACGCTTTTGCTTTGCATTAGCGGAAGTAGATAAACGTTGCTTCAGTCAATCTCCGGTCTAGCTTGTAAACGTGACATCTAACTTGTTAATTACTCCAGTACATCTATCAAGTTCAGATCTGATTGTTGATGGTGGACAACGATCAGACACTGACAAGGCTGAAATCATTCACTAGCGACTCCTTCACTGAAAACTCCAGAGATCAATGCTTCATGGTGACTTCACTGCAGGAAGATTAGTAGCTTTGAGCTTTTCAAGATGGATCGGATTGCAAGAAGATACGCTCCCCTGAGCCGAGATCACATCCCTAGTTTTCCAAATAAAATTCCGAAGGTAGATTGGTCAAGGAATTTGCCTACATTTAATGATGATGGTAAGAAGGATGCTGCTTTACATCTAGTTAGATTTCATATGCATATTCGCAAGTTGAAGGTGGATTTTCCTGAAGATTGCTTGATGAAGATATTCTTGGCCACTCTGGAAGGTGCAGCTCAATCCTGGTATGAAAATTTGCCGCAGGCCTGTATTTACTGTTTAAAGGATTTTCATGCCTTGTTTATTGAAAGATATCAAGCATCTTATCCATCATTAAATTTAGTTCAAGACTGTTGCAAGCATGCTTGTAGTTTTATTGAAAGCCTTGAGAAATATTATGAAGATGATAATTTTATGGACGTTGAGATTATGGAGGCTCTGTATGAGAATCCATTTCAGCAGCACACAGAAATCTCAGAGGATACTTGTCAAGATCAGCAGGCTAAAGATTTCCATATGGTTGAAAATGAGGAAGGAGCAAATGTTGTTTCAGATCTGTCCATAGAAGAAGACAGCATGCAGGTAACGCAGGAAAGTAATGTTCCAATCTCAGAAAGTGATGATGATAAATCAGATCGGGAGATAAATTGTGATGAGGCAAAACATGTTGTTCCGGATCTCATAAAAGAGAGTTGTATTGTCGCGGCTGCCTCAAATGAAGAAAATGAAGTAGCAGACCTAAATGCTCTCATCTCACCAGCACTAGATCTTCATGAGGAGGTAGTTCATTGCCTCTGTGAAAAACAAGACAAGATCTTCGTTCAAGTAAGTGAAAAGGTTTCTCTGGATGAATCTATGATAGCTGATAGAAATGTTAGTGTTGGGTTTCACGAAACATCTGAAATTTCTTTTCTCATGATTGATGAATGTAATGAGAATCTGGCTATCATATCATATGAGGATGACTTACCATATATTCAAACTATAAAAGATCAGACCATTCAAGATTCCATTTCAGATTCTTCCTCATATGTCTCATGTTTTGAAATGTTATTTCAAGAGGAGATCTGCTCATCTACTTGTTCAGAATTTTTTGAGGACCAGGAACATACTCTTTCTGGAGTACATGATGAAGGAAGATCAGAATCAAGAGAAAAAGACACCTTGCTCTTTCAGCAGGAGGAAAGACTTTATGTTTTTCAAGATCCAATGGCAGATCTCTTGCATTCAACAGTGAAGGTGATTATTGCAGTATTCAGTGATGAAGGAGAATATGGTCAACTATGTTTTTGGATGCCTAGTGATAGGTTTGTATTGTTGACCAGAAGATTTAATCAGGAGAATCAATCAAGAAGGCATCTGCTTGATTGGTTGCATTGGCATTTTGATATAATTTGATGTATATTGTCTTGTAAGAAACACAGGTGGTTGTCATCATGATTTCAAATCTTGATGGACTGCTGCCCTTCAATAAGCTTTGTAAGTTCTTGTTTTAGTTAAGTCAGTCATGAGTCATTTGTGAGTCATTTTTCAGTCATGATTGGTTTCATAATTGTGTCGGCTTGAGTCAGGTTTCAGTCAATAAATGAGTCAAAGTCTGTGTTGGTTGTCGAAATGATGACTCCATAGCCCAATGGATAAGGCACTGGTCTGCTCTCCCAAAGATTTGAGGTTCTTGGCACCTCCAAGGAGCTACCATCCCCATTGGAGCCAATTTTAGTGTCAGTCTTTCCAGCCTTCCTCCAGTGATCAAATATGCTCTTACAAAGTGATTTTGAAGTGTCAAGGTCAAATTTTGTCATTTCAGTGAGTTTTCAAGCAAAATTTGGTCACTAGGCATTAGGTCTAGGGTTTGCTTTCACTCCTTTCAAAATTGCCCAAATGCCAACCCATGTCATCATTCAGCTGAGTCTATCATCATTCAGAGGGTTGTCATTATCATGTCAGTGTCTAATGAATCATTTTACACCTTGTTCATGCTTCAGTTGCGCCTAGGCAAGGTCATTTCCCTCTCCTAGGGTTTTGAAAGCTAATTTCTCTTGGATGGTCAAATCACTAGCAAAACTTGTATCCAGATGTTCATACACCTTCCCCTATCTTTCATGTACCTTATCAAACACTTCCCATCACTGAGATCCCTCAAATTCCTCATTTTTGCACAAACCCTAGTTTCTAGCTACAACCTGGCAATTTTCTAGGTTTGGCCTGTGTTTTGCCCTTTTGGACCCCTTCCCCTCACTCAATCTCTGAGATTCCACTTTCCCCTACTTCCTAACATCCCTCCCCACTCCCAAAAATTTCCCCAAGAATTTAGAAGCCCCCTATCCCCTTCATTTCGCTTCATTTCCACGAAATTCCTTGTTTCACACATCGGGATCAGTTTCACTCAAAAGATGTTTCAGATAAATCAAAGATGAATTTTGGAAAACTGAGAGAGGTTTTTGTCCAAAACATGCCAAAGAAGAAAAACCTCCATCACTTTTTGCACAAGTGTCATGGTTTTAGAGAAATGTTAAAAATACAATCGCTAGATCCAAGGAGGTTGGCCAAGGCACTAAAACGACGGAAAATGCCCGATCCACTCCAAATTTTGTCCAAAGCCTCTTTGAATGAGCATGTTACTTGATTGGGGACTCTCAGCCCAAATTTCAAGAAATTTGGAGAAAATTTTGTCAATTGTGAATTTTTTGTGCCAAAAATAGGTTTTCTTCACCAACGCGTAGCGCGCCGCGCGCGACCCTTTAGATGGGCAACTCCATTACAGGAAAACTCAGCATTTTTGGATTTTTCATGCAAAAATACACCTGCTCAGAAATTACCAAGAAATTTCACCAAGTTTTGAGCCTCCAGAAGGTCAAAAAACATGCAAAAAATGACTTTCTACCACTTTTTTGACACACAGGAATCAGTCTTGGGATATTGCAATTTTGGAGGGGCAAATGGACACCAAATTCAGAAATTCCACTTGGGTTGGAAATTAGACATCCAGACCTTTTCAAAAAGCCCACTTTTGCCTCATTTGGACACCTGTAAGTGCCTCAAAAGTTGCTCCAAAGGCGCGCTACGCGTTCAGAATCAGGGTGCTACGCGTTGGGCAATTTTCACAGAAATGCACCTACAGCTCATCAAAACGTAGTTTTGACTGGATTTGACTTTTTGGAGTGGATTTTGATCCTCCTTGTTGTAAATGATGTAATTTTATGATATTTTGACACTCATTTATCTCTTCTAGAAGATTCATTCATGAGATAGGCAAAAATTTAATGAATGAATTGGTTTCCTAGCTTATAGAGGCAAGTTGTTTTGACTGCCTAGTTTTCAGTGTTCAATTTAGAATTGGTTGAAACAGCTCCTAGGATAGTGAGCTCGATCCCTATAGGCAAGGAAAGATGTTAGATTGCCTATATTATGTACTTTCTTGGTCATTTTCATGGTTGGACGCTTGAGGGAGAAGCTTCTATTGTATTACTCATTGTATCTCTGCAATTTTGGCAAAGGAAGAAAGACCAGGGTTTTGCAGTCCTTTTTGGGATTCCTGTGGTTACATGTATTGATGGTGTGCTTCTCTTTGTACTTGTAAGTTTTTTATGTGAATCATATTCTTACTTTTCCTTCTGCAAATTAGGAAAATGAAGTGTTAAAGTAGAATTCATGATTGCCATGCTCTGCTTTTAAGTTTGCTTAATATCAATGTTTTCATCTGTTTAAGGATAACTCAAGGTGTTTTCTTGCTCTCCTTAGCTCCTCACCAGTCATTCTCATCCATCCAACTCTTTCAAAGGCATCAATACAGTCTCCTATCTTGCCCCAAAGAGCCCCCTGCGAAAACTGTGTCCGATCCCCGCACCCAAAATTGCCTTTCCCCGATTTTCCACCAAAAACCCTAAAAATCCCAAATCAAACCTTTTATCAGTTTACTAGCCTAAAATCAGTGTTCTTTATTGGTTATCTCCACCCTTAGAAGATCTTTGCCGAGATATACCGGAGAGAGCCCTCTCCTGCCCCGTAGGGCTAGCTACGAGGCTAAGTGGTTTGATGTTGCCTTGGAGTTTGCCTTTCTCAGCTTGAGGTGAAATTTCAAGCGCTAACACAATGCTCCTTCCCTAGTTTTGACATAAACCTGCTCAACACTCCCACTGCATGTGCAATGTCCGGTCTAGTACAGACCATTGCATACTTCAAGCTACTGACTGCACTTGCATATGGAACACGGGACATGTCCTCTTCCTCTTCTTGTGTCTTGGACACTGTTCAGCAGATAACCTCACACCTATAGGAATAGGAACCTTCATCGGTTTACTATCCTGCATATTAAACCTCTGCAATATTGTCTCGACATGCTTCCTCTAATTTAACCAGAGCTTCCTCTTTGCCTGATCTCTTTTAATTTCCATGCCCAAAAGATAGTCTGCAACACCAAGATCTTTCATGTCGAATTTGGAGGACAATTGGGTCTTCAAATCCTGGATAACTTCTTTGTCATTTCCAACCAACAACATATCATGCACATACAAGACCAGATAAATAACACGGTCACCAATTAATTTAAAATACACACAGTGATTTGCTTTAGTTTTGGTGAAGCCAAGTCCCCCTATAAATGTATCAAATTTCTGATACCACATCCTTGGTGACTGTTTTAACCCATATAGAGACTTCTTTAACTTACATACCAGTTCTTTCTTACCCTTCACCGCAAAGCCTTTAGGTTCATGTAGATCTCCTCTTCCAAATTCCCATGAAGAAATGTTCTCTTCACATCCATCTATTCTACCTCAAAATCAAAAGCAGCAGCAACAAATAAAAGTAATCTAATAGAATTTACCTTGGCAACATGAGAAAAAATATCACCAAAATCAATTCCCGACACCTGGGAATAACCTTTTGCTACCAACCAAGCTTTGTATTTCTCCACCTTTCATTCTGCATTTGTCTTCTTTTTGAACACCAATTTGCGGCCAATGGGTTTCCTTCCAGCTGGCAACTCCACCAGATCCCAAACCTCATTTTTGTGCAAAGATGCCATTTCATCAACCATGGCCTCTTTCCAGAGTTTTCCATCCTCTGAATCCACTGCTTCCTTCACGGTTCTAGGATCATCATCAGTAACAGACAAAGAAAAATTTGAACAGAAAGCAGATGGACTATACCTTTCTGGCTGCCTTCTTTCTCAAACTGATCTTCTCACAGCCGGAGTTTGTGGCTCTTCATCTTCTTATTCCTCCTCTGCTATAGAGTCTGATTATTCTTCCTTTAGCTCAAACTCTATCTTCTCAGGTTCCTTTGGTTGGACTTCATGTTTAATAACATCTCTCACCTCTCTAAACACCACATCTCGGCTGTACATAACCTTCCTTGTTACTGGGTTCCAAAGCTTATAACCCTTTAAACCATCCTTATACCCAATAAAGATGCACTTTTCAGATTTACTATCCAACTTTGTTCTTTTCTCCTTTGGAACATGTACATATGCATCACATCCAAATACCCTCAGATGTGAAAGAGAGGGTTTCTTACCAGTCCATACCTCTTGTGGAGTCTTATCCTCCAACACTAATGAAGGTGACCTGTTGACCAGGTAACATGCAGTATCCACCGCCTCTGCCCAGAATTCCTGTCCTAACCCGACACCACTGAGCATGCTTCTTTCCCTTTCCATCAATGTCTTGTTCATTCTTTCTGCAACTCTATTTTGCTGAGGTGCATATGGAGTAGTCTTATGCCGTGCTATACCACACTTCTTGCAAAATTCTTCAAATTCCTTACTGCAAAACTCTCCACCATTATCTGTCCTCAGCACCTTTATCTTCTTCTCTGTCTAGTTTTCCGCTAGAGCCTTAAATTCTTTAAACCTATCAAAGACTTCAGATTTCTTCTTAAGGAAATACATCCATGTATTCCTTGAGAAGTCATCTATAAATGATACATAGTACACAGACTTACCTAATGATGGAACCTTCACAGGTCCAAACACATCACTGTGCACAAACTCTAATATATGTTTCGCCCTCTTACCACCAGAGGGGAAACTCACCCGATTCTTCTTCCCCTATACACAATTTTCACTGAAATCAAAATCCATAGAGCTATTACTCATACCTTCTACCATACCTTTACCATGAAGTATTCGAAGGCCCTTCTCTCCAATATGTCCAAGCCTTTGATGCCACAACATGGTCTTTTCTCCAGAGGCCACTAGATTTTCTACTCCACTTTCAGGAACCACAGAACTGTTGCACCCATCAACAACAGTGCTACCTTGCAGCATGTACAGAGTCCCAATCTGAACTCCCCACATCAATACCAGTGCTCCCCGAACCATCTTGCAGGTATCCTTCTCGAACACTATTTTTACACCTGCATCATCCAGCTTAACAACAAAAATCAGATTTCCGGCTAATGCAGGAATATGCAGAACACCTGGAAGTGTTCTAACCGTTCCACCTTGCAGCTTCAACTTTACTTTTCCATGACCAATGATTCTAGCCTTCCTGTCATCCCCCAAGAAGACATCACCACCATCATATTTCTCATACTCACAGAACCACTCTCTATGGGGAGTGAAGTGAAAGGATGCACCTGAGTCAATCAACCATGCCTCATGATCTACATGTGTACTTGAAGAAGCCAAGTACACATCCCCACCTTCATCTGAAGTGGTTTTCGCCTCTGCAGAAGGAGCCTCATCAGATCACTTTCCTTTGTCAGGAGCTTTAGATTTACACTCCCTTTTGAAGTGGCCTTCCTTTCCGCATTTCCAGCACACCACCTTTACAGGTTTTCCTAGAGATTTAGATCTCCCACTCGATGACTTATTTTTGTTTCTGTTCTGGGACCGTCCTCGTACAGACAAGGCATCACCATTTTGGTTCTCCATATTTTTCCATCTCATCTCCTCTGTCAACAAGGCTGAGACTATTTAATCAAACTGCAAGGCAGTTGCATTGCTACCTATTGCAATAACCAGACTATCCCACGAATCTGGTAGAGAACACAACAAATTGATGCACTTATATTCATCTGAAATTTTAATATCAACAGATGCTAACTGACTTACCATAGTATTAAATGCATTCAGATGCTCTGTCACCGAGTCTCCATCTTTCATCCTCTGGTTATACAGCTTTTTCCGCAGGAACAGTTTATTCACCAGAGACTTAGATTGGTACAAAGTCCCTAACTTGTCCCACAAAGCCTTTGTTGTAGCTTCCCCTGATACATTCAGCAATACTGAATCTGAGACACACAATCGTATTGTGCTCTTTGCCTTCTGACCCAACTTCTTCCATTCTTCATCGGACACTCTCGTTGGTTTAGTACCCAGATCTACCGAGATCCACTGATATTTATCCACCAAGAGATCCTCCATCTTGAGTTTCCATAACTCAAAACTTTGACCATTAAATTTCTCGATCTCTATCTTTCCACTGCTCGCCATCTTCTTTCACCACCAGAATCGATCTCGCAGATCTCCCACTGAACAGGGTCTACCATAGGCCCGAGCGAAACCCCTCAGCAACAAAGGTGTCCCCTTGAAGCCAAATCTGCTCTGATACCAAATGTAGGTTTTATCCCCATACAAAAATTATCTGCATACAAATTCTAAAACACAGAAAATAAATAATGTGAGAGCAGAACACATAAAACACATATACATAGATATTTTCCCCTGGATCCCAAAACTAGGACTACCAGCTTGATTTTTCATTATGTTCCTCTCAATGTTATAATACATATTTATACATGCCGAAGCATCCAATACCATGGACCGAAAACCATCGTGTCTAATACCATGGATCGAAAACCATCGCGTCTAAGAAACAAGTGCGAAAATCATGCACAAAACCATAGGTGGGTCTGCCCAACCTAACATAGGGTCCAAAACCAAAATTTTATGGGGCGGTGCCCTAGACCCCATAAAGTGGGGTTACGGGTGCCCCTCAAACCCACTATTAACTACGTGGACAGAATATAACACAACCCAACATCATCAACAGACAAAAGTTCACGAATCTGCTCATCAGAATGAACAGGATCAAAAAGTGTTGATGAAGCTGAGGTTGATATTGAAAGTGATTCCTCATGGACCACATTCATTAGATCAGTTTCGGTTGAATAGGAATTAGAAAACGACTGTACAGCTTGATATGAAATTTCAAAGGGACTCAAAGGCATCACGCTACCAAATGAATCCACCTCAGAATCGGAAGGAACGATCCAAGGATCATCAAAAGTAACAGTATTCGATGAAATCATATGAATAGTTGCAATAGAAGGCAATACGTTAGGAGGAGGGAAGGAAAAAGTTCCTAGTAAACCAAAATCTTTAATCAAACCTACGCCAACATCCTTGTAAGGGATAGTCATTTTACCGATGTGCTGAATACTATCTGTAGAGGCTGGGTTAGATGAAAAATAAGTCAGTTGTTCTATCGTAACAATTTTTCCATTACGAGGAAACTTGATAAGCCGAAAAACCAATGAAACAATAGCAGTCATAGCATAAGACCAACTGCGACCCAGTAGAAGGTTGTAATCTAGAGGGGCATCAACCACTTCCACATCTAGATTTACGGTTTTGCCTTCGACCCCTATAGGTAAATCCTTCAAAATACCAAAAGGATGGAACCCTCGGCCATCAAAAGCCTTTAGAATTGTCGAACACTGATTGAGTGTGGGAGAACCAAGCGATTTCCAACACTAGATCGACATAATACACGTAGAAGCCCCTTCATCAATCACAGTCCAAAAGCAAGGTCTGTTTTTGACTAAAACTGGAATCTAGAAAGCCATTTAATGAGGTAGGCGGGGTGTACTATTCTCTAAATCGAAGATTATTAGGTTCGAATCCTGAATATCGACAGCTCCTATAGCAGACAATAGTAATTTACATTGTTCTAGGCACGATTACAGCACTTCCAAAGCTGACATTGCTGAAGGGGAAATAGCTAAGTCTTCAACAATGTTATAATTCTGAGCAGCTCTCGCACGTAGATTGAAAGCTGATTTCGAAAGTATATCTTTAGCAAGCAGTTTGATTACTAAGTCAGGGTTGGGTTTCTCGATCTGTAGTGGACCGAAACCAGGAGGAGGTGTAGTTGATGTGTTTGAATTTGAAGATTTTGCTTCTTTACCACCAACAGGATATTTAATACCATAATCTTGCGATCACATCGCAATCCTGACATGAGACATCATCATAATGGGTTCTTCTGAGGCATTCGAGGAAGAACCAATCATCTTACTATCTTGAGTGGGAAAAAGATCCTTCAAGACAGCAGGCGTTTGAGAACCTTTAACGATTTTTGAAACCTCTGCTCGATGTGGGCAATCTTTGGTAAAATGATCCTCATCACAAATGAAACAAGGATAACGAGGTTTCTGTTTTGATTTGGCCGTAGATGATTCTACGACATGGATGTCGGCAGAAATTTCAGTGGAAGAATCTTATGTCGGGGAATCAGGTAAAGTTATTATAGGAGAAGAATTCTTTTAAGATTTCTTCTTACTTTTAGTTCTAACTGAACCAATCATACCATCAGTGGCATGAGACCCTGAAGGAGCTGCAGTTATTTGACCGTGTTTTGGAAGATCGGGGATTTTTTCATTTAAAGTACCTGACTGCGTATAGACGAGGTCAAGGTACTAAGCTTGAGCAATTACTTGCTCTTTAGTGATAACTCCTCCCTTAGCTACATCTTCAGTGATTTTGGGTAACAATGATTTAATGAACCATTCCGCTAAAATTTGTTCCAGAATGAAAACTTTCACTAAACGCCTTCTATGTCGCCATTCATGAATATGATCAGAAATATATGTGGACATGGATTATTTCAGTGAAGTTAACAGTTCGTGCCATTGTCATATCTGACAGGCAACTGAAAATGAGTTAAGAAAGCAGTGGCTAACTAATTGAAATTATAAAAATAGGCTCGTGGTAACTCAATGTACCATTTGGCAGCAAGACCAATAAGAGTTCGTTGAAAAAGACGCAATCGAATGGAATCATCAATGATGGAATTAGATGCACACCAGAGGTGATAAGTCATAACATAATTTGACAGATCCTCTCCTGACTTACCCTCGAATTTCGGGATATCACTAGGCAACTTACTAGTCATTGGCGGCCAATACAGAAGATAGTAAATTGGATCGTTCGTAAGGCGGAACAAATTAGGTAAATCCAAAGTTGCAATAAATGGTAACTGACGGTTAGGGTCGCGAAAACATTGAGTAGTGAGACCAGTTCCAGGAGGAGGATATCCAGGATAACATGGAATTGGATTTGCATTAGGAATGTTGTAACCTCCTGGAAAACCAAGATTAACCGGACCAAAATTGGGTTGTTGAGGCTGTTGATAAGTATAGCCAAGATACGGTTGATACTGATAAACTGGGTTTTGTATAGTAGGCACGAATTGATACTGTCCCTGGTACAATTGATATGTGAATTGTGGTTGACTTGTGGCAATTGTAGTAATTGTGCTAGCTTGTCCTGCAGGCATCTGAATCGAAGTCTGAACCGTAGGTCCTGACTGTGGCACAGAGACTTGAGGAATTTGCACTGATGCAGGGGTAGTAGAAACTGAAGCTGCAGATACTCCAAAAACAGGTGTTGTAGGTTGAACAGAAGTTGCAGTAGTTGCAACAATTTGAGGCGGAGTACGAGGTGAGCTATGCCCAGGCTGCTGAACTGTACCAGATGCAGGGATTTGAACAGTAGGTTGGACAGGTTGCTGGGTGGAACCAGAAACCAAAGGCTGTCCAGGTTGATTAAGTAACTGCACATTAGGTTGCAAAGTCTGTTGAGTTTGAGACAGATCCCACACCATGTTCATTCCGGAGTATGGACCCATAAAAGGTTGTGCATATGGAGGACCATAACCTGGTTGAACGTAGGGCTGATAATTAAGCGGTGCATTTCCAGCTCCTTCAAAAAATGGTTCACTAGAAGGCAGTTGGAAGCCTTGAGTTGGGTACTGACCTTGAGGTTGATAACCCTAAGGCACGTACTGAAACTGGGGTTGACCTTGAGGTATGTACTGAAACTGGGGTTGACCTTGGGGTATGTACTGAGTCTGAGGTTGACCTTGGGGTATGTACTGTCCTGAAGGTTGAAAAACTTGAGGAAGCCCTTCAGGCGGTAACTGACTACCTTGGGGTTGCCCCCCAAGTGGTAACTAACTACCTTGGGTTGCCCCCCAGGCGGTAACTGACTACCTTGAGGTTACCCCCTAGGCGGTAACTGACTACCTTGAGGTTGAGGATTTGGAATACTACCAGACATCATAAGGATTTGTTCTGCATTCAACATTTGAGTTCCATTACTTCCATATGATAACACTTGTTCAATCGGTCGAGGAGTTGCTCCTGAAAAAGTACCAGAGAGTGACTGGTACCCCGAAGGAACAGAAGGACTATCGGATAAAAAAGTTTCTGGTGATTGGAAAAACATAGATGATTGTCTTGACATAATCGATGAAGGATAATAACCTCTTGGTGTAGGATGAAAAGGAATTCCAGGTGGTGAAAAACTAAGACCCAGGTTTTCTAAAAAATTTGTCAATGATACATACCAAGCATCACTTCTAAAAGGACTGTAGAATATTGATTCACGCTCCCTAAGATTTAAAATCTGTTGGTTTTCGGGAAGACTTACGTCTTCATTTGGATTAACAAGTTCTTCAATAGAAATGAGGCCAGAAGGAAGATTTTGAGTAATGATATTGCTTACCCTAGGTGAACCAAGATTACTAGAAGTTGAAGAAGCAAATCCTGAAGTTGGAGTAACAGCAGGTTCAGTGTCAGGCTCAGAAATTTCAGGTTCTTCAGCTAATTCATTGGAAGGAGAAATACTACCAGAAACTTCTGAAAATGAAATTGGCTCTTGAATATACTTTGTTGTTTGTATTTGATAATCAGGATGAAAAATTAAAGATGATTCTCTGGCTTCTGGTGATCCAATTCTACTGTCACTAGGTGATACAAGAGCTTGTAGCCCTTCAAGCTGGCTTGGTGTATACTCAGGAGGTTTCCCCTAAAGTCTATGAGATTGTCTTGGTAATTCAGCCACGATTAAATTAATTAATCACACACAAACAAAGAAAATTTCAATAAAAACACCAAAAGTCTCTAAAGAAACAAACAATTGAATCACACGCCTAAAAAATCTAAGAGTTAAAACCACACACAAACAATAACTTCCCGTACTAAAAACACTAGTTGGTGATGAAATTTAAAACAGAAAGAGCGGTTGGAACAGTTACCCTGACAACCTGCTTAACGAAACAGACTGGCACAAGTTTCTTCACAAAACCATCTCGAGTGAAGAGAACCCACCAGAGAGTCCAAGTGAGTCTAGTCGACGTCTGCTCTAGGTACAGTGAGATCATTCCTTCACCGTCACCTTAGGAAATAATATTAAGTTTATAGACACTAAGGTTACCAACAGCAACAAATACAACCGAGGGAACAGTCTACGATCCAATCTATGTGCAAGGGCAAAGTAACAAAGCTCAATCCCCTTGAAGGCTCCTCGACATGGTCAATTTGAGGTTTACCAACAAGTGACCCCAGGCTCCTCAACAATGGTTAATCCAAGGTTTACTGTTTATAATACGCGCAAATCTTCTATCTTTCCCAATGAAACAGAATTGAATGTCTCAAAGGTTCGGACATGATCTCGTGATTGACTCCTTTAAGAGAAGCTTCCCAGAATGTATCAATTACAATTGGATTTATTTCCTACCATAATATGTAGCTACTTGTTTGTTTTAACTATCTTGGAGAGTTAATTACTCCCTACTCCAAGATACTAGCCTAAGCTATATTGGTGATAAGAGCCCTAGAAATAGAAAAGATTACTAGATCAATTTTAATTAAGCGTTGCTTTTATGAGTTGTTCTTTAAGTCGATAGGTATGGAAATGAAACTTTGATGGTGTGAAGACTCAACTCCAAAAACACTAAAAAGATGCACCTAAAATGATAAGCAATTCGTTTTTCTTTCAATGAAATTCTAGCTAAAAGAAAGAGTTCGAGAATGCAATTCTTTAAGAAACAATTCTTTCTTTCAACATGGAAATGGGAAGAAAATCTTTTTGTCTTTTTCAATAAGAACTCAAAATGAGACTAATAATTAATGCTCACAATAAATCCCTTTCCTTTTTTCAAAACTAGAAACTACAAGAAAACAATTTGCTTCAAAAGACATCTACAACTTCTAGAAAAACACTCAAAACTACAAATATTAATTTTGAGATCTAAAAACTTTAAAAATCTAATTAAATAAAAGCTTCAGTTCTTTTTGAGGATGTTTTACTTAGTTGTTCAGTAAACTAAGGATTCATTTGTTCAGAATAACAAACCAATAAAAAAACATCCATATATGTTTTCTTTTGTAAAAATGAAATTCAGAACTTATAACAAAGTTTGTTCAAAAATTTGCAAGGAGAAAACTAAATCTATTTCTCACAAAGGATAGATTTCACAACCAAGTCAAACTCATCAAGAAGACTAAAAGACACCAGGGTGATCTAAGGTTTCTCAAGCTTCTGATCTTTGAGTCACTACAGAGACAAAATGAAAACCACTCCAAGCATGCAAACTTCTAGAAAATCATCTAAAACAAAAATACTATCGGAAATCACTCACAAGAGATTTTTGACAGGAAAAATACAGATCTGGGTAGACACTAAAACTTCTAAATCAAACCTAAACCTAACTGGAAGAAGGTATTTTAGGTTTTTCAAAAACATTTACAGGGTCCGCAGGCTCCAGAAGCAACAGGTGCGGTTCCGCTCTGTTTACTAAAGGAAAAGTGCAAAGATGCCCGCACTGTCTGTAAATAGAAAGTGCGGTCCCCTGAAAACTTCAGAAAAAAACAAAAATACTTCCAGATTCTAAAAGCTACCCAAGCCAGTATACATCAATCAAAAACCAGAAAAGAAAACAATTTTCTCAAGTCAAAACAAAGGAAAACCAAAAAGCAAAGTCAATCCCCAGCGAAGTCGCAAATTTGTTGGCCGGATAAATCGATCTTGCGGACAAGACCAATCTCCCTAGTATCAGAAGGTAGTCTAGCAACAAATGGACAAACAAACCTATCTTTCTCTAGACATATGCGATATATAAATAAATACTATAAAGGTGTTAATATCCTACCTTAGATCTCCCGGATGCGGGTGCAGCGGCTATGTGTTGATGGCGTTAGCCATCACGTGGGCAGGTGGCAAGCCCGCGTTGTCAAGGGGTACCATGCGAGGCGAGATATTAACCCGCATGAAATTCGACAGCCGAATGCATTAATGCCTGTCTTCTCAGCTCGCGCGAGGGGCATGGCGATCGATGCAGTGGAGCGATTAAATGGGAGAGTGCTCGGTTTGCAGAGGAACATGGGAGAGCAATGTGTTGAGGCCCTGCTCCGCTCAGAGGGGAACGAGAGTGAGGATTTGAAGTGCGCTCCGCCGGTTTCAGGGCAAGGAACGAGCACACCCTGCAACTGTGCTGAGATTGAGTTTGTCTTCATAGCGGGAGGAGCTCCGGGTGCTTGTGTAAGGCTGCAACTGGAAAATTCAGAAATGCCGAGGGAGAGGCCGCGTATGGGCAGCAGACAAGGAGGAACCAGAGGCAGGGCCTTCACGCAGCGGCAAGACCACAATTTGCCCTCCTCCTCCATTGAAGTAACGTCAATGCCTCAGAGGTACCAAGGCAGCAATGAGGAGGATGGTGGTTATGATAGCAGAAGCCCATGTTCAGAGGAGGGTCAGATGGAGCTCCCCACGCTCAGGTATCGGCTCCCCTGCCCTCAAGCTAATTCTACTCTGGTTGTTTCCATTACGATTGAGCCTGGCGTTTCTCAAAACACAGAGGCAGAGCCTTTACCGGATGGGCAGCGCTCCAGAAGAGAGGAATCCCCCATTGCGTGCCTTCCGGTTGGGGTAGGAACCAGTTGTTTGGCCCCTGGACGTAAGCTCGGATCTGACCTTGCGAGCCCAGCTACTAATTGCGTCTATGCTACCGGCCCTTCAGCGCTTGCTGGTCCAAGCAGGCCAGCACAGGAAGGGAGCCCTGACGCGGTCATCCAGCTCTCAGACTCCAAAGATTCTCTCCATTTCGGGTGCCGAGTCGAAGAGGCGCCCCAGACCACCGATGACGAATGAACTCGCTCCCGGTAACCTCAGCTGTTTTCTTGGGTTTTCTGTGTATGACTCTGCCAAGCGGCATCTACATCTTTGTCAATGTGTCGGATGTAATTATTCATGTGTCGGATGTAATTGTTCAGGTGTCTGTCTGTCTTTGTCCGGGTCAGTCTATGGCCCTGGTGTCTATTCAGATTCTATGTGTCATGTCAATGTGTCTTCAGTGGTCAAGCATCAAATTCCAATTTTGAATCTGCTCAATTTTGGAACTGGAATCAGGGCAAGGAAAGGGCTGATTGGCAAAACTTCTTAGCCTTGCCCACTGTACTCTATATGTATCTCTGTTTTGTATGATAATAGAATTAGTCGCATTCAGAAAAAAAATATATATATATCCTACCTTAGATCCAACGCTTGTTCGTAGTAGTCATCCTTCAATCGTTTGAAAGAGTTACCCTCCAATCGTTCGAAAGAGTTATCTTTTAAGACCTGCAATCACAAACAAGCAAACATTAAATAGCACCTGCATAGAAAATATCATAAATCATGTCTATTATGGTGATCAAGGAATCCATAAAATAAACCATCAATCAACAGCTTATTAAGAAAAACAAACTTATTTGTATTAACTTTGAAGTAGAAGAACCTTACAACCTTTTCAGCCTTGATGTTGAACAAGCTCTTCCTGGGGTCCGAAACAAGAATTTCCTTTACTTTGACAAGCCTTGCACTTTTCCAAATGAGATCTTAGAGGTATGTAATCTCTCCTCATAAAAACTCAACTAAAGAAGACTAAGTTCCAGTAGCATTTCACCTCAAAAATATTCAGCTTCTAACCTCCCAAGTAACCAGCCTGTTACACTAAAAAATGTCACCATGGCTATTTACAGTTAGTATGGCTCTATCAACAGTCATGCTATCCTCTTAGGCAAGTCTTATGCCTCTGCTCTCCATGTCAAACTCCAAAAAGAGAGAAAGTCTTTGTAAATGTATTTATCTCTGGGTACGCAGGTTCTCTCAACCTTACCTGCGGGTACGCACCCAATGTTCACAAAAGCTGCGTACTTGTACGCTCTGTATGTAAAGGGGCAGGTGCGTACCCCTGTAAAGGTCAAAATGCGCAAGTTTCATCTTTAAAAAGTTACTTGTGGTCATTTCTAGAGCATTCTAGAAGGTTGTTCGACGTGTATTGAGCGCCTCCAGATGGTTCATGTACCCCTACCAAAGAGGAACTTATCCCATCAATAAGGGAGCTATCCCATCCAAAGAGGGGATTATCCCATTGATGGTGGACCTGAATAACTTCCTCTAGAGCACTATAAATACAGGCATTGGGCCAGAAGGAGGGGAGGTTGGAAGCTAAACATTTCTAAGGGTAGATGCTGCTGGAATTAGGACTCCCATTTAGAAGCTTGTGAGGAGAGATTGCCATCTTTGCTTGTTCTATTTGGAAGTGGGTGAGCTTTGTCAAAGTAAAGGAGAACTCTTGATGGACCCTGGGAGGGACTTGCACAACACCAAGGCTCAGGTTGTAATTGTTCCTTTTGTTTCCTATTAATGCAAATGAGTCCATTCTTCTCAATAACTTGTTATTTATGAGTTGTTTCATGTACTCCTTGGTCTATGTGTTAAATATGTTTTATTCTATGAGATTATCAAGTGCTATTTAATCGTTTGATTGTTAGTGGATGCAGGTTTCAAAAGTGAAGGAGGAGCTCATCCGGATCAGTGAGGCTGGACTGCTACAACAGCGTTGGATTACAGGTAGGATCTAAACACTTGATTTCTTATATAGTAAATGCATGTTTAGAGAAGGATTGCTCTTGTTTGTCTTGTTTGTCACTAGAGAGTCTTAGGCTCCTAGGGAGGTTGGTTGTGTCCGCACTATCGACTCTTTCCGCCTGACAAAATGGCGACTCCGCTGGGGATTCCATTGATGTGAAAGTCTTTTCCTTTGTATGCAACTTTGATCTGAGAAAAGTCATTTATTTTCTGGTTTTTGGCTCTGTGACTTTGTTTTTGGGTGGGTTAGCTTAGGGTTAGATTGAATTTAGTTTTTCTTGGTTTTTTCAGTAGTACGCACCATCTGAGTATTGCACAGTGCGTACTTGTACGCACTGTTTCTTTGTGCACAGAGCGGGCCCGCACCTGGCTTAACAGGTTGCCTGCGTACCCTGCTAAAAATTAAGAAATTTCCATTTTTTGCATTTTTTCTCTTAGATTTTGCTTTTTCTTAGTTTTTATTGCCCAGATCCATTAGTCTCTTGTCAAAGATCTTCACCTGAACTTGTTTCGATAGCATTGAGTGTTTTAGTGGATTTCATAGAACTTTAAGCCCTAGGGTTTGATTTTTGAGTAGGTCTTGTAGTGACTTTGGCGGTAGAAGTTGTCAAGCCTTAGATCTCTCTGGTTTTGTCAGCCTTCTTAGAAGTCGGACCTGTCATAAAGTCTACCTGTGAGAGCAACTTACCTTTGAGTTGTCTCTTTGGCAAATTTCGAAGTACTTGTTGATTGAGTATTGAATTCCATTTTACAAAAAGAACAAAAAGATTTGAGTTTTGTTTTGACTGGTCTTTTGATTCTGCATTAGCTGGTCCTTGGCTTGATTTTGGTCAAGTAAAACAACCTAGAATCATCTTTGTAGGCTTTTGCCTCGTTAGATTTGCTTAGAGTAAATTTCTTTTTGATTTGCTTGTGAGTCAAGTTTTCATAGATTTTATAACTTTTGAGATTGATTTTCGTTAAAATAGATTTATATGCTTTATTAAATAAGAGAAAATACAAAAACATCTCCTTTGAAAAGTTTTGTTTCAAGTAGCTTTGAAGGGTTTTGAAAGAAAAAGAGTTTTTCGTGCACGTAAGGAGTGGTCATGTTTGTATGCTTGAAAAGATAAAGAGAATTGTTTCTTTGATTGTCTTTACTAAGAAAGTTGTTTTCTATAAAATTTGCATTTTCCAACTCTCTTAGTTAGGAATTTCATTGAAAGAGAAAAGTAGCGTAAATCATCTTAGGTGCATCTTTGTAGTGGTTTGGGTCGAGTCTACACACCATTGGTTTCATTTCCGCTACCTTTTGTCTTTAAGAAAAGCCATAAAATTAACGCTTAAAGTAAAATCAACGTAGTAACTTTTATTTACTAGGGCTCTGAAACACCAATTTAGATCAGGCTAGTGTCTTGGAGTAGGAGAGTAATTAACTCTCCAAGACAACAAAACCAAACAAGTAGCTTATCTTGTGATAGAATAAATCCAATTGTCTCATTTGTACTCTGGGAAAGCTCCTCTTAAAGGAGAAGCACGAGCTCGTGTCCGAACCAGTGAGGGGATCAATCCTCCCTCGTTGGGAACGACGCCAGACACGCACGTATTACAAACGGTAAACCTCGGATTAACCATTGTCGAGGAGCCAGGGGTCACTTGTCGGTAAACCTTGGATTATTGTCAAGGAACCGGCAAGGGGATTGAGCTTGATACTCTGCCCTTGCGTGCTGTCGGAGTGTAGACTGTTCCCCCAGGTGCATTTGTTGCGGTTGGTAACCTTAGTGACCATTATCTTTAGGATTCTACCGAGGTGACGGTGGAGGGAAGATCCCACTGTACCTGGAGCAGATGTCGGCTAGACTCACTTGGATTTTCCGGGGGGTTCACTTCACTCGAGACGGTTAAAGTGGAGGAACTTGTGCCGGTCTATTCATTAAGCAGGTTGCCGGGGTAACTGTTCCACCCGCCACTTCTGTACTGAATCCGGCGATGTTGGGTTTCATCTCCAACTAGCGTTTTCGGTCTGGAAGGCTACTGTTTGTGCTTGGTTTGACGCCCTAGATTCTTTAGGCGTGTGATTCAAATTTGTTTGGTTCTTTAGAGACTTTAGGTGGTTTTGATTTGAGATTTTACTTTGTTTTCGTGTGTAGTAGTTAAAAGTTTTTAGCTGTGGCGGAATTACCGAGACAGTCCCGTAGACTTCGGGGCCAGTCTCCTGAAGTTGTTTCTGTGGCCGAATTGTTGAGAAGATCCCGTAGACTTAGGGGTGAACCTCCTCGAGACGACCCCAGTAATCTAGAAGGTTTGAAGGTCCTTGTAACTCCTCCTAGTGGCAGTAGAGTAGGTTCACCTGAAGAAGGAGAATCTTCCTTGGTAGTCCATCCAGATTACCAAAGTCTAGAGACAGGTTATAATCCCGAAGCTGTTACAGTTTCTGAGCTTGTTGGTAGTTTTTCGTCTACTAGTGATACAGGCGAAGAACCTGAAATATCTGAACCTGTTACTCTGACTTCTAGTGTTCCAGATTCACCAAGAGTAGAACGAGTTATCACCGAAAATCTTCCTACTGGTCTGATTGCTATCGAAGAACTTGCTCCAGAGGAAGAAATAGGCATCTCTAACCTCGAAGATCAACTTACTATTGAGCTCAGGGAGCGTGAATCTATCTTTTACAGTCCTCCTAGAAGTACTACTTGGTACCTTTCGTTAACCAATTATTTAGACAACTCAGGGGTAGGTTTTTCTACACCTCGTACTCCCTTTCCACCTGGAGGTATTTATACTCCTGTAAATATGTCTGGTCAGTCGTCCGTGTTTACTCAAACTCCTGAATCTTTCTTACACGGCGGTCCTTCTGTTCCCACCGGGTATCAATCACTTTCTGGTACCTTTGCGGGGGCATCTCCTCAACCCGTTGATCATGGGTTATTAGCTGGAAACAATGGTAATATACCATTGGGTGTAGGAGACATTTACATGATGTCAGGTTCAGTTCCCGTTTCCCAACCTCAAGGTGGCCAATTACCGCCTGGGGGGCAGCCTCAGTTAACGCCTGGGGGGCAACCTCAAGGTACACAAATCGTGTCTGGGGGGCAACCTCAAGGTCAGTATGTACCTATGGTGCAATACATGCCTCAAGGTCAACCCCAGCCTCAATATGTACCCCAGGGTCAACCTCAGTATCAATATTTACCTCAAGGGTATCAACCCCAAGGGTATCAACCTCAAGGTATCAACCTCAAGGTCAAGGTCAACCCCAGTATCCGTATTTACCTCAAGGTTATCAACCTCAAGGTCAATACTCAAGTCAAGCTTATCAACCTCAAGGTCAGTCATATGTTCAAGGTATGGGAACTGCACCTTTCAATTATCAATCCTATCCTCAATCCGGTTATGGATCTCAGTATCCTCAACCTGTTACGGGTCAATACCCCGGAATGTTAGTGTGGGATCCATCACAGGGTCAACAGGTGATGCAGCCAAGTATACAGTTGGTACCTCAAGCTGGACAACCCGTGGTTTCTGGTCCACCCCAGCAACCGCAACCTGTCCAGTCAAATGTGCAAACTTCTGTAACTTCGGTAGTTACTCAGCCGCCAATTGCACCTAGTACTCCATCTCAAACGGCTGCTGCAACTACCGCTACATCTGCTGCACTTACTTCTGGAGTATCGACAGCTCCGGTTTCTACTGTCTCTGTAACCACTCCTCAGACATCTTTACCGTTGTCTGGATCTACGATTCAAACCACGGTCCAGATGCCTACAGGTCAACCTGGTATAAGTACGGTTGTCACTACTCAACCTCAATTTGTTCAACAACCGTACCAGGGACAGTACCAACATGGGCAAGCTGTCCAACAGCCGGTTTACCAGTATCAACCGTATCCTGGGTACACTTATCAACAACCTCAACAACCCCAGTATGGTCCGGTTAATCCTGGTTTTCCAGGAGGATATAATATCCCTAATGCGACTCCTGTTCCTAGTTATCCTGGATATCCTCCTCCTGGGACTGGTCTTGTGACCCAGAGTTTTAGAGATCCTAACCGGCAGTTACCGTTTATCGCAACTTTGGATTTACTAGACTTGACGCGCCTAACGAACGATCCAATTCAATATCTTCCGTTCTGGCCGCCAATGCCAAATAAGTTGCCCAGTGATATACCCAAGTTCGAAGGTAAGTCTGGAGAGGATCCGTCCAATCATGTGATGACTTACCACCTCTGGTGTGCTTCAAATTCTATCTCGGATGATTCGATCCGCTTACGTCTTTTCCAGCGTACACTCATTGGTCTCGCGGCCAAGTGGTACATTGAGTTACCACGGGCCTCTTTTTACAATTTCAGCCAGTTAGCTACTTCATTCTTAACTCACTTTCAGTTGCCGGTCAGATACGATAACGGCACGGAGTTATTAACTTCACTAAAACAATCAACGTCCACGTATATTTCTGATCACATTCATGAGTGGAGACGTCGAAGAAGGTTAGTGAAAGTTTTTATCCCGGACCAAATCTTAGCTGAATGGTTTGTTAAATCATTATTACCGAAGATTACTGAAGATGTAGCTAAGGCCGGAGTAGTTACTGAGGAGCAAGTCATTGCTCAGGCGCAGTACCTTGACTTAGTTTATACTCAGTCGGGTACGTTACACGAGAAGATTCCAGATCTCCAAAATCGAATCAAATCGCTGCTGCTCCTTCGGGATCTCATGCCGCTGATGGTATGATTGGTATCGTGAATACAAAGAGTAAGAAGAAGTCTTCCAAGGCTTCAACTACTCCTATAATCACTTTGCCTGATTCCCCGACAGGAGAGTCTTCTCCTGAACTTTCCGCCGATATTCACGCTGTAGAGTCATCTACGGCCAAATCAAAAAACGGTGGAAAGAAGAAAGGAAAGAAGAAGGCTAAAGCAGACAAGGCTCCGAAGGAGAAAACAGAAAAGTCGAAAACCAATGAAGAAAAGCGCAAACCTCGATATCCTTGTCTTATTTGTGAAGAGGATCATTTTACAAGAGATTGCCCTCATCGGGCCGAGGTTGTGAAAATAGTCAAAGGTTCTCCCACTCCTGCTGTGTTAAAAGATCCATTTCCAAAGCAGGAGAGTAAGATGATAGGTTCTTCCTCGACTGCCAGTGAAGAACCCATTTTGATGATGTCTCATGTGCGGATTGCGACTCGATCGCAAGATTATGGTAGTAAGAATCCTGTTGATGGTAAAGAAGCAGAATCTTCTCATTCTAATCCATCAACCTCAGCTCCTGGTTCCGATCCACTACAGATCGAAAAACCTAACCCGGACTTAGTAATTAAACCACCCGCCAAGGGTGTACTTCGAAGGTCTGCTTTCAATCCACATGCGAGAGCGGCCCAGAATTACAACATTGTTGAGGACTTAGCTGTTTCACCCTCAGCAATGTCGGCTTTAGAAGTGCTGCAATCATGCCCAGCACAACGAAAATTACTTTTGTCGGCTATCGGAGCTGTTGATGTTCAGGACCCGAACCTGATAATCTTCGATCTAGAAAATAGTACACCGCGTCTACCCCATCAAATGGCTTTCCAAATTCCAGTGATAGTCAAAAACAGCCCTATTCATCGGACTGTAATTGATGAGGGAGCTTCTACGTGTATTATGTCGATTCAATGTTGGAGATCGCTTGGTTCTCCTTCGTTGAACCAATCCCCGACCATCCTTAAGGCCTTTGATGGCCGTGGGTTCCGTCCGTTTGGTATTCTACAGGAATTGCCTATAGGGGTAGAAGGTAAAACCGTTAGTCTGGATGTGGAGGTGGTTGATGCCCCTCTAGACTACAACCTTCTTTTGGGTCGAAGTTGGTCATATGCTATGACAGCAATCGTTTCATCGGTCTTCAGAGTAATAAAGTTTCCATATAACGGTAAGATCGTGACCATTGATCAGCTGACATACTTTTCATCCGACCCAGCCTCTTCAGAGAGTATCCAGCATGTCGGTAAGACGACAATCCCTTATAGGGACGTTGGCGTAGGTTTAGTTAAAGATTCCGGTTTACTGGGAACTTTTCCTTTCCCTCCAATCAACGCAGACCCTTCATTTGCATCAATTCATATGATTACATCAGACAACATTATTTATGATGATCCTTGGATTGTCCCATCTGAATCTGAGATAGACTCATTCGGTGATGCTATGCCTTTGAGTCCATATGAAATTGCTTATGAAGCTGTCATGTCTTTTACCGACTCGCATTCAACCCAAATCGACCAAATGAATGTGGTCAGTGAAGAATCACTTTTCACATCAACCTTAGAACGGATAGCGTTTCCCGAAGTCGTGTCATCTGACGAGCAACTTCGCGAAATCCTAAGTGTAGACGATCTACCATGGGAAGATCTTCATCACAGATCTTCGTTTTTACCTAAGGATGATGTTTTTGAAAATGATTTTTCATCTATCTTTACCGCTGAATATGTCAAAGACGCTCAGAATCCAACGAAACATTCTGATTCAGAGTTGAATTTAGGGAATATTTCTCGCACTATTCCCATTGATATTTCAGTGAAGCCCGGAATTGAGGAAAACATTCATATAGGTGCCTCATGTACAGAAGATGAAATCCAAACTTACAAGGCCCTATTCCAAGAATTCCGCGATGTGTTTGCCTGGTCTTACGAGGAAATGCCGGGAATCGATCCTGCCATTGTTGTTCATGAAATAAAGACCTACCCGGACGCTAAACCCGTCCGGCAACGGTTGCGTCAGATTCACCCTCAGAAAGCGGCTGCAATTAAAGCAGAAGTCGAAAAGCTGTTGAAAGCAGGTTTCATTTATCCAATCCCGTTAACGGATTGGGTATCGAATATTGTTCCGGTCAACAAGAAACAAGGAACAATAAGAATCTGTATCGACTATAGGGATATAAATCGAGCTTGTCCAAAAGACAACTATCCTACACCCTATATCGATCAAATTATTGATGATTGTGCCGGAAGTGAAATGTTTTCCTTCATGGATGGTTTTTCGGGCTATAATCAAATCAATATTCTACCTGCCGACCAACCAAAAACGGCATTCATTTGTCCATGGGGGACATTTGCTTATTGCAAATTACCTTTTGGGCTTAAGAATGCCGGGGCCACTTTTCAACGGGCGATGTCTTATGCATTTCATGACATCAAGCACATTGTGCAACCGTACCTCGATGATTTGCCTGCTCATTCTTTACACCGAGCTGATCACCTTGTCCACTTACGAGCAATCTTTATGAGGTGTAGGCATTATCGAATTCGGTTGAATCCCCACAAGTGTGTTTTCTGTATAGAGACGGGTCGATTGCTGGGATTTGTTGTTTCAAAAGCTGGCATTCGTGTCGATCCCTCGAAGGTCGAAGCTATCATCAAATTGCCTCCTCCTTCGAGTTTGCGCCAACTCCAAAGTTTGCAAGGGAAAGCGAACTTTTTACGCCGATTCATTCCAAACTACGCCGAGGTCACTAAAGGTTTTACACGGTTGTTGAAACAGAACGCTTGGGATGAGATTGCCCAACAATCTTTTGATGCACTTAAACACGCGTTGACCCATGCACCGTTGTTGCATCCTCCCAACTACAACCAGGACTACTTCTTATACCTCGCAGCTTCGCATTCCACCATTGGAATGGTGTTAGTTCAAGAAGATGAATTCGGAGCAGAACATGTGATATATTATCTTAGTAGGACATTAAATCCCACTGAGCTAAAATATTCGCATGTGGAGAAATTGGCCCTGGCAGCCGTTCAAGCTGTCCAGCGTTTTCGTCACTACATTCTTCTCCGTAAAACTACAGTTATTTCAGATTGCAACCCTATGATTTATATTTTGACAAAACAACTGCTAGGGGGCAAGTACTCTAAATGGATCGTTATCCTGCAAGAGTTCGACTTGGAGTTTGAGAAGTCCAAGTCTAAGAAATCCTTAGTTTTTGCGGAATTGATGTGTGATTTCCCACATGCTGACACAGAAACTGTGGCAGAGGAGTCCATTGCGGACGAATCTTTGTTTCTTATCAGTACTTTAGATCCGTGGTACGGGGATATAATCATCTATCTCCAAACCCAAACCTTTCGGCCTGAAGCTTCAAAGTCGGAACGTCGAAAAATTCGGTTTCAATCCCAGCAATACAAGATTATTGGAGATACACTTTATCGCCGGGGGGCAGACTTAGTTTTTCGACGTTGCTTAACTCACGAAGAGGCTGAGAGGGTTTTGAATGATTGTCACTCTGGAGCATGTGGCGGTCATATGTCTGGGTATGCCACAGCTCAGAAGGTGTTGCGCGCTGGCTATTTCTGGCCGTCCATGTTTAAAGATTGTATCATTGCAGTCCGGAAGTGCCACAACTGTCAAGTGTTTGATCGCAAGATGCGCGCACCACCTGCTCCTCTCCATCCTATAATTGTCGTTGGTCCATTCGCCAAATGGGGTATCGATTTTATTACTTGTAACCCTCACTCGGCCGGGGGGCATGCGTATATCATCCTCGCGGTTGATTATTTTACTAAATGGGCCGAGGCGATGCCTACATTCGACGCAAGCGGCAAAACAGCTGCAGTTTTCGTATTCAATCATATTATAACTAGGTTTGGTGTCCCACAAGCAATCATCACTGACCATGGGAGCCATTTTCGAAACATCATGATGACTGAGCTTACAAGCCAGCTTGGTTTGCGCCACGATAGCTCTACTCCTTATTATCCGCAAGCCAACGGTTTGGTTGAGTCTATCAACAAAGTTCTGGTTATCATGATCCGACGAACCATTGGTATTCATCGGTCGAATTGGCACAACATGTTATTTTCAGCGCTATGGGCATACCGAACCTCAGTGAAAACTTCAACAGGGTTCACTCCTTTCCAGCTAGTTTATGGCTTGGAAGCTGTGTTACCCATTGAATGCGAAATCCCATCACTTCAAATGGCTGTCGAATTACTCCCAGCTACTTCCGAAGAGGAGAAACGTTTGTTATACTTAGCTCAATTAGATGAGACTCGACGTGACGCTGCATTGGCAATCGAGACTCACGCGAAGCGAATGAAAGCTCAGTATGATAGAAATGTAACCCCTCGAAGTTTTTCGGAGGGAGACCTAGTGCTATTATATGATCAAGCTAACGATAAGCTAGGTGCTGGAAAATTCGTTCCTATGTGGCATGGACCCTACATTGTAAAGCGAAAGCTAGCAAAAGGGGCCTATGAGCTGGTAGATTTTGATGGGGACTCTTTGGGTAAACCCAGAAATGGACTTTACCTAAAGAGGTATTATGCTTAAATGGTGGGTATGGAGAATTTTTAGTTAGGTTAGGTTTTCTTTCTAGCTAGTATGTTTGTTAGTTTAGATAGTGTGCTTAGCTTAGAAAGTGTGTTTTTAGTCGTTATTCTGGCTTATCTTGGTTTTACTCTTGATATTGCAGATGTCGACGCCTCTCCAAACATACATTGGATTTGCTGATGGTGCTTGTCGTAGTACACGGAATATCTCTTCCGCAGCTTGGGTTATCTATTCGTCCTCTGACGAGTTAGTTTCTATGCATGGGGTAAGCCTCGGTCAAACGACGAACAACATTGCAGAATACAGTGCAGTGGTTGAATTATTATCTGAATCTATTTCATTTGGAATTCGACGTTTGATAGTGAGGTTAGATTCTGAACTTGTTGTATTACAGCTTAATAGAGTATATGCCATTAGAAATCCTGTGTTATTAAGGTTGTTTTGGAGAGTGCGTCTCTTGGAACGTGAATTTGATTACATTGAATATCAGCATATTCCAAGGTCTTTAAATACATTAGCAGATGCAATTGCTTCTCGAATGTTGGACAGACATTTACGATAATCATGCAAGTAAATTTAAAAACATTTCATCACATATGTTAAACAAAATGAGCCGGTAATAATGATATATATATATAGATAGGAGTGTGTCAAAAAATATACATCGTCTTCGATCATAGGTTGAAAAACACCTTATGATCGGCAAAAATGATAAGTACAAAAAACCAAAAATGTCATATGTGTCTACAAAAGCGACTAGCCAATCACTGGTGGTGCTCTCTATACGAGACCACTGCCCGCGCTACCCTACACAAGAACCTCCTAAAAGGTCCTGGGACTGCGACCACATAGCGCTGAAGTCGAATGGGAATGTCATCTATGGTGGTCTCTGGTATATCCGCCGTCAGACGCTCTAGATCCTGTTCCAGCTCGGCTAAGGTCTCTGCGGCCGCATCCTGTGGGACTGGTGCTGGTACAGCTGGTACTCTCCTCTCAAAAGCCCGGAGGTTGGCTGGACGCCGTGGACCTACATCTGCATTTTGAAAATTTGTACTGTCAGTTTGAGGCTATATATATAAAAACAAACAAACAAACAAAAAAATATATAATTTGAAAACTCGTGAAAAATGAAATACCTCTGTCGTCCCACTGTTCTCCCTGTGGAAGAACCATGTCCGGATCATTCCGAAAATCCATTCCGGCATAAGGAAAGTCCTGAATAGCAAAGACCTGGCTCTCTAGCCAGTGAAAGTAACCATCAGGAAATCGAACAACTGCTGCGCCCTCATCAGGATGCCGGGCCATTACCGCAACCCATCTCGTCAACTTAGGCTCCCGAGGCGCCCCAACTGGAACTGTAAGATGCTGGGGGACCAGCATTGGAACTCTCTCTAGGGCAAAGCTGACAACTATAGGCCCATATCCAAAGGTCTTCAGTTGTCCTCTCTTTGCCCTGGTTAGTTGGCCCTTCAAATTAGCCAACACAGCATCACACCAGTTGAAAATGGTGCCATGGAAACAGTCTATAGCCATCCGCATTTGGGACCCGGTGGCTTGGTGCAAAGCGGCCGCGCCGCAAAGTCTGGTAACAGTAAAGGCTATCACCATAAGTTCAGGTCGGGATATGTATTTGATTTCTATCCCCTTCTCATGGTTTTGGTTGTTGCACCACTCTAGTCGGAGACTAGCAAGGGATTGGCCACCCGGCCTAGTCCCGAATAGAGAAAGTTGCTCGCCCCTGTTAGGCAAGCCAGTGAGAAAATATATGTCGGAGGGCTCTATCTCGAGCTGGTGCTCTCCGATGTAGAAACATTGCTCCTGAATGTTCCACCTTTCAACCAGCCACTCAAGAAAAGGCACTTGGCCCCTCATGCCAGGTATGGCCCAGTATTTGTACAGTCCGCATGCTTTTAATGCATCAATGGAAGGTTGATGACCTATCGCGGCCAAATCAACATCCTCGTGCTCTCTTTCACGCCAATCAAGCATGGTGTGCTCCCTGCACATCATAAAACATCAGTGAGAATCCATAAAATTTAAAAAATTTGGTTTATTTTGGAGGGCCAAGGGTTTCAAATTGTGTTTTGCGGGGTACGCACCCCGGCCTTTAGAGACAGAGCGCCGGTACGCAGGTTCCCTTAAGGACGGGTGCGTACACCCCGTAATTTTCCCATTGGGAAAATATCGGGGTACGCAGGTCAGCAGTGCATGACCTGCGTACCCCGAAGGGCGCATTTTGAAACCCCAATGCTCCCAAAAAAAAAAAACAAATAAAAACTTAAAACTAGATTCTAAACGGATGAAAAACAAGAGAGGGGTGTTGTAGAATACCTGGTGAAACGGCGTTCGATTCTGACGGTCGGATTCTCCGCAATCTCCACGGGAAGTTTCTTGTCAAAAGCCCTTTTCTCAACCTCAACAGTAAAATGGTAAAAATGACATGGTAAGAAGTCTTTTTATAGGTTTTTTGGATAAATAAATGCTAGATTTGTTTATTTTTCACCATGAAAGGACATTTTCGATGAATTTTTGCCCATCTTAAACAGGTATGAGTAATGTGTTGTTTCTGTGCAGGACAAAGGGACTTTAGGGTAAATTATCATTTTTCACGTCAGAGTCATCTTTTAAGCTCTTTTCTGACTCCTAAAAAATGAAAAGATCGCCGAGCGTTTCTTTTACACTCGTTAAAACGGAATTAAGAGACGGTCCCCTTATAGCTCTTTTCTGACCGTAAAATCAGGAAAAGATTGCCGGGTTTTTGTCGTTTCAAACTCGACACGGAAATAAAACGACATGTCCTTGATCGCTTTTTACTTTTCAGGTCAGAGACACTAATCATGAAAGTACTCCTTGGTCGCAAGATCAAGCGGTTCTCCCAGGTATTATTTTATACTTTTTCGGACTTGGGGGACACAAATTTACGAAAAAGTTCAACTCGGAGTCTTCTTAAGTTTTTCAGACTCTCTAAAATTGAAAAACGCCGAGTTTCTCCTATACTGGGCTCGTTAAAATTTCACAGTAAAGGACCTGTTCAATTACAAACAGGAACGAACCACTCCTTCCTAGGGTTCGAATCAAAACTAGGTTGGACTCATCCGAAGGATGAGCTTATAATCAAGCATATGTTATCCTCCTCAAGCTTGTTAAAAATAAAGAGGTACTTGCCAGAAATGGTGGGGGAAAAGAGAGAAGAATGAGCCTATTTGTTATCTTTTGTCTCAGAAGAAACTCTATTACCACTCTTGGGCACGACACTTTTCATTCACCTGGGTTTGGAAATCCTTTACCTCACAGTTGATCAAACCACTTTGAAAGTCTTCAGCCGGGTTCTGGGGATTAACTTTGAGTCGTTTATCACCAAGCCATCTGTTGTGTCGTTATGTGTTCAAGAGGTCTGCAAGCAAAATTTTCATCTGCAAAATACTTGTCATCCATTTGACCATCCCTGAGTCAGTCCTTACAACAACATTTCTTCAACTTGAACAAATGATTTCGTGTTGTGGGCTTGCCTGCAACGGGTCGCTTTCTATCGACATCAACACATTATCTAGAGAGATGACTTAGAAATCGTCAGTACCTTGAAGTCTGCATGCATCAATGGCAGGTTTCTCGCCTTTGACGTCAGTTTACATCATTGACTTTCGATCGAAGGATTCCGTGAAATGTTCGACATCAACTCATTCATTCACATCTCATGGATTGTACTGGGTACTTTGAGAACCATTGACATTACTGGTGGTTTCTCTCACACTTGTTAACAGTTTACATCATTGACTGCTAATCAAGTGGTTTCTACCATGTTCGACATCAACTCATTTATTCGCATGGCTAGAATCGTACCAATTCGGGAAGCAGAAATGAAGACCCTGGATCTAGTTTCCACCATCCAGGCTGCGAGGATTTTTGTATTCATTATCTAAGTAGACTAATCATAAACAGATGGCTGCGCCCATACTGTGTCTACAAAAGTCTATGATTATGATGTACTGCAAGATCATTCCTGTATCAGAGTAGTTAGTCTGTTAGTTAAAGTTTTGATCTGAGTATGGGAATGCCTACCTCAGTGATGATATAATCTTATACATGTATTTTGTGTTGAAAATTGCAGGTTCTGACCAGGCTCTCCATGAGATAATCCTTGAAATGATAAAGCGCTTCACCCTTCCTAGATAATACAAAACCCTAATCTATTACAGGCTTCGCACTTTAGGGGGCAATCTGTTACACTAAAAAATGTCACCATGGCTATTTACAGTTAGTATGGCTCTATCAACAGTCATGCTATCCTCTTAGGCAAGTCTTATGCCTCTGCTCTCCATGTCAAACTCCAAAAAGAGAGAAAGTCTTTGTAAATGTATTTATCTCTGGGTACGCAGGTTCTCTCAACCTTACCTGCGGGTACGCACCCAATGTTCACAAAAGCTGCGTACTTGTACGCTCTGTATGTAAAGGGGCAGGTGCGTACCCCTGTAAAGGTCAAAATGCGCAAGTTTCATCTTTAAAAAGTTACTTGTGGTCATTTCTAGAGCATTCTAGAAGGTTGTTCGACGTGTATTGAGCGCCTCCAGATGGTTCATGTACCCCTACCAAAGAGGAACTTATCCCATCAATAAGGGAGCTATCCCATCCAAAGAGGGGATTATCCCATTGATGGTGGACCTGAATAACTTCCTCTAGAGCACTATAAATACAGGCATTGGGCCAGAAGGAGGGGAGGTTGGAAGCTAAACATTTCTAAGGGTAGATGCTGCTGGAATTAGGACTCCCATTTAGAAGCTTGTGAGGAGAGATTGCCATCTTTGCTTGTTCTATTTGGAAGTGGGTGAGCTTTGTCAAAGTAAAGGAAAACTCTTGATGGACCCTGGGAGGGACTTGCACAACACCAAGGCTCAGGTTGTAATTGTTCCTTTTGTTTCCTATTAATGCAAATGGGTCCATTCTTCTCAATAACTTGTTATTTATGAGTTGTTTCATGTACTCCTTGGTCTATGTGTTAAATATGTTTTATTCTATGAGATTATCAAGTGTTATTTAATCGTTTGATTGTTAGTGGATGCAGGTTTCAAAAGTGAAGGAGGAGTTCATCCGGATCAGTGAGGCTGGACTGCTACAACAGCGTTGGATTACAGGTAGGATCTAAACACTTGATTTCTTATATAGTAAATGCATGTTTAGAGAAGGATTGCTCTTGTTTGTCTTGTTTGTCACTAGAGAGTCTTAGGCTCCTAGGGAGGTTGGTTGTGTCCGCACTATCGACTCTTTCCACCTGACACAGCCCAATGCTTCTTTTTATAGTGTAGAGGAGTAGGTTATAGGTCCACCTATGAAGGGATAGAATCCTCCTTCAAAGGGATAAGCTCCTCACATCAAGGGGTTTGCTCCTTAAGGTATGGGATGCATGAACCTTAAGAGAGCAAACTTACCACCTCAAGATTCCTTCCAGAAGCTTCTAGAAATGACTAAAAGTGAGTTTTTCAGAATGTACTCATGCCTTTTTAACTTTTACAGGGATCTGCACCCTTAATACAAAGACAGTGCGGTTAGGTGCGCATGAGACTTGACCATTAGGTGCGGGACCGCAGGTAAGACAAAGAGAAATTGTGAAACCATAGTTTTAAAGACTTGAGGGCTTTTCTCTTGTTTTCAAGGCTTGATATGAGGAACTGATGCTTTAGACTTGCAAAGGAGGCAAGTATGAGTGGTAATGAACTCACACAGATGGCAGAATGTCAAGGTGACAATTTTTAGTGCAACAAGTTGTCGTACAAATGCAGCAGTGGCAGTCGCAGAACCATGGACAGTAGTATAGGAGGCAGGAGTGCAGAGGATGGTGGGCAGAAAGGCCTAGCATCAGCACAGGTACCGATGCCGAATGATCAGAGTAATACTCAGTGAGGAGTATTGCTAGAGCACAACCCTCGCTAAGAGGGAATGTTGATTTGGGGTAGCATCGAATGTGCTCTAGCCACAAAATTTGGTGGAGATGTTGGGGAACATGAGATCTCCAATACCCATAAAGGGTTTTGACAGATTCTAAACAGATCAGGAGATATTAAAATAATTAATATTTTTAATGGAGTCCCTAAGTCTAAACTTAGGGAAAATAAAATATTAATGTGTATTAATATGAATCTGTGTTAGAATGGTCCAAAATACATGGATCAAGCCAGATCTAATCTTAGCCGTTGATTAGGGACTTAATCTTGGCTGTTGATATGTTAACAGGAAAAGTATAAGAGGATGCTTGAGGGTCACTTGGAGAACACACCAGATGATCGGTCATTCTATTCTCTAGAGAGGGGTTTTCTAAGAGAGGTAGAATCAGTGATCGGGAGAGAAGCTGAGGGGCATTAAGTATAGAGAAATAGAGAAGGCGGAGATTGTGTTGGGAGAGCAGCACAGCAGCCAAGGAGGCTGATGTAGAGCCAACAAGGGCTCACGCAGAGGCAGCCAAATGTTGTGCAAATTACCAGAGGGGCTAGCGCAGCTGACACAGAGGCTCCCAGAGTTGACGCAGGGCCTCCTGGGGCTGATGCAGGCCTAGAAAGGCTGACACAAGGCCAGCGTGAGACAGAGAGGAGATGACGCAATCCAGATTGGGTAGACGTTGGGGTTGCAGGAGTAGGTTTGTGTTGAGGAGCTGCCGGAAGGGTTTTCCGGCATTTCAGCCATGAGCTTTCTCTCAAACTGTGAGGTATAGGTGCTAAGGAAATTCTCTATTGGGTAGGATAGTTTCGGCACCCATATTGTACTCTGATATTGCTTAATAAGAAAACCCTCAGGTAGCTATACCAGTTTTCCCACATTGGGTTTTCAGGGGACATTGGTCCAAAAATAATGGTGTCATGTGGTGTGTTTGTTATTGTTTCTTTTAGTTGTTGATTTGTAATATGTTGAGCATGCACTGGTGTTTATTTTCAGTATTTACTTTGTAAATAACTTGTTAAAGAAAAGTAACAAGTAGGTAGGAATAAATCAGAAAAAGTGCATAAAGGGTTTCTAAACTAAGTAAACTTAGAAACTTCAACACTCAGGTTTTCCCTAAATAGTCATGAGGATTGTGCAGGTTTTCACAAAACAATAGAAACGATTGCACATGTTTTTATAGTACAGCTACAAGGATTAGTTGCGAGGTATGATTTGATGTGTTTATGTTGAGTTGGATGCTAGATGGATGAGGTCCTAGTGTGGACAGTTGTATTATGCATTTGAGATCTATTGGAGCACAGTGTAAAAGTGCCCAAGTGTGAACCCTAAGTGTAGTGTAAGGAAGGAAACTTGCCTGCTAGGAGTGAAAGTTTGTTGGAGCTCAACTTTTGGCCAGCCATAAGCAGTTGTTGAGAAGTCGTGTTTATTGTTGGAGAAGCAACATTCAATGATGACAGGTGGCAACCCTCTTTCCCTATGTTAGTCTTCATTGGAGTAGTGCAAGAAGACTATAGTAGGAACAAAAGTCCCAAAAGAGCTAAGGAGTAGTAGTGGGCAGAAGTCTTGAAGTGTTGTTGCCTTGAAGGAAGAAGGAGCAACTAGTGAGTGTGAAGAACCTATGTGTTGGTTGTAGATGGACTTAGGATCAACTAGACGGCAGATTGGATAGCCGAGAGTCAGCAGCCAAATGGACTTGGGGCATTGATAGAGGTAGGTGCTGCCAAACGGAAGCAAAGGACCCGCAGTATACAAGATATGACAAAGAAGTTGTGATAGTCGACTACATCAATTAGACCATCAAAGTATCTTGTATTTTGTATTCTTGTACTAATGGATATTTGAGGGTCATTGCCCTTGGTATGGGAACCCTATACCGTTGTATTATTCAGTTGGATTAATATACGAAAGTTGGGTTATTGTACATATTTGAGTATATTTTATGCACTAGTAGATTTACTGTTGTATATTATTTCGTTGTGCAAAATAGATTTATTTTGATTCTTGGTTTGGTAGTGTCAGTGATTTAAAATTATATCCTAGACACCAGGATTGTGGAACAATAATATGGTATTAGAACATGTTTGAGCTACTTTGAAGGGACAGTGAATCAGGGTGTGCACAACGAAGTACAACTTAAGAGGGAGTTAGTAACATTGTAGGTGAAGGGCTCACTACAATGTTGAAGTTGTAGTTTGGTCTCTGGTATGAGGATAGGTTGGAAGCATTTTCCAACTATAGTCCATGGAAGGAAAGGATCAAGTTAGTCTTGCAGGTAAATAGAATCTGGAAATTCACTAAGAAAGAGATGAAGAATCCAACAGACCCCAAGGAGTTGGAATTATACAAGGAATTGGATACAAAGGCAAGATTCATCATCATAAATGGTGTGAAGGACTCCTTAATACCTCATTTTTCCGGGAAGCACTCCACACATGAGATGTGGACGACTCTTATTGTCGCACCTAAAGACAACCCTCAGGTTCAAGAGAAGGGTCAGTGCCTATGTCATCTTAGAGTCTCTTGTAGATAAATCATTATTCCTCAAGAGTTTAAAATATAAAAGGATTCGTATCTAGTTCAATAATCGTACTAAGAGACCAAACACATTGCACACATTGACAAAATTTTGTTCCAAAGAAGTAAAGTCCGACCATGGTGGCCTACACACAAATAGTGAAGCTTCTTTAGCTGTTTTAATATAGTGGTGAGTATACCCACTTATCATGCATGTCACCCGAGAGGCAATTTACAAATATTTTGAAGATGAAGGTCCCCGGGTGACCGTTAGGAAAGTCATTGTCGTCGATCAAACCCCCACCTCAGAAGCAACTCCACAGGATGAAACCAATTATTTCTTGCACAGAATTGTAGTGAGGCCTCACATTCTGCCTTACACAAACATGGTCAAATGGGTTATTGAAACAATGGATATCATGGAGAGGAAGTTCCACACCCAGAAGGGCACCACAATTGGTCTATTTTTAGCACCGACCTTTCGGGAGAAGTACCACTTACTAGACCCTCAATGTGTCTATGAAAAGGAGTCTGTGGAGGACTTCTATAAAAAGCACGAAGATCTAACTGATTCAATTAAAGATTGGAGGAGTGACTCAAACATGCACAAGAAGGATCAAGATGCTAAGTGCTCCATAAATTCTCCTTTCAGTCAAGTCGTTTCCATGCTTTGCAAGCTACACTCATTTCCAAGTGTCTCTAAATTACCTCAAGGTTGGGTCCCTCTAATTGATTAGGCTTCTGAGGGGTACATGTTCAACTGAGCCACTATATTATCCAATAACCTGGCCAAACACATGTTATCTTTTCGCTCTTCCCGCAGTGTCTCAGAGAAAAAAACCCCTCTTCTATATGTGAGCCTATGTAATGGACTCCCTTTGTTATTTCCTTGATTTTCTATCCATGGGATGGAAGTGGAATATATATGATCCCACACCAATCCACATTTACCACGATGTACTCTGGGAGACCAATTATTTTGGTCATTTCTATCAAATTTGTCACAATGTTATTATTCCAATTTATGAAATTATATTTGAAACCAAGCCCCCCATAATGTCTCAACAAGCTATGTAATATCTTAGGAATGATTGGGAATTGGTTTGGTGAAGAGTCTTTCACCTATATCAGAGTCTTAGGCAGCCGTACACCCCCACGTGACTTACCACTCTATGCTTCTGACAAGCTGTTATGCAAACATGTAGCATAGCAAACAGTTGGCCATGGGATTACCAGATCATTGAAATAATCCAATAAGAAGGTCTGGCCTCAATTCCCTCTGCCTTTTGGTATTTTCTCTTTGGAAAATTACAGACACGCTAAAAGGAGCTCTGACCTATGGAAGTATTAAATTTAGCCACCATTCCAACCAGGTTCTATGATCCAGATGGATTAGCAAAGAAAATGGCCATAAATTCTGGTGTCATAAGATTCCTCCATGGGGGGGACACTTAAGTTGAAGGATTTCAAGCAAGAGGCCCATGAATTAAATGAATGACTACAGAGGAAGAAACGATTGTTCTATGAGAAGCTTAATTTGATTCAGGAACAATGCAGGCTGGGAAATTCTCTGACTGATGAGATAATGGAGATGATTTCATATTTTGGTGAATCTAAGGACCTAAATGAAATGTTGGAATGGAAATACAGTGTCGAGAGGAGGAAACCTGAATTTCCTAAAATTGATGTAATGCATAACTCAGTTATCCTTAAAGGATGGAAATTTCGGATACAATCAGTAAAAACCTCATCGGTGATGCACGAGAGATGTAAAATGCCTTGGTGGAATCCATTAATTATTCCTTACTTGAATTGAATCAAATCTCCAACTATCCCGAAGATTCCCTTCCAAATGTGGAGAGCCTTCTTAGGAATTGGCTTGAATAGAGGGCTAAGTTCACAGAGAGGGTTAACCAACTGAGCAAAATTGATCTCGAATCCAATTGGCACTTTCTGGTCAAACCCCACGCCAATTGGTTGGTTTTGAAATCACTTACCAATGTCTGCACTCAGATGCTACCACTGTTACAGTAGACTATCTATAGTAGTCAGACATAAATCAAACCTCATTCCCCTCCCGAGTTGTCGATACTCCTTAATCTTCAAAAATATTGGCAAAGGTGGATAATGGACCATGGGTCCACTTCAAAGGATCAAGTGAGGTAACATTGAAGATCTTTTGTGATCCAAAATCATGTCATATCTCTGCCATTTTGGCAATTTTGTATATATTTTATTTTCAAGAAAGAATCAAGTTGTTATGTAATGATTAAAACAGTTAGGCCTTTGGCACACTCGCACAACTGATTAGTTTAGACAATTGTCGCACTAGGATATATTTTTGTAGCTATTTTTGTTAGGACTCTCCCTATAAAAGGGAAGAGGAACTCATTTGTCACGGTTCGATTTTCTATTCTAGAGACTGCAATATCTTTGCAAGTTTTAAAAGTTTTGAGACTAAATGACATGTATGATGTTATGAAAGACTAATGAAGAAAACTTTGGTGATTCCAAGAATTGATATGTGAAGTATGTGTTCCTGTCTCAGTTTATCATTTTCGTATGTGTTTCTTTCCTCTTATAAATAGTGTAATTGTAGCTGATGTAACTCAATCTTGTATGTCAGGTTTTTCTATGTCATGTTATGGCAGATGGTACCTATAAAAGATTGAAAGCCTTAAAATGTGTTCCATGGTTTCTAATTTCAATTCCTTTGTCTATACATTATTCTGCTGAAGTTTAGTACACAAGATTTTACTTTTAGTACTCTGCACCAGATTTCTTTCTTTATCTCTTCCCTCACCTATACTAAAATGGATAAACAAGCTTCATTATTTGTGTGTAGGCCACCATGGTTGAACTTTACTTCTTTGGAACAAAATGTTGTCAATGTGTGTAATGTGTTTGGTCTCTGAGTACGATTATTGAACCAAATGCAAATACTTTTATATTTTCAACTCTTGAGCAATAATGATTTATCTACAAGAGACTCTAAGATATCCTAGGCACTAACCCTTCTCCTCAACCCGAGGGTTTTCTCTAAGAGTGGCAACAACTCTTCAAAATTTGTTCTAGAATAAGAATGAGAACCATATATTGGTATTGGAGGATAATTTGAAGTCCACTAAGATGATTCGGGGTGAATGGGTGACTTCCTATCTAACGAGGTTGTCACAAGTTTAAGATGAACTTGCCACCATCGGTGTGACTATTTCAAATTCTGATATGGTGAGGATTAATTTGAAAGGGTTCACCGAGGAATGGAATCCCTTCATCAAGGGGATCGTTGTTAGAGAGAAGTTGCCAGACTAGAATAATATGTGGGATGACTTCATTTAGGACGAGTTGCGAGATGAGGATCTTCATTCGAAGAAGAAGGCTTCAGATGATGATGTGGCACTTGCATCATGAATGAAGGGAAATTAGAAGAAGGAAATGAGCAAAATAAAGTGTTTAAACTATGGCAAGATGGGTCATTTTTCGACAAGATATACAATGATCAAGAAGTAGGGAGATGACAAGAAGAAGAAAGGGAAGTAGGTCATCGGTGTTTCCACTTCTGTCGAGATAGATGATATCTCCATTTGGTTGGAAAAGGAGGGCTTTGATTTTGTCTCTCATTTCTCACAGCATACCATCAATGATGCTGCATTGTATGTGGACAATGGAGCGTCAAAGCATATGACAGGGTCACAAAAGGTGTTCGAGACTCTAGCTGAGTGGGACTCAAAGTTGCACATGGTGTTAGGAGACAAGAGTCAAAACAAGCTCAAAGGATCAAGTGTTGTGTCATTCAGGATGGAGTCAAGACAAGTGATGTGAGTCTAGGATGTACAATTTGTATTAGGACTCAGATATAATGTGATATATGTCTCAACGATTGAGCATAAGGGGTTTGAAGTTTTGTTCCAAAATGGGAAGGCAAGACTCAGGCCCATAGGCTCTAACTACATAAGGGTCATGATTGGAGTTAGAGAGCATGTTCTACATAGGCTAACGAGAAAGCCTATGGATCATTAGAAGAAGGAGGAGGAGGACCAAGTGCATGTTCCAGAGAAGTAGGTGCATGTGTAGGCTTTAGACGAGCGGGTACATATTCCATAGGCTAAGATCTAGTTTCCAGAGGATTAGAGGGAGTTGAATTCTAGAGGGAGATTGCAGGTTTAGAGGGAGACTTTGCAGCCAAATAAGAGCGAATGGTCAATGGGGGGAAAGGGTGCTTCTTCATCTGGTAAGAATGAATCATGGAGGGATTAGGAAATGATACAAGAGAAGAAGAAGAAGAAAGAGGCTTCTAGTGACAATGACATTTCTGAGAGAGGTGTAGTCCATGCTACAAGATTGCTATAGTTTTGGGCACCAAGAGTTGGGGGAGTGTTGCAAGCAATGATGATGATGATGATGAGCTACTTCCTTGTCTTGGAAGTACCTCCCTCACTAAGAGGGAGTGTTGATATTTGTAGTTTGGGAGGTACTCCGAGCCATAGGGTACAAGGTTTGGAGGTTGGAGTGCCACAAAATCACTTTTTGGGCTTGGAACCCAACATGTTGGCTTTGCACCCAAGATTTTGGGTGTGAATATGTGAGTATTTTTCAACGTCTGGCGATTTGAGGTGATAAATGATCTCGAGAGAAACCAAGAGAAATGGAAATCACTCAAATCTGAGTTGGATGTCATGAGATATTAATTTTTGAATATAGCTAGTGGGTTTTTTGGCACCTAGAGCAGATTAGCCTAGTGTATTTGTGTGTCACAAAACATGTTGGAGCACACCACATGATGCCCTTATGTTTTGTATAAATTGTTAGAAATGTAAAGTGGAAGAAATTATATCTTATTTTCTTTATCCTCAATACTTTCTTGTGAATCTTTAGTTATATTATTTTGATCTTTATTTATATTTTTTCATCAAATGGACTACCAGATAGATTTTTCATTATATTCATTTCAATGTTACAATATATATATAAAATATATATATATATATAATATATATATATATATATATATATATATATATGTCAAAGCATCCATAAACCCCAATCCATTAACCCTATATTAGAACACAATCGTAGTTCCTGTTGTCAAAAGATTCCTCCATAGGGGGGACACTTAAGTTGAAGTATTTCAAGCAGGAGGCCCATGAATTAAATGAACGACTACAGAGGAAGCAATGATTGTACAGTGAGAAGCTGAATTTGATTCAGGAACAATGCAGGTGTGAAATTCTCCTCAATTGGGAGATCTAAATCTCCAGGAAAACCTGTAAAGGGACTAATCCTCTTCGAGCACTCTTCTCTTGGATTCTCATCCCATCCTTAAAGAGTGTCGATCCCTTTTCTTTCTTGAAATTTATATCCTCAAGGAAACCACAAATGCTTATGCAGTCCTTCGTCGTTCTCTCTTCATCGTTTGAAGAAGAGAATGCACATTTGATATCAAATATCACTCCCACTCAAACTGAGAGTACACCCCTATTCTCCCTTAATCTTGAGAATATATCCCTTCTTCTATATTAGGAGACTCTTTTTTCTCCCTCTCAAAACTAGAGGAGATTCTAGATTTCCTTCCAATGATGGAAGCCAACGCCACAAGTCTATAGCTTGTCTTTATAAGAGTATCAACTACTAGTTCTCCATAGCTACATGGATCTCTCTTTGTTTTGCATCTCTTGCATCAACCATGCATCTTTTGAGGTATCATGGAACCATCTCCACTATTTATACTTGTGACAGGATCCAGGTCATCTTTCTTGCTCATTACTTTCTTCTTTAACATGAAGGCATTGCATTCATCCTTTCCAATCTTCAATCTGATCATGGATTCCTTACGAAAGTGATCTTCCTTGACCTATAAGTTGTCTTCTCATACAACTACCTTTCTATCCCAAGATGAACTCATCTTGACTTCATAGTTGCCAGGTGCGAGATATTGAGCTTCCTTGAAAACTACTCAACTACCATCATTCATTCCTGCAACATCCTTTTCCTGATAGCCAAAAATGATATGTTATCCAGATAACCAAACCATAAATGAAATAGACTTACCTCACCATGGTGACCTTCTCATGCCATCAACACCCTTATCAACCATCTTCACTTGATATCTCCTTCTTGCATTAGAGTGCCCAAGGATCGAACTTGATTACCAAGTTACAACTTTTCTTCCGAAGATTATAATAGATGTTAATCAATATCAAATACTTATTCTAGAGAAACTCCTAATCCTTTATGCATTCTTAAGTAAGTCACATTCTAATCTTTTTTAGCATCATAAACATTTATGTGTATCTTTACAATATTTATTTCACAAGATTCTTATACACATGAATCTTATTCAACATCAACATGCTTTCCTATGATTTTATCCAATCATCTATATATCCATATAATTCACAAAAGGTTTGTATCTTGACCCATTACAATCCTTCATCCCTCTTTTCTAGCATGTTTCCATATTATGTAGAATACATACTATTCCAGTAATGATGCTCTTCTAATGTTGTTAGAATGGTTCAAATTCAAGTTAACATTCAACTAGTAGAAAGTAAGTTTCATTGCCAATTGAATAGAAATTGCTAGATGTGGTTAATTGAATGCAAATTTCTAGACGTGGTTAATTGAATACATATTTCTAGATGTGGTTAATTGAATACGGATTTCTAGATGTGGTTAATAAACAATCAAGATTTTGTTGGAGATTAAATCTTTATATATATATATATATATATATATATATATATAATTTGGGAAGAAGCAATAACATTCATTGGATCAATGGGAAAGACTCTTTAGAAAAGTCATTATAAAGTTCGTAATTCTAGACTCAATATTCCATTTCAAATTTTAGAATGGAAAAGGAATCAACACCATATGAAACATATGATTATTTTTTAGTTAAAGATGCATTAAGTGGTTTGATTTTCGTGCATTAAAGTCAAATGAAAGATTATGTGATATAATTAGTGCTTATTTGGAAAGTTGGTAAAATGGATTGCATTTATTTATTTTGTGTGAGAGGAAAAGATTTGGAAGTTTTGTAAGAGGGGATTACATTGTCTTTTATCTTCTATTTGAAAATTTTGATTAATTGAGTTTTTGAAGGTCATAAGTTTTGAGGTCAGAGTCATAATTGTGAAAGCCAAGGGAGCTTACGTATGTAAAAGGAATTTAATTGAGTGCTTAAATGGTCAAAAGTCCTTGCACGAGTTGAGTTAAAATTAACTCAAGTTGAAGCTGAGAGTATCTCAATGTAAATTCAAGTGAAATTATTCATTGAGGTATAGAGTTATGACAATGTCAAAGGTGCATAGTTAAGTAAAGTTGAATCTAAAATGGATTCATAAGGACATTAGTCATAATTAGGTGTGTAATTGGTGGAGCTTGACACCGAAAGTTTGGTCCATGTATTGTAAAGACAATTTGAAGGGATATTGCACCAATTTGTAGCAAGGAAATCATAAATAATCTTATGCAAGGTAAGAAGGAGATAATGATGACTATGGATAGTCATTTGTATAAATCAAAGGGAAGCCATAGAGATGCCATAATAGTTGACATAAGGAATATGAATGAAGAAGAGTTTGAGAAAGAGATCGTCGAGATGAAGGCACGACTTAATGTGTTGATGGAGATGCTAAAAAATAAGAAACATTGATGGATAATGAAGAAGATAGCTAGATGGCCAATCAAGAAATTGATTGCAAGAAGAGAAAAACAAAAGCTAAAATTTTTGTTAAGGGACGCGGAAAAACTCCAAATAACCGAGATGAATGTGTGCATTCATGAACCAGAGTAATGACTTACACTTGGCGTGGATGATGAGGAAGCAATTCGTATTAGTGAACATAGACAAGGGTCAATATTAGGCAAAGAAGATGACAAGAATGAATATTGTTTGGAAAATCAACATTTGTTGAAGCTATAAAGCCTTACGTTTTCAAATCTGGCAATTGGTGTGTGGATGCAGGATGTGTTGCAGATGATGGGCAGAACACTATTTTTTTTCTATGAATGGATGAAGAACAATCTATTGAAATGATTTTTTAAAGTGAATGTAAAATTCTTATGAAATGTGAAGAACAATTACAGTTGCTAGAAAAGATGTTGATGGAACCTAAATCTAAGAAACTTGCAAATAAAGAAGAGAAATGTCCAAGCATTAAAATTGTGGAACCTGAGATAAAATTTAGTTTTCAATTTAATTCTAGGGATGCAAGCATAGAAAATGTTGATGAATATGAATTGATGTTCCAAAATAACAATATTAAATTTCAAATGAAAACTAGATTGGATATTGAAATTGAAGAATTAAGGAAACTAATGGAAAAAGTACATATATCGAGATGTTGTGAGATGAGGCAGACTGACAACAACGTAATACATTTGACTGCTCAAGTGTACATCAAAAAAATAAATGGAATACTGCAAAACAAAGTTTGTAAGCCTGGAAGACAAGAAAATACAACCACAAAACATCAACAACATAACATAGTACATGATCAACGACAGACTAAATTTTGGGATCCACGGAGAGTTTAATCATTTATGAAGACATATGGTCAAGAGACCATGAATTTATTTTACCTGGGGAGTTTGATGCATGAGCATCTAACCTATGGTTTCATTTAACCAAGGGAATGGTTTCTCAAGTTAGATTTGATTATTTAATTTAAATGTATTTTCCTATGTTTTTAGGACAATTGTATGAGAGTGAGAATTAGAAAATGTGGCAACTCGGCCATAATATCGCCAACATAATTGCTACAAATATACATGAATCACAATAGAAGATGATAACTCTTATTAACATATGAAGATACCAACTAAGTCAAGGACTTCCACGTACCACCCGGCCATAGATTACGCTGAACCAAATCTCTCTTTCAGCCAATCACCTGCGTGCCATATTCCAAGAATGAATGCGGGATCTCGTGGAATAAATCGAACAAAACCAAACCAGGGCTTCCAGAGGCAAAACCACCTCAACCCTCAACCAATGATTCCACCTCAAGGTCGGACATTTCTAACACCAACCATATTGGTCTCTACCCAAGTTGTCTAGGGCTCGAGGAACTAGTAACTCAACCCACAATCTAAAAGGGCTCCACAACGTTTGTCCAACCTGGCTCCAGGGACTAGTAACCAACCCACCAAGGGCTCCATATAATATGTCCCAACTTAGGCTCCAGGATTAGTAACTCAACCCAAGTTATTCCAGGGCTTCCAGGGCGTTTGTTCCAACCCATAGCCACTAGGAATTATGAGCACCAATAAGAAAACAATCAAGTGGAAAACCCACAACATTATGGCTATCTAAGAAATGGTAAGGAAAGGCTAAAACCATTGTCAATATAGGCATATATCCATGCCAATGACAACACATAACCATAAAATCACATGCATATACCATGCATCCATAAATCGACAAGGAAATCACACATGCAACCTGTTACCTGCAAAGCAATCTAGATGTAGTTGTTGATCCACCTGTACCCTTGCGCTTTCCTAATTTCCCTTGCCTTATTTCTCCAAATACAAGTGAATACTAGAGTGCTCCAAGCATGCTCCAAGAATTCTCTAAGTGTGCAAGAGTATGAGAGAATGAGTGAATAGAAGAGAGCTGCAAAACTAAACTGACAAAAGGTGTAATGACCAAAGTTGTGAACTGATCCTCAGAAGCCTTTTTATTATTGAGGCCTCTATTTTCTTCATTTCCCTTCATTTTTCCTTCAATTTTCTCCTTATGCAAATATGTGACCCCTCATCTCCCTTTTCTCTTATTTTCCTTAATTTTCATAAATAAATGCCAATTCATGCCTCTTTCCCTTTGTCAATTCCCATAGCCATTAATTAATCGCAAGTGATACCCCATCATTATGTTTTTCCCAACATTCAGCTTGGAATACGTCCCATGACCTTACCCTTATTTTATTTACACAAAAAATCAATCAGGGGTTGATACAAACCCCTCCCCCTTGGGGGAACACTATCCTCAATGTTAAATGACATTTATAAACCAACAAAACACATGCTTCCCATGGAGCTTTATAACATAGCTTGATGCAACATTTACATCATATCATACTACCGATACCTTGACCATCATACCATGAACACCATACCGCTTATTGGAGCTTTATAGCACAACTCGATGCGGTATTTACATACATGTGCATATATAGACATAACCAAAACACAACATCAAAACATATATCAAAATACATCCACTCAACCAGTGAATAGAGAAGGATACATAGCCTGCATCTGATCAACCATCTCCCATGTAGCTTCATCGGGCCCAAAGTGCTTCCACTGCACTTTAACTTGCTCGATTGCTTGATTCTGGAGCATGAGCATCTTTAGCTGCAAAATTCACTTAGGTTTCAACTAGAATTCTCCTTATGGCTCCACTTGCAATATAGACCAGTCAATCACATGATCAAAATCCTTCATATATCTTTTAAGCAATGGAACATGGAAAACATCATGGTATTTCACTATCGGAGGTAGTGCAAGTCATTAGGCCACTAGTCCAATCCTCTCAACAATCTCGAAAAGCCCACAATACTAAGGTGCTAGCTTGGCACATGATCCAATCCTCAAGGAGCTCCTCTTGGGATCGATGCACAAGCACACATGCTCCCCATCCTGAAAATCCTTAATTACCCTATGCTAGTCTGAATAACTCTTATGCCTATCCTGTGTTGCCTTTAGATTCTTCTTGATAACTTGCATTTCATGTTCCATCTTTTCCAACATATCCAATTCAATCAATACCATGTTCACTGGATCACGCCAATTGATAGGAGTATTAAAGCTTCACCCATAAAGAGCTTTAAACAAACTCATCTTCAATGCCTCATGATACCCATTGTTATATGCAAACTCTATGAGTGGAAGATACTCTTCCCACTTCCATTGTTCATGCATGACATACATCCTCAACATGTCCTCAAGGATCATGTTAACCCTATTTGTCTGTCCATCTATCTGCAGATGATAAGTTGTACTAAAATCTAACTTTGTCCCGAAACCTGCAAACAACTCTTTCCAAAACTTGGAAGTGAACTAGGCATCTTTGTCTAAAACAGTCTTCTTTGGAGTACCGTGCAACCTCATTATCTCCCTAATGAAAATCTAAGCTATCCCACTAGTTGAGTTCGTAGACTTAACTGTGATTAAATGAGCTACCTTGGTCTACTGTCAACCACATCCATAATAAAATCATGTTGCTTCATTGTCCTCGGCAAACCTGTAATGAAGTCCATGGAAATGACATCCCTTTGGCACTCTTGAAACAAAATCAGATGCAATAAACCACTTGGATTCTTACACTCTACTTTTACCTGCAGAAATTCCAAACATTTTACAACATACTCAACCACCTCTTTCTTCACACAGTGATAGAAATTCTTAACTGCTATCAATGTATTCTAATATCTTGGGTGACACGAATATGGCTTGACATGAAATTTCCTCAAGATAAGCATCTTGAGCTCATTGTTGTCCAACACTTAGATCATGTCCCTAAATCTGACCAAACCATTGGTTGTGAGATGATAATCCACGTCCTAATCACCTGTACCTTGCTACTATAACATGTGCTTAAGTTGTTGGTACTTGTCATCCTGTTGTCCTGCCTGCAAGATCTGCTCCTGCAATTCTATCCCATATAAACTCATAGCTGCAATGTGATTCACCAGCATTCTTCTGCTAAGAGCATCTGCATCCTTGTTCTCTTTACCCTTAATGTACCTGATCTCAAAGTCAGACTCACTAAGTGTGGCCAAGCACCTAGCTTGCCTAGCATTCAGATTAGGTTTTCAAACAAGTACTTCAGTCCACTATGATCGCTCATCAAAATGAACCTCCTGCCAAGAAGATAGTGTCTCCACATATTCAATGCATGAATGATAGTTGTCAACTGAAGATCGTGAGTCACATATTTCTAATTCTGCTCATTCAATTTCCTTGACTCATAGCATACCACATGTCCTTCCTGCATCATAACTACACCAAGTCCTCCTTGCAAGCATATGTACATACTGCAAACTCTTTATCTGGATCTGCAATGTTCAAGACCAGAGCATTTGTAAGCAAATACTTCAACTACTCAAAACTAGCCGCACGTTCCTCTGTCCATTCAAAATTCTTTCCTTTTCGTTGCAAAAGAGTTAATAGGATAGGCAATTCATGAGAATTTCCTAATGAATTACCTGTAATAACCTACTAGTCCCATAAATGATCTGACCTCATCTACATTCCTAGGGCTTTCCCACTCCATGACAACTCTGATCTTTTATGGGTCCATTGCTATACCTTACTTGGAAACAACATGCCCCAAGTAATGAACTTATGTCTGAAAGAAACTACACTTACTAAGTTTGGCATACAACTAATGCTCTTTCAACAATCCTAACACTATTGTTAAGTGTTTTGCATGCTCTTCCTCATTCTTAGAATATATCAATGTGCCATCAATGAATACAATCACAAACTTATCTAGATAATGACACAACACACTATTCATCAAACACAGGAAAGTAACATTAGTCAAACCAAAAGGAACCACAACAAACTCATAATGCCCATACCTGGTCCGAAAAGCAATCTTGTAGATGTCCTCTTCTTTGATGCGTACCTCATGATATCCCAATCAATCGATCTTCGAGAACAGTGTTGCTCCCTGCAATTGATCAAACAAGTAATCAATCCGCGACAATGGGTACCTGTTCTCGATTGTTACTTTGTTCAATTGCCTGTAATCAATGCACAACTTGAGAGTACCATCCTTCTTCGTCACAAATAATACTAGTGCACCCCAAGGTGGCACACTTGGCCTAATGTATCCATTATCAATTGTTTCCTTAAGCTGCAACTTCAATTCCACCAACTTTGAAGTGCTCATCCTGTAAGGTGCCTTTGATGTCGGTGCTGCTCCCAACATCAACTCAATAGAAAAGTCCACTTCCCTATGAGGCAGTAACTATGAGATCTTTGCTGGAAACACATCCTGAAACTACTACAAAACCGGATACCTCTTTAAGACTTCCACATCCTCAACATCCTTCCCTCTAACACTAGAAATATGAACTGCAAACAATACACATCCTTTCCTACCACTATGCTTTTCGTGCATAGCTGCAACCATTCTCACTGATGTAGGCTTCTTTTTGCCTTTTAATATTCTCCTCTCTCCATCATCATCCAAGCACTCAATAGTCTTATCGTAAAAATCTACCATAGTCCTATGAATGTCCAACCAATCCATACCCAATAATATATTGTATGATCCCAATGGAAGCACATTTAGATGTGCTGATGTAGACATTGTAGAGAAAGAGTTTTGATTTCCTACAGTGGTAGATGAAATATGTCAACGTTTCGAATCCCAAAGAAAGTCCATCATCAGGATAGAGAGTGATGAAAGAAAACAAGACTCCAACGGAAGATGCATAAATAGATCAATAAACAAAAAACAAAAACAAAACCTAAAAAATCAGCTAAAAACTAAATATTGAAAACATATACTAAAAAACAAACAAACAACTACTACTATGTAGAAAATAATGAAATAGTTATTATTAATAAATAATTATGACTCATAATGCTAAAACTTTTAAAATTTAAACTATCCTTTATAATCAAATAAAAAATAACACAAAAACCTATAAAATGAAATAAGATTTTATATATAAATAATTATTAATAATGATAATTTATAATTTATAATAATTATAATAAATAAATAGTTATTAATAATAATTATTATATTATATATTTATTTAATGTTATAATAGTTAAATAAAATTAATAATCCTAAAAATCTAATTTATTGAGAAAAAATTAATAAAAAATCACAAGATTCTAAAACTAAGTAATGAGATAAGATATAAATTAATAATTAATAATAATTATTATTAATATTATTATAATTCATTATAAATAAATACATAATTATTAATAATTATTAATAATATATATATATATATATATATATATATTTTTGTCAAGTTGGCTGTGTTTTTTTAGGCTTGAGAAACCACAACCCAGGGGCATCTAAGTCGTCAAAATCACCCGGGAATCACACCTGGCCTGGACCACACTGACCCTAACCTGACTGGATTTTAACATGTCTCCTTCCCCTAACACAGGCACAACAACCTCCGTGAGGTTTAATCTTGGGTCGCCTTGCTAATGAGGCCCATCCTCAACCGGTTATGCTAGTGCGACTTAGACAATTTATTTATAAATAAATAAATTATTATTATTTATTTAATCTTAAAGTTAAAATTTTAAATAAAGAAAATTAATTATCCTAAAGATTAAACTATAGAAAAATATAATTTATTTTATTTTATTAAAGAGTAGGGTTAAGGATAGATAAATATACCTAAGAAGTTATACCTGAGATGAGGTTGTAGAGTTAATCTCATTGATTAGAGGAAACCAACTCCCGCTGATCTCAATGCCATTATCTCTATTGAGATTATGTGGATTTTTCATAATCTCCAAAGCTTCCCTAATTTTCCTCTTTTGATAGTGATCCTCCCTGGCGATAATCCTAGCATTCTATAAGCACACGTGATGTTTAGTCTTTGAGGAATGCCTAGCAAGAGCCGAAGAGCACAATATTTCATTCTTAATGTCAGCCCCATGCTCCTTCAATCTTCTTTGCAACGAGCATCATGTTTCTCCAATGTAACTTTTACCACAAGAACAATCAATTTTGTAAACTCCCTTAAGTTGTTGTTGATCAATATTATCCTTCACAGACCTCATTCTTTACCTAATAGTTCCAGTTATTTTGAATTGAGTGAATATATCCTTCTTGCCCAAAATTCTTGCAATTCTATCTGTGACTCCTTGAATGTATGGTAGAAAATCTTTGCTACATTGTGCATGAGGCCTTTGGGAATTAACCTTCGGTTCGTCTCTTTTTATAGCCTTCTTAATGTCCTTATCCTTATAGCATATACTTTTAAATACAAAGGTTAAGTGTTTATTCTCCTCATTTAGGTGCTTAGAGTCATAAATTCTAAGAGCCCTAATATTAAGAGTGTTAAGGACACCAAACTTTTGAGAAGGGTGGTGGTATGATTCAACATGGAGATAACTTTCTGTGTGGGTTTTCTTCCTGAAGACCTGATGTCCCAATGTACCATCCTCCTTCTTGGTGATAAGGACATCTAGGAATGGAATGCTCTTGTTTTCCTCTAGTTCCATACTAAAATTTATCTCAGAAGAGATAGAATTAAGGTGATTGATATTTTTTTCAAGTTCTACCCTATCGTGTGTTGATTTTACGTTAGTGTCATCAACAAATCTCTTCCACCATGTTGGATTTAAAGGGTAAGAATCAATGGCTTTCCTCTTGAAGTACTTCATGAATAATTTTGCAACAATTGGTGAGAGTGGGAATCCCATTGCGACTCTAGAGGTTTGCTCATAATAGCACCCTTGAAAATAATAATAATAATTGGAACGTAAACATATTAGACATGTCATTCAACTCAAATGCACAAGATCTTACCTGAGGATGAACTATTTTCTTGGTACCTGTAGCCAACTGCACAAACCAAGACTTTGCATGCACTTCTTTATTCAAATAACACTTATCCACCAGGTCAGGGCTGATATATCTATAGCTAGATTTGTTAGAAAATGTAACTATGTTCGATCGTCATTAATGTACCTGAGTCATCATGTAATGTACTTGTCAAAAGAATAAAGAAAAAAAATATTATTAATATTGTGACTTATTAAAGCACGGGTTTCATGCTTGGGTCACCGTGTTTTAGGTAAAACTCCACATTGTGGACTTCTAGGATTTATTCTGAGTCTATAGAGTCATTGTACATTTAAAGAGACCCTTATTGGGCTTTTGAATCATGTAAAAAGGTTAAGTATTGAGTCAAATATGAATTATGTAACCTCCACACTATGACAGTCTAAGAGAATATCAAGTCGACCTAAGGACCCTATTCAACCCCACAAGAAGTCTATAAAAGAAAGGTCATCGAATTCATTTGGAGCATCATTCTCTCATCAAGTTCGAATTCTCTTGTTGTTGGGCAGAAGTGCGAAGTTCTCTTGTAGCTGGGAAAAGGTGCGAAGTCTATTGCCGAGAAGTTGAAGTGAATGCAAGTTTGGGGAAGTCTAAGGAGAAAAGAAAAATCGAAATTTTGGTGCCTCTCTCTCTGTATTTCATGTTTTGGATTAGGAGAACGAAGTCTCCTAAGTTTCATTGTTGTTAGAAGCTGCTAGTTGCCGTAAGTTGTTGCCCTAGTCAAAGTTGTTGGAAAGAGGTCGAAATTCTGGGAGGCTGACTTGTTGTGGAGGGAAGTTCTTGTCTTGGTCTAGGGTGAAGAGTCTCGAGGCATAATATTGAAAGGAAAAATTATCTTGACTAGTTGTTCCCCTCGAGGGGGGTTTTGCCCTAGCATGTGCCTACGTCTTGTGTCTATTGTTTTATGTGCTACTACTTTTGGTAATTGCTTGATGAACAAAAGAAAGAAGATATAAAGAATCGTAATAATAAGAAACATCACAAGTAATTACCAAGATCAAGAAAATCTTTACTACCTTTATGATTTTCTAACATGGTATCAAAGCTTTGGTGAAGAAAGAAAAAAGCAATCTCAATCACTTGATCCATTCATAGGTACTATCTCAAGGAAGGAGTCTATTATATTCAAGGAAGATGTCTAACTCAATCAAGGGTGAGAACAAACTTGAAGGATCATCTAACTTCAGATCCTGGAAGAATAGGATTGACCTAATCCTTGAGAAGAACAAGGTGTTGGATTTCGTAAAAGGAAATGTAAAGAAGCCTACAGAAGAAGCCAGTGCTGCCGACAAAGCGAAATTTAGGGATTTAGAATTGGTGGCTATGACTTTGATGGTAGAAGGGATAAAATATAATATTGTCCTATCCATAGCTAACATCAATCATGCTCATGAGATGTATGAAGCCTTGTCAAAGTTGTTCACTATTAAGAACGTTTGTCAAGTAGAAAGTTTGAAGAATGAGTTGAGGATTACAAAGATGACTAAAGAAGATATTGTGGCAACCTTCTTTGTGAAGATAATTATTTCATGTCTTTTTAGGTTTAAGAGGGAGTGGTAGATATGATTCTCTGCTTCATGTGTCATGCACTAGACCAGTACTAACATCTGTAAGTCCTAGTGAATGTCATGAGTAGGAGAAGGAAATTGGAGAATGCATTTTGAGGTGTTGCTGAAAGAAGGAAAGTAGGATCCAATTGAAGAATATGTTGGTTCATATGAAGTAGGAAGGATAATGTATGATTAAGGAATCTTCTGTCAAATATTCAGTTGATATTCCTACTATGGAAGTAAAGAAACAACATATGTTGTTTGAAAGACCTCGGAGGTTTGTATTTGATTATGTACATGTGAAAGTATATTATTGATTCAGGCTATGTTTGTACATGTGAATCTCTCAAAGGATTTGATAGCATGTTGGTTACCAATCAAGTTTGATTGGGAGAGATTGGTCATTGTTGATCTGTTGGATCAAGGGGTGTTGAGGCTTTGTGAGTGAAGCATTTCCTAGGAAGACATCTGGCTCACACTTTGTGCTGATGTCTGAGTCCCAAAGTTGGAAAGATGGTATTGATTATTGGACCCAGTTTTGGACACACGCCTAGATTTTTGGGTTGATGGTTAGCAAGTAAGCTAAAGGGTACCTAAAGGGGTTGAAAGCTTGAGTCCATCTTAGTCCCACTTGGATAGATTTCCTTTGTTAGGAATCTAGTCCATGGCATTGCGGTGCCTAAACTGTTGAGTGATTGTTTGGATATATTGCCCTCATCAGGAATCTATTCCATGATATTGCAGTGCCTAAATTTCTTCATGGTTCATATAGTTTGAGATCTTCCATTGTATTTTCACATTATGAATACCTCCCTAGTTAAGAGGGAGTGTTAGAAAATGTAACTATGTTTGGTATTCAATAATGTACTTGAGTCATCATCTAATGTACTTGTCAAAAGAATAAATATTTATTATTATTATTATGACTTATTAAAGCATGGGTTTCATGCTTTCATCGCCATGTTTTAGGTAAAACTCCCCATTGTGGACTTCTAGGATTTATTCTGAGTCTATAGAGTCATTGTACATTTAAAGAGACCCTTCTTGGGCTTTTGAATCATGTAAAAAGGTTAAGTATTGAGTCAAATATGAATTATATAACCTCCACACCATGTCGACCTAAGAGAATATCAAGTTGGCCTAAGGACCCTATTCAACCCCACAATAAGCCTATAACAGGGAGGTCATTGAATTCATTTGGAGCATCATTATCTCATCAAGTTTGAATTCTCTTGTTGTTGCGTAGAAGTACGAAGTTCTCGTGTAGCTGGGAAAAGGTGTGAAGTCTATTGTCGGGAAGCCGAAGTGAATGTGAGTTTGGGGAAGTCTAAGTAGAAAATAAAAATTGAAATTTTGGTGCCTCTCTTTGTGTTTCATGTTCTCAATTAGGAGAATGAAGTCCCCTAAGTTTCGTTGTTGCCAGAAGTTGCTAGTTGTCGTAAGTTGTTTCCCTAGTCGAAGTTGTTGGAAAAAGGTCGAAAATCTGGGAGGCTGACTTGGTGTGGATGGAAGGTACTGTCTTGGTCTAGGGTGGAGACTCTCAAAGAATACTATTGAAAGGAAGAATTATTCTCTTGTTGTTGCGCATAAGTGAGAAGTTCTCGTGTAGCTGGGAAAAGGTGTGAAGTCTATTGTCGAGAAGTCGAAGTGAATGCGAGTTTGGGGAAGTCTAAGTAGAAAATAAAAATTGAAATTTTGGTGCCTCTCTTTATGTTTCGTGTTCTCGATTAGGAGAATGTAGTCCCCTAAGCTTCGTTGTTGCCAGAAGCTGCTAGTTGTCGTAAGTTGTTGCCCTAGTCGAAGTTGTTGGAAAAAGGTCGAAAATCTGGGAGGCTGACTTGGTGTGGAGGGAAGGTATTGTCTTGGTCTAGGGTGGAGACTCTCAAAGATTACTATTGAAAGGAAGAATTATCTTAGCTGGGTTTTCCCCTCGAGGGGGTTTTTCCATGGCATGTGCCTACATCTTGTGTCTATTGTTTCATGTGCTACTGTTTTTGGTAATTGCTTGATGAACAAAAGAAAGAAGATATAAAGAATCATAATAATAATAAACATCGCAACTAATTATCAATAACAAGAAAATCTTTATCGCCTTTATGATTTTCTAACAACATCTAGGATCAATCAAAATAGAAACAACTTGATCACAAAGCTTACCTTCCATCTCGATAATAGATGTCTGATGTTCAACCTTGCCTATTATCCAATGTCGCATAAATATGAGGGATACTATATCCAACATCCCCTATTGTCTATGCCTCTTGAGCACTGTAAATCTGCGGTCTTCCACCCTGATGTTGTGGACAATATCTCCTGCGATGATCCTTGCCACAAGTCCAACACTACAAAGGCTTCCTATAATCACCCTTTTTCTACTCCTCAAACTGAAATCCATGTCCTCTGTCAATTGCATTGAGCTTCTTGTGCGACACTACATTCTCCTTGTCATTTGTATCCTGAGGTTTTCCTCTCTTCTTAGCCCACTTTCCTTTATTCTTCTCATTACCTTTACAATCATGTTTAGACTCAGTCTTGCACTTCGATTGATCATAAGAGTGCTTCAAATTTTTTATGGCTTTCTCCAACGATCTAGGCTAATCAAACTCAATCATGTCTTTGAATGATATTGACAACCCACTGATGAATCTTTGAATCTTTGCTTTCTCATCCTTAAGATAAGGCACATATCTCAACAACTTTGAGAATCTGCTAGTATACTCCTCATCGGTCATAGATCCCATATTCAACTCATAGAACTCCTTTGCCTTGGCATCATAGTATCTTTCAGATAGATACTTTTTCCTGAAAAGTCTCTCATACTCACTCCAAGTCAGTTTCTCCTCTCAAATGCTTATGAAATTCTTCACATCTTCCCACCAAATGTCTACTTTTCCTTTAAGATTAAAAGTAGTTAATATGGATTTCATATTTTATGAATAATCATGCAATCTAACAAACTTAATAATCCCAAGCAACAAAATCTTTGCATCTTATGACTTCTTAATTTCTCCATAAAATGTAGGAGGCTTTGCTTTCCTGAACTCCTTTGTCAAGTAATACTTATCACTCCTCCTATACGGATGGTGGAGGTGATGGTGATGATGTCTCTTTGAACCAAAACTAGAATAAAACCCATGGTCATTAGCCCTCCTGTCAGGTGTATCCAAGAAACTACCATCTCTGGCTGTGTCATCCCTATCAAACTTATATCCTGATTGAGACATGCTGCCATATGCCCCATTGGTCTTTTCCTCCTGTCCATGACCGATCTTAAGTGGTCCCTTTCTCTACAAATTTGATAGACTTTTAAGGAAGATTGCATTAACTTTCACTTGTTTTTCCTGTGCCCTGGCAAGTCATTCCTGTCACTAAATGATCCTTGTCACTATTCGCCTTACAACTTCTGATCTTTTCTTTCAAACTTCTGATCCTTGTCAAGGGAGTACTCTTCGCCATGTTGTTCATCTGATCTGTATGGAGAATCGCGTGAATTGTAGTCCACCATTTTGTTAGTCATCTTGATCTTCTACTTCTTGCAAACATACCATGTTAGATAAATCAAAGATAACGATGATCAAACATACATAATTGAAGTTCAGGGGATGCTATCTCATCTGCACAATCAATTTGGATTAGCACAACATATGTATATATAATGAAATCAACATATCAATCACATGACATCAACATCATCAACCTCTACATTATGGCACAACTGCAACAATGACTATCACAATGCTTACATAACAACACATAGACAACTAGCATGCATGCATGACAAACACATTCTTCCCATCCAGTCTAAGTGTTTTAATCCTGGAACTTTGATACCATCTAGTAACAACCCTCCCACATTTATCCAATTTCACTGCTCAACCAGGGTAAACATGAAACGAAGAGTTACTGTGACATGACCTGACCTCCAAACTCCAATTAAGGAAGTGGGCCCTACAAACTGACCACAAACTGACAACTCACAACAACCCTCAGGGTTACAGGACACTTAGGGGCCAAAGAACCACCCCAGGTGACCAGACGTTTTGTTGGGGATCCTTTTCAATGGCATGGGTTCCCAACCACACCCTTAACACTGCCTAAATGCGGTTAAAGGCCTCCAACCACACTCATAAGCCTTGATCCATGTAGCTGTGACCTAAAATGCTCAGTTTAGTGCCTGTGGTCCAAGATTTGAGCCACAATTCCAAGCCAATATCCAGACCCCTGCCCAGAGCTTTCTGAGACTTACCAAAATGATAAATGACATAGGGACGATGCTAACCATGCAAAACTTGAACAAGAAAATCACCTAACCAGGCCTAACCATGACAATCATTTTGTCAAACATATGGCAAACATGTAAGCTACAGGTCATGAATGCATATATGATCATAGGAGTTTGAGACTTATCTGAGAATCACCAAGAAGGTCTAATGCCCTATCATAATAGTTGTAATAACATTTTTTAGTCCATGCATTCATCAACCATTCATATATTCATCAAAACATGTCAAGAGCCATAAGTAATATACATCACATCACCAACATATAACCAAAAAGTAACCAACATAGAAACCATGGCAACTCACCCATAATATCGCTAACATAATCACTACAAATATACATGAATCACAATAGAAGAATAACTCTTATTAACATATGAAAATACCAACCAAGTCAAGGACTTCCACATACCACTTGACCATAGATTGGGCTGAACCAAATCTCGCTTTTAGAAAATCACCCCCGTGTCATATTCCAAGCATGATTGTGGGATCTCATGGAATAAATTGAACAAAACCAAACCAGGGCTTTGAGAGGCCAAACCACCTCAGCGCTCAACTAGTGATTCCACCTCACAGTTTTACACTGCCAAAACCAACTAAAACAATCTCTACCCAAGTTGTCTAAGGCTCCAGGAACTAGTAACTCAAACCACAACCTTCCAGGGCTCTAGGGTGTTTTTCCAACTCGGCTACAGGGACTAGTAACTCAACCCACCAAGGGCTCTAGATCATTTGTCCCAACCTATGCTCCAAGGCTAGTAACTCAACCCAAGCTATTCTAGGGCTTCTAGAGTGTTTGTTCCAACCCACAACCATAAGGAATTATGAGCACCAATCATAAAACAATCAAGTGGAAAACCCACAACACCATGTTTATCCAGGAAATGGCAAGGCAAGACTAAAACCACTATTAATCTAGGTAGATCTCCATGCCAATGACATTACATAACCAAAAACTCACATGCATATACCATGCATCCATAAATCAATATGGAAATCACACATACAACATGTTACATGCAAAGCAATTCAATTGTAGCTACTCATCCACATGTTCCCTTGTGCTTTCCTACTTCCCGTTTCCTTCTTTCTCCAAATCCAAGTGAATACTACAGTGCTCGAAGCATGCTCCAAGAATTCCCTAAGTGTGCAAGAGTATTAGAGAATGAGTGAATAGAAGAGAGCTCCAAAACTGAACTAACAAGAGGTGTAATGAACAAAAGCTGTGAACTAATCCTCATAAGTCTTTTTATTATTGAGGCCTCTATTTTCTTCATTTTCCTTCATTTTTCCTTCAATTTCCTTCTCATGCAAACATGTGACCCTTCATCTCCATTTTCTCTTATTTTCCTTTATTTTCATACTTATATGCAAATTAATGGTTCTTTGCCTGTGCCAATTCCCATAACCATTAATTAATCACAAGTGATACCCCATCACTATGTTTTTCCCAACATTCAGCATGGAATACGTGTCCCATAACCTTGGTCTTATTTTATTTACATAGAAAATCAACCAGGGGTTGTTACACTAATTGAATCGCCTCCACAATGGAGGTTTCATGTGGGGCTTTGAAGAGATGACTGAAGTGATTTTCCCCCATTTTGGATAGTTCCTCAAAATTTGAGGCCTTTCCCCCTCCCAATTAGACAAAGTCCATATTGCATTAAATAGTTTCCTTCCTTTAGAAAAATTATGGAAGAATTTTGTGTTCTCATCCCCACATTCCAACCAAATACCTCTGCTTTTTAATCTCTAGAGGGCCTCCTTCTGCTTTAAAAGTTTCCTTTTTGTAGATTCTAGTTGCAATAATATTTCCTTTGTCTCCTCTATGGTTAAACCTGCTTCCTCTAATTCTCCAAGGATACTCAACTCCTCTTCCATAATCCTCAGTTTGAGTTCATCCCTTTGCCTTTTAAGCACTGGCCATTGTAGGGTTTCTCTCTTGAGCTTTGTGAGATTTTTTGCGAACTAGGTAGTTGTTGAAACCCTAGAAAATGGGTTATGAAGAGCTCAACTCTCTTGAACTAGGGTGAGAGAAGCCTCATCCTTTAGCCAAGAAGCATTGGGTTTGAAGGGGCTTGCTAACTTCCTTCCACACCCTTTAATCTCTAGGTCCCCCACTTCCTACCCATTTCGTTAAAAGGGGCATATTTCCATCAAAGGTTCTACTAAGAGAGAACAATCGAGGCACTTAACAATCCATGCATTCCTAGTTCGCTTGTTCCTCCAGATTGGCTTACTTTTAATCAGTTCCACATTGATAAGTTTATGCTCCATTAAAAAATGGGAGAATAAAGTAGTGAGAGGGTACAAACTATCATGCAACCCCCATACATTAGCGACTCCAATGGAGAAATTGAGTTTCCCCCCTATTATGAGGTTTTCTGAGGAGAGAAAAGATTTTTTCATCAATAAATTCCAAAAATGCACTTTATCTTCGAAATGGACATATACATTTAGAATTACCAATTCTAGGATCAACTTGACCAAGAATACTTTTACCTCGAGGGAGGATTCTATCCCCCATGAAATAAAAAACTTCACACTCTATCCAAAAACCAACCTACCCGATCTACATTGAGCATCCAAACATATGGAATTCTAACCCGAGAGTAAGGCTTCTAGTGAAAATGCTACCCTATCCCCTTCTACCAAAATTTATTGAAGGAGTAACACATTCGGGCTGCATGAGTTTAGTAAAATTCACAAGGCAAATTTTTTAAATGGGCTTGCAAAACCTCTTCAATTGAAAGATCATATGATCATGAGAATCTCCTCCCTGGGTCCTTGTTGTTATAAGTGCCCCATTTATGGATAACTGTTTGCTAGAAACTACATTAAGTCTGTCATTTTTTTGTGCTTTTGACAAGTAGGATTCTTGCCCTAACTTATCCCACCTAAAAGGATCAAAAGAGAGGGGCCCAGGCTCCCATAACAATGAGAGGAAGTCCCTTCAGATATCCATGTTTTGAGATTATAATGGGAGAGGGAGTCCACTGACTCATGTTGTCCATTAGACAAGGAGATTCGTGGGGAAGGGATATGAAGGGGAGCTGAGGGGCATGGAAACTATTCTTAAGACAAAGATTGTAGGGAATGAAAGGTCTCTCGTTGAGGCTCATGTTGGGAGGAAGATGTCACACCAGCCATATCCAAACTAGATAAATAATCAATCAAGAAAGCAATAGAGTGAAGGGATGAGGACGTAACCGGACTGTTAGAAAGACATGGAGGCAGAGCTATGATCTTAACCAAGGTCTTTAGCTCAGCTTCCTTCTCTATAAGTGGTTGAATTCCAAATTCTACTTCCCCTTATGGACGTTGAGGGGCTATGGGATCTTCCAAAGGTATTTCCATCAAATGTTGCGACTTCTCATGGTGATCCTTCTTCTCTTGTATGGCCAGGCCCCTTTTCTTACCTTCCCTTTGGTCTCGTGATCCTTTATGACCCTTAAAAGATAGTGCACAATATCAAATAATGTATCCATGTTGATGGCACTACTTGCATATGAAGGGATCCCTTCATAACACAGAATCTATTAGTGCATCATTCTAAGATTACCTAGTTGTAATTAAGCATATAAAACCTCACAAGGAAATTTACAAGAATGCAATCTAATGACATAAGGTTTGTAGAGATGAAAGACATCTCCACATCCAAAAACTCTCCCAACTTGTTCCCTATAACACAAAAAGTCTCCATCGACTAGTACTGTATATGTAGCCTAGGAAACCACACCCAAACTAGAGCCATAACAATCCTCTCTCTGTTGTCATCAAATAGGGGTGTTGATTTTTTCAAAAGAATTGGTGTTGAATCGATGCTATAGTTTCACTCCAAAGCCCATGTGGCCTCATCAATTGTCCTCAACGAAAACATAAAACGTCTTTGTGCTAAGGTCACCATCGATGGTTGGACTACAGTCCATTGTCCCCACTCTCCATCAACCCATTCTCGTAGGGTTTTAATAAAAATTTCCAACTTCTCGCTCAACCTACCACCACCAATTCGACCATACGAAGGACCTTAGGAAGTTGAATGTCTTCTCCCATAACTAGTTTAGGTCCCCATTTTTTATCCCACTGCGTTGTACCTTTTTCCTCTTGGATCCTAAAAATTTTCGCCCTTTCGAGTTCGCCAATTCCCCTTGGGTGTCATGCATTCCTTTCAGTTGTGAATCCTGACCCTATAGAGCTTCTCCTACACAACAAATAGTAGGCTCAACTAAACCATTCGAATGGGGTTTCCACCCCAAAAAACCCAAAGAGATTTTCCCAAAGGAGAAACCCTTAAGGTCGTGGAGATTCTTAGGGAGTAATAGAGCAACAAAAACCCTACTACCAACAAAACCCTCCACCCTCTGAGATGCCTCCAACCCCTTCAAGAAGTAACTCTACAACCTACTTCCCAAAGAAAAATCCAAGTCATTCTTTGTATCCACCACAAACTCTGATTGAAAACCATCCTTAGAGAATGTCAAAGTGACTATCAAAACCTCTCTATGGGAGAAACACGTGTGTTCCTCCACCAAATCCTTTCCCCCTACTTCGAGCTTCAAGATCCCTGTCTGAGCCTGTGAGTGTGGGTCGAAAGTCTCTATCATATCACCCATTAGACTTGTGACATTTAATTGAAGCTAGGGAAATCCAACCAACACTCTCACCACTTGCCTCCCATCATGCTCCAGAGACTCTTCCTTTGGACCCACATCAACTATGCTAAGTAGATCCCTAAGTGGATTTGTCTACACTTGGAAAAACTCGCAAGTGTTGGAGGAATAATTGACGACAATATCATCCATATGGATGTTCCTATGACGCCATCACCACTCTAGACAGGAGAACCCCAAGTAACAGCCTCTAGGGATAGTGCGAGGATTACAGATATTCTCAACTCTATCCTACATCGAAACCTCCACAGTAAAAGTTAGTTCCCTACAAAAAGCCCTATACCCAATTTCCCAAAATAACAGAACTACTATCAACTTCCAAAATTTGAATATATACTCTTGATTTATGTTTCCTTTACCTTTTAGTTATTATTATGTAATATAGTTGTTTTTTTATTAAAATATTTTTATTTTAGTTAAAAAAAATGAATTAATTTATTAAAATTCTCAATATTAAAATATAAATAATTAATTCCACCCAACCATCTAAGTTAAATTAAATTAACATATTCTGAAAATTTTAAATTTTTAATAAAATTATAATTTTTTTAATATTAAAAACATTTTTTTCAATTTTAATATTGATAATTATATTTACGACATAAGGTGTTTCCCTCTAGAAAAAACTCCCCCAACTGCCACTCTGTACCATTTGGCACCGTTTATATTGTGTTAGACGATTGGAATGTTATGCAGTGTCGGATGAGTTAGTTAGGATATGGTAGTTGTCGCATTTCCAATTAGTCAATCCCCCCGTTGGATGAATTTTGGTGGTATAGAAGAAAAGCGGTTGTGGCAACAAACCCTACCCTGCTCAACCCTCTTGGTCGTGCCTCCTGGCTCACCTATCTCGACTACACCACCCTCCTCTGCAGCGATTGTCTTTGCCACAATATTATTCAGTTATAATTTTCCCTAGTCTTAACCGCTCATTTTACCATAAACTAGGGCATCCTTGAAGCTTTTGAAAAAAACGACAACATCCATGTTATATACTAAACTTTAATTTCATGCATGCCTTGAAATAGTCGACTTTGAATCAGGCCTGACGGACTGCGTCTTTTGACAGTAACAACCATTGGACCCCTACAGTCTGATGGCAGAGATGTGTTGTAAGAAATAGCGATGAATTTGGCTAAACAATGTGGTGAAGGCCTTGATGTGGGATCATTGCTCGCCACTGGACTTCGTTTTGATGTTTGATCTACTCTACGATGTAGAAACCATGAATTCCCTCTGCAAAACTATGAACCAACTCGTTGATGGCCGAACAAAGATTTTAATGGCCTACGAGCTTTGTTACAGGACCGTTGAATGCTTCAAGGCTCTTCGTGAGGAGGGCTTCAGGTGGACCAAGGGAGCTTCATCGTCAATGGAAGAGTGAGGATATTGGTATTTTCAGAGTCTTTAAGAAAATTTGAGGGCTTTTGTGTTAACCCTCGTTCTGTCATGCAAAACCTAACTTATAATTTATGCTTTTTTATGTAAGGTTATTTAGGTTTATGCAAGGTTATATCAACTGTTGGGTTGATAGTTTCATAGGCAGATATTTGGATATTTCCCATTATTCCCTTTCCATTAGATAGAATTGTCATGAGATCTGGACCATAGACCTGGTGAAAACAACAAAAGTGGAGTTCACGAGGGTCTTTGGAGATCAATGAAATAACCTAACTAAACTAATTTGTATTAGTTAACTAGGATCAAGGTGATAAACAATGGCCTACTAGTAGTATGGGAGGAAGGGGTCTCTGCAACTTACCATAAGTATTTGTGTTTTGGAACCTCCTTCTGGTGTTCCCTTATGAGAAGCGTCGAAGCTTAGGCCTGGACACTCATTGTGGAAAACCTCCTCATGCGGGAGATCCCAAGCAATAGTTGAGTTGTTGGTGTTGTGCAGTGTTTTGATGTTCACAGTGCCTCGATGACTTGGACAACGTAAGTGTAAATCCCAGATTTTGAAACTTCTGGGGTTTCGTAACAGTCAAGCTACTGGAGTTGTTGGGCCTTGAATATCGTATGAATCTTTTCCTAAAAATGCGGGTTAATCTTTCTCTTGAAAATTGTAAATGATGTCGTAAGCCCTACTAGCATTGAATATAAGAATTGGTCTAGATTCTATCCTTTGTTGGAATTTGTAATGTTGCATTAACTAATGTAGTTATGTGAACTATTGAACTGATTATCCACTGTCGGAGCACGAGTGTACTTGATTGTAATTTGTGGATTGACTTCGAGTTATTTGATGATGGTTTGTTGAATTATACAGTGGGAATTCTTATAGCAATGTGAACTGCTCAACATTCTTCAACACCAAGCCCCAAAACATCTTTTAGCTCTTCAACGAAGTTTAATTTACAAAATACAGGAAAAGAAACAAAGCCAAATCAAAATGACTGTCAAATTCTCTAGACATGGATGTCATGAACAATCTACAGATGATTTGTAGGAACCATGGCCTCTTCTACTTGAGGTATTTACCAATCGCAAAGTTTTTCATGACTGGTTCTCAAAGACCTTTCAAAGGGATGGGTCGTCTTCTCAATCCCTTGAAGATGATTGGCTTGAAATTGAGAAGAAAGTTATTATAATTCACCAATTGCACCAGATATTGGAACCTTTTATGTTGCGTCGTTGGGTTGAAGATGTAGAGGGGTCACTACCACAAAAGGTATCAGTGGTATTGAAATGTAAAATGAATGTCATCCCTTCAAGGTGCTATTTATGATTGGATCAAAGCAACATGTAGTATTAGGCTTGATCCTCATAATGAGGCCAAGAGAATATCAGACAGTTCCAAAAAACAAATTAGAGCATAGGTTCCACTGCAGAACAGGTGTATGGAGCTGTGAAAGACAACAAATTTAAAAAGTGGTGTTTTTCACTATAATATCCATTATTGGCTTGACAAAGGTACAAGTAAGGATGAAGTTGGTGCAATAGCCATGAAGACCATTGAATGCAACTCTTGAAGGACATGTAGTGCAACATAGAGAGAGTCAATGACATGAAACATATAAGTTTCTATCATATTTTAAGCCTTGCATCATACCGGATGAAGGTGGTGTTTCTTCAGGATTCAAACATGTCGAGAAGAAAACATATTCAGTTTACTTATTTTCATGCAAGGGAACACATGTTGTGTATGTGACGGAGGTGCCTTATTCTTGGTCATCTTTAAATCATGATGACATTTTTATTCTTGATACAAAATCCAAAGGATTTCAATTTAATGGAACCAACTCATCCTCTCAAGAGAAGGCAAAAGTTTTAGAGGTTGTTCAATATATGTTCAATATATCAGAGATAATTATCATGATGGGAAGTGTGAAGTGGCTACAATTGAGGATGGAAAATTTGTAACTGATCCTGAGACAGGGGAGTTTTGGGGTTGTTTTGGTGGCTTTGCTTGTTTTGCCAAGAAGTCCAATAATGACGACGAATCACAACCTGAAGCTCTTCCAGCGAATCTATTATGCATCCAACAAGGTCATGCAAAACCCATTAAAGGAAATTCATTAACAAGAGAAATGTTGAACACAAACAACAACTTCATGTTAGATTGTGGAATTGATATATTTATTTAGATGGGTAGGAACACATCACTTGAGGATAGAAAAACAACAAGCTAAGCTGCAGAAAAGGAAAGTTGAAGCAAGCTCATGTAACTTGTATTATGGAAGGATTTGAAACTGTCATGTTTAAATCAAATTTTGATGCATGGCCTCAAAGTATAGATACAACTATATCTGAAAATGGAAGAGGAAAATTAGTAACCTTGCTGAAATGACAAGGATTTAATGTTAAGGGCCTTATCAAAGCAGCTACACTAAAAGAGGAAAATAAACCATTTATTGATTGTATTGGTAATCTTCAGGTTTGACGAGAAAATGGTAAAAACAAATTGCCTATGCCATCGAGTGAACAATGCAACTTTTACAATGGTGATTGCTATATTGTTCAATACACTTATCCTAGAGAGGAAAAGGAAGAATACCTGCTTTGCACTTGGATTGAAAAAGGGAGTGTTTCAAAAGAAAGAACTATTGGCCTATCACTAAAGAGTAAAATGGTTGATTCATTGAAAGAACAACCGGTTTAGGCTTAATATCTTTGAGGGCATGAGCCCATTCAATTTTTTGTTATTTTGCAAAGCTTCATTGTCCTTAAGGGTGGACTTAGCTTTAGATATAAGAGGTTTGTTGTTATACACGATGATGCATTTACGAGAAATTTGAAAAAAATTCTTATAATATGTGCAATTTTTTTTATCTCAGCTATATCTGTTACTTCAATATTTTGTTGCTTTTAATGGTGCGGTATTCAATGAATTGGAACCAGCATATGCTAGGTCCCCAAAAAACGGCTCGGGACCTCAGGTTTGGATTTTGGTGAAGCATTAAGTATTACTGTTTTGACTTCATTTTCAAGCATTTGAACAAGAGAAACACTGTTTGAAGTATTATCTGCATCTTGATTTCAACTACTATTTATAATCGTTTGATGAATCTATTATGAAATATTTTTTCTCTCATAGAATGTTGAAGCATAATTACACAACATTGTAGAGAATTGAAGAACTAGTCATGATATTTGTTTTCTTGATGTTCACGTTTTTGACGGCCTGAAATGAAAATGTGTTTTTGATACTAATTTTAGGTTGTCTTGGAGGATCGTTTCGAAACCATTTTGCTAATTTTTGGATCATTTTGTTTTATAATTATTGCCTGGTAATTTGACTCTAAAACCCTCTATCGAATGTGTAGTTGTGAATGCAATGGAATGGAGGAACCAAAGTTTGAAATGTAGTTTGACCCTTTACACTTATATCAACAATAACAATTAATTCATAAAAAGATTATTTCATTTGGTAGAAAAAGATTAGCATGAATTCTATTATCTGATTGAAAATTCTCTTGATAGTTGACATAGGCATATATTTGGATATTTCCATTATTCCCTTTCCATTAGATAGAATGGTGATGAGACCTGGACCATAGACCTGGTGAAAAAAACAGAAGTTGGAGTTCAAGATGGGGCTTTGGAGATGGATGGACTAACCCAACTGAACTAATTTGTATTAGATAACTAGGATCAAGGTGTTAAACAATGGCTTACTAGTAGTATGGGAAGAGGGGGTCTCGACAATTTAACATACGTATTGGTGCTTTGGAACCTCCTCCTGGTGTTCCCTTATGAGAAGCGCCGAAGCTTAGGCCTGGACACTTGTTATGGAAAACCTCTTCATGTTAGAGATCCCAAGCAATAGTTGAGTTGTTGGAGTTGTGCAGTGTTTTGATGTTCTCGGTGCCTCGTTGACTTGGACAACATAAGTGTAACTCCCAGATTTTGAAACTTTCGGGTTCTGAAACAGTAGAGCTACTTGAGTTGTCAAGGCTTGAATATTGTATGAATCTTTTCCTGAAAATGCAGGTCAGTATTTCTCTTGAAAATTGTAAATGATGTTGTAAGCCCTAGGAGCACTGAATATAAGAATCGATCTAGATTCTACCCTTGCATGAACTAATGTAGTTATGTGAACTGTTGAACGATTATCCACTGTCGGAGCATGAGTTTACTTGATTATAATCTGTGTATTTGACTTCGAGTTATTTGATGATGGTCTGTTGAATTGTACAGGGGGGATTCTTATAGCAATGTGAACTTCTCAACGTTCTTCAACACCAAGCCCCAAAACATATTTTAGCTCTTCAACAAAGTTTAATTTATAAAATACAGGAAAAGAAACAAAGGCAAATCAAAGTGTTTGTAAAATTCTCTAGACATGGATGTCATGAACAATCTATGGATGATTTTCAGGAACCATGGCCTCTTCTACTTGAGGTATTTGACAATCACAAAGCTTTTCATAACTGGTTCTTAAAGACCTTTCAAATGGATGGGTCGTCTTCTCAGACACTTGAAGATGATTCACTTGAAATTGAGAAGAAAGTGATTATAATTCACCAATTGCACTAGATATTGGAACCTTTTATGTTGTGTCATTGGCTTGAAGATGTAAAGGGGTCGCTACCGCAAAAGGTATCAGTTGTATTGAAATGTAAAATGAATGTCGTTCCATTCAATGTGCTATTTATGATTGGATCAAAGCAGCAGCTAGTATTAGGCTTTATCCTCATAATCAGACCAAGAGAATATTAGTCAGTTCCAAAAAACAAATTAGAGCATAGGTTCCACTGCAGAACATGTGTATGGAGTGGTGAAAGACAACAACTTTAAAAAGTGGTGTTTTTCGCCATGATATCCATTATTGGTTTGGCAAAGATACAAGTAGGATGAAGCTGGTGCAATAGCCATCAAGACTATTGAATTTGATGCAACTCTTGAAGGACGGTCATGCAAAACCCATTGAAGAAAATTCATTGACAAGAGAAATGTTGAACACAAACAAGAGCTTCATGTTAGACTCTGGAATTGAGATATTTACTTGGATGGTTAGGAACACATCGCTTGAGGATATAAAAGAAGCAAGCTAAGCTGCAGAAGAGTTGATTGCCAATAAAGGAAAGTTGAAGCAACCTCACATGGCTCATATTATGGAAGGATTTGAATCTGTCATGTTTAAATCAAATTTTGATGCATAGCCTCAAAGTATAGATACAATTATATTTGAAAATGGAAGAGGCAAAGTAGCAACCTTGCTGAATTGACAAGGATTTAATGTTAAGGGATTTCTCAAAGAAACTCCAGTAAAGAGGAAAATCAACCATTTATTGATTGTACTGGTAATCTTCAAGTTTGATGAGTAAATGGTAAAAACAAATTGCCTATGCCATCGAGTGAACAATGAAAATTTTACAGTGGTGATTACTATATTATGCGATACACTTATCCTGGAGAGGAAAAATGAAGAATACCTGCTTTGCACTTGGATTGAAAAAGGGAGTGTTTCAGAAGAAATAACCACTGGCCTATCACTAATGAGTAAAATGGCTAAGTCATTGAAAGCACAACCAGTTCAGGCTAAGATATTTGAGGGCAATGAGCCCATCCATTTTTTTTCTATTTTGCAAAGATTCATTGTCCTTAAGGGTGGAATTAGCTCTAGATATAACATTTTTGTTGTTGTACACGATGATGCATTTACGAGAGATTTAAAAAAAATTCTTATGATATGTGCATTTTTTATTATCTCAGCTATATTTGTTACTTCAATATTTTGTTGCTTTTAATGGTGCATGATTTGATCAATTGGAATAAGCATAAGCTAGGAAAACCTCTTCATTTGAGGCTCACTAAATCTACAAGTATAGTAGAGTTACATGGTTTCAACGGGAAAAAATATCAGACAGTTCCAAAAAACAAATTAGAGCACAGGTTCCACTGCAGAACGGGTGTATGGAGCTGTGAAAGATAACAACTTTAAAAAGTGGTATTTTTCACTATGATATCCATTATTGGCTTGGCAAAGATACAAGTAAGGATGAAGCTGGTGCAATATCCATCAAGACTATTGAATTAGATGCAACTCTTGGAGGACGTGCAATGCAACATAGAGAAAGTCAATGACATGAAACATATAAGTTTCTATCATATTTTAAGCCTTGCATCATACCATAAGAAGGTGGTGTTGCTTTAGGATTCAAACATGTCGAGAAGAAAACATATTTAGTTTACTTTTTTACATGCAAGGGAACACATGTTGTGCATGTGACAGAGGTGCCTTATTCTTGTTCATATTTAAATCATGATGACATTTTTATTCTTGATATAAAATTCAAAGGATTTCAGTTTAATGGATCTAACTCATCCTCTCAAGAGAAGGATAAAGTTTTAGAGGTTGTTTAATATATCCTAGATAATTATCATGATGGGAAGTGGATAAAATTGAGGATGGAAAATTTGTAGCTGATCCCGAGGCACAGGAGTTTTTTTGGTGGCTTTGCTCCTCTTGCTAAGAGGTCAAACAACGATGATGAATCACAACCTGAAGCTCTTCTAGCAAAGCTATTATGCATACAATAAGGTCATTTAAAACCCATTGAAGGAAATTCATTGAGAAGAGAAATGTTGAACACAAATAAGAGCTTCATGTTACACTGTGGAATTGAGATATTTATTTGGATGGGTAGGAACACATCGCTTGAGGATAGAAAAGCAGAAAGCTAAGCTGCAAAAGAGTTGATCGCTAGTAAAGGAAAGTTGAAGCAAGCTCATGTAACTCATATTATGGAAGGATTTGAAATTGTCATGTTTAAATCAAATTTTGATGCATGGCCTCAAAGTACAGATACAACTATATCTGAAAATGGAAGAGGCAAAGTAGCAACCTTGTTGAAACGACAAGGATTTAATGTTAAGGGCCTTCGCAAAGCAACTCCAACAAAAGAGAAAATCAACCATTTATGGATTGTACTACCAATCTTCATGTTTGACGAGTAAATGGTAAAAACAAATTGCCTATGCCATCGATTGAAGAATGCAAATTTTACAGTGGTGCTTGCTATATTATGTGATACACTTATCCTAGAGAGGAAAAGGAAGAATACCTACTTTGCACTTGGATTTAAAAACAGATTGTTTCAGATGAAAGAACTACTGGCCTATTACTAATGAGTAAAATGCTAGAATCATTGAAAGCACAACCGGTTCAGGCTTAAGATCTTTGAGGACAAGGAGCCCATCCATTTTTTTGTCATTTTTCAAAGCTTCATTGTCCTTAAGGGCGGACTTAGCTCTGGATATAAGAGGTTTTTTGTTGTACACGATGATGCATTTACGAGAGATTTGAAATTTTTTCTTATGATATGTGAATTTTTGTTGTTGTTGTTGTTATCTTATCTTAGCTATATCTATTACTTCAATGTTTTGTTGCTTTTAATGATGCATGATTCGATCAATTGGAACCAGCATAAGCTAAGAAAACCTCTTCATTTGAGGCTCACTAAATATAGAAGTATAGTAGAGTTACATGGTTTCAACTGGAAAAAATATCAGACAGTTCCAAAAAACAAATTAGAGCATAGGTTCCACTGCAGAACATGTGTATGGAGCTGTGAAAGACAACAACTTTAAAATTTGGTGTTTTTTGCTATGATATGCATTATTGGCTTGACAAATATACAAGTAAGGATGAAGTTGGTGCAATAGCCATCAAGACTATTGAATTGGATGCAACTATTGAATGACGTGCAGTGCATCATAAAGAGTGTCAATGACATGAAACATACAAGTTTCTATCATATTTTAAGCCTTGCATCATACCGGAAGAAACTCCAGTAAAAGAGGAAAATCAACCATTTATTGATTGTACTGGAAATCTTCAAGTTTGACGAGTAAATGGTAAAAACAAATTGCCTATGCAATTGAGTGAACAATGCAGGTGATTGCTATATTGTGCGATACACTTATGCCGGAGAGGAAAAGGAAGAATACCTGCTTTCCACTTGGATTTGAAAATGGAGTGTTTCAGAAGAAAGAACTACTAGCCTATCACTAATGAGTAAAATGGTCAAGTCATTGAAAGCACAACTGGTTAAGGCTAAGATCTTTGAGGGCAATAAGCCCATCCAATTTTTTGCTATTTTGCAAAGCTTCATTGTCCTTAAGGGTGGACACAGCTCTAGATATAAGACATTTGTTGTTGCGCACGATGATGCATTTAGCCAGAGATTTGAAAAATTTCTTATGGTATGTGCGCTTTTTTATTATCTAGGCTATATATGTTATTTCAATATTTTGTTACTTTTAATGGTGCGTGATTCGATCAATTGGAACGAGCATAAGCTAGGAAAACCTCTTCATTTGAGGCTCACTAAATCTACAAGTATAGTAGAGTTACATGGTTGTTACATGGTTTCAACGGGAAAAAATATCAGACAGTTCCAAAAAATAAATTAGAGCATAGGTTCCACTGCATAATGGGTGTATGGAGCTGCGAAAGACAACAACTTTAAAAAGTGGTGTTTTCGCTATGATATTCATTATTGGCTTGGCAAAGATACAAGTAAGGATGAAGCTGGTGTAATAGCCATTAAGACTAATTGGATGCAAATCTTGAAGGATGTGCAATGCAACATAGAGAGAGTCAATGACATGAAACATATAAGTTTCTATCATATTTTAAGCCTTGCATCATACCGGATGAAGGTGGTGTTTCTTCAGGATTCAAACATGTCGAGAAGAAAACATATTCAGTTTACTTATTTTCATGCAAGGGAACACATGTTGTGCATGTGATAGAGGTGCCTTATTCTTGGTCATCTTTAAATCATGATGGCATTTTTATTCTTGATACAAAATCCAAAAGATTTCAGTTTAATGGATCCAACTCATCCTCTCAAGAGAAGGCTAAAGTTTTAGAGGTTGTTTAATATATTAGAGATAATTACCATGATCGGAAGTGTGAAGTGGCTAAAATTGAGGATGGAAAATTTGTCGCTGATCCCAAGATAAGGGAGATTTGGACTTTTTTTGGTGGCTTTGCTCCTTTGCCAAGAAGTCCAACAATGACGATGAATCATAACCTAAATCTCTTCCAGCAAAGCTATTATGCATACAACAAGGTCATGCAAAACCCATTGAAGGAAATTCATTGACAAGAGAAATGTTGAACACAAACAAGAGCTTCATGTTAGACTGTGGAATTGAGATATTTATTTGGATGGGTAGGAACACATCGCTTGAGGATAGAAAAGCAGCAAGCTAAGTTGTAGAAGAGTTGATTGCCAATAAAGGATAGTTGAAGCTCATGTAACTCATATTATGGAAGGATTTGAAATTGTCATGTTTAAATCAAATTTTGATACATGGCCTCAAAGTACAGATACACTATATCTGAAAATGGAAGAGGCAAAGTAGCAACCTTGCTGAAACAAAAAGGATTTAATGTTAATGGCCTTCTCAAAGAAACTCCAGTAAAAGAGGAAAATCAACCATTTATTAATTGTACTAGCAATCTTCAGGTTTGACAAGTAAATGGTAAAAAAAAATTGCCTATGCCATCGGTTGAAGAATGCAAATTTTACAGTGGTGATTGCTATATTATGCGATACAATTATCCTGGAGAGGAAAAGGAATAATACCTACTTTGCACTTGGATTTAAAAACGGAGTGTTTCAGAAGAAAGAACTACTAACATATTACTAATGAGTAAAATGGCCAAGTCATTGAAAGCACAACCGGTTTAGGCTTAAGATCTTTGAGGGCAATGAGCCCATACAATTTTTTTGCTATTTTGCAAAGCTTCATTGTCCTTAAGGGCAGACTTAGCTCTGGATATAAGAGTTTTTTTGTTGTACACGATGATGCATTTACGAGAGATTTGAAATTTTTTCTTATGATATGTGCATTTTTTTAAATTATCTCAGCTATATATGTTACTTCAATATTTTGTTGCTTTTAATGATGCGTGATTCGATCAATTGGAACCAGCACAAGATAGGAAGACCTCTTCATTTTCGGCTCACTAAATCTACAAGTATAGTATAGTTATATGGTTTCAACGGGAAAAAATATTAGACAGTTCCAAAAAACAAATTAGAGCATAGGTTCCACTGCATAACATGTGTATGGCGCTGCGAAAGACAACAACTTTAAAAAGTGGTGTTTTTCGCTTTGATATCCATTGTTGGCTTGACAAAGATACAAGTAAGGATGAAGTTGGTGCAATATCCATCAAGACTATTGAATTGGATGAAACTTTTGAAGGACGTGCAGTGTAGCATAAAGAGAGTCAATGGCATGAAACATATAAGTTTCTATCATATTTTAAGCCTTGCATCATACTGAAAGAAGGTGGTGTTGCTTCAGGATTCAAACATGTCGAGAAGAAAACATATTCATTTTACTTGTTTACATGCAAGGGAACACATGTTGTGCACGTGACATAGGTGCCTTATTCTTGGTCATGTTTAAATCACGATGGCATTTTTATTCTTGATACAAAATCCAAAGGATTTCAGTTTAATGGATCTAACTCATCCTTTCAAGTGAAGGATAAATTTTTAGAGGTTGTTTAATATATCATAGATAATTATCATGATGGGAAGTGTGAAGTGAATAAAATTGAGGATGGAAAATTTGTAGCTGATCTCGAGATAGGGGAGTTTTGGAGTTTTTTTGGTGGCTTTGCTCCTCTTGCTAAGAAGTCCAACAATGACAATGAATCACAACTTGAAGCTCTTTGATCCAGGAGGATCTCGTTAGATCATTACATAGGTGTTCAAGTGTCGTCGTTAGTGTTCAGAGTCATCGTCAATTCAGTTCGGTGTCGTCAGCTTTGACAATATTGGTTATGGATCAGGTTGTTCAGGTAATGTTATGGTTTCATGGCATTCAGTTGATATGGGTTTGTACATGACTGTCGACTTATGTTCATTGACAATTCCGCTAGGATTGGTCGACAACATATGTTTTGTTGTTCGCCTCGCAATATTTAGTGAAGACATGGGTGTCATCCATTGTAGAGGTTTGATATGGTTCATCGTCAGGTTGTCGTCGCAACTGTGGATTGTGTCGATGATATGCATTGGTATCGTCACATTGTGACAATCCGTTGTACATGGGCTTTTAAAAGAAATCATAAAACCCTAAGCCTAAGACTCAACCTAACCCTAAATCTAAGCATCATGTATTAACAACATTACAAATTCAAACCTATGCCTAAGTCCTAAAACCCTAACCATCGCATTACAAACTATATTTAAAACATGTATTGAAAACCTAAAGTCCTAAACCTAAGCTATACAATTCTCGGGCTAATGTAATACATTAATAAACATTTTAAATCAAACACACAGTCCCTAAATCGCGCGAGTATGGAGACCGCGACAGAGAGGACATGTGAACAAGGCCAGAGGATAACTGTCAGGTTGTAAACAATGGAGAGGTTAGAGTTAACCATGTCGGAGCTGCAATCAATGTGACATGTGAACAAACCAAAGTGTTTAATGTAATACTCTGCAGGCTCTAAACCGTAGAGGGTTAACCTGACCATGGCGAAGTAACCAAAACATGTGAGCAGATATGAGTGTTAAGGTAACTGCAGTGGGAACCACAGCGCAGAAACTACGGAGTTAGCAGTCAGCGCAAACTGCAACAATTGTCACATACGACAGTTAGTGCAACCGTCGCTGGAACCGCTGGGGGAAACCACAGAGGTGGCATTTGGTGGTTAGACCGCCGACGTTCACATGGAAATCGTTAGTCCTCCACCTGGTTAGCCTGAACGCCTACAGTTATGGCTTACCCTATGTTTAATTTTGGGTTTTTAACAGTTTTGGTTGTTAAAACTAATGTGATGGCCATAGAACCTAGCCCTAGGTGTCATGGAACCACATGACCAAGCTTCAAACCGTCCAGAAACAAACCAAATTCATCTTGAATTCAACCAAGGAGGTTTTAATGTATTTACAGGCCTTTAAAAGGCAGTTTTCCTTCATTTATTGAGAGGAGAGTAGCTTTGGTTTTTGTATGCACATTCTAGAGGTCATAGGCAGTTTTGTTTTCAGTGTTATGGGAGCATCCAGAGTCGGAATTGGGAACCGTGACAGGCGTTGGAAAGCTAGTTTAGAGGGATATCTGATGACAGTGATTAGAAGTGCCTGTGTGCACATTCAGACTGATCAAATCTCTGTGTAATCAACTCCTTCTTTTCATTCCTAATAAAAATGGTCTCCCATCTTGAAAGCAGACCCGAAGACATAGTCCATCAGGGACGAACTCCATCATCAATCACGCTGTCTGGTATAACTGTGTTTTTACAATATATTACTTCATTTCTTATGCATCCTAATTGTGTTTAAACATCTATCGTATAGTCTTCTTTTCAAGCAATTTTACTCGATTTCCGTGCTTTGAGCTAACATTCAATTCATTAATGGTTAATCGATTCTACCTCAGTTTAAGTCTATGATCACATTCAGATGACTCTTCTAGCAAAGCTATTCTGCATACAACAAGGTCATTTAAAACCCACTGAAGGAAATTAATTGACAAGAGAAATGTTGAACACAGACAAGAGCTTCATGTTAGATTCTGGAATTGAGATATTTATTTGGATGGGTAGGAACACATCGCTTGAGGATAGAAAAGCAACAAGCTAAGCTGCAGAAGAGTTGATTGCCAATAAAGGAAAGTTGAAGCAAGCTCATGTAACTCGTATTATGGAAGGATTTGAAACTGTCATGTTTAAATCAATTTTTGATGCATGGCCTCAAAGTACAGATACAACTATATCTGAAAATGGAAGAGCCAAAGTAGCAACCTTGCTAAAACGACAAGGATTTAATGTTAAGGGCCTTCTGAAAGCAACTCCAGTAAAAGAGGAAAATCAACCATTTATTGATTGTATTGGTAATCTTTAGGTTTGACGAGTAAATGGTAAAAACAAATTTCTTATGCCACCGAGTGAACAATGCAAATTTTACAATGGTGATTGCTAGATTATGTGATACACTTATCTTGGAGAGGAAAAGGAAGAATACCTGCTTTGCACTTGGATTTAAAAAGGGAGTGTTTTAGAAGAAAGAACTAGTGGCCTATCACTAATGAGTAAAATGACCGAGTCATTGAAAGCACAACCGGTTCAGGCTAAGATTTTTGAGGGCAATGAGCCCATCCAATTTTTTGCTATTTTTCAAAGCTTCATTTTCCTTAAGGGTAGACTTAGCTCTGGATATAAGAGGTTTGTTATTATACACGATGATGCCTTTACGAGAGATTTGAAAAAATTTCTCATGGTATGTGCATTTTTTTAGTTGAGCTATATCTCTTACTTCAATATTTTGTTGCTTTTAATGGTGCATGATTCAATCAATTGGAACTAGCATAAGCTAGGAAATCCTCTTCATTTGAGGCTCACTAAATCTATGAGTATAGTAGAGCTACATGGTTTCAACGAGAAAACATATTTGTTTCATTTCTTGGTTGGTCTTTAGGGTTCTTTTTTCTAAAATGTTGTGTAAGTTTAAGATAATATTTGCCTTTTATATATTATTTAAAGTTTCCCTTGTCCAACATTAGTTGGGTCTTTTCTCAAAATTCCTCCTACATCTTTTTTGCCAAGGTTTGTTTGTTTGTTTGTTTTGTTTTGTTTTGTTTTATTTTTTGTTTTTTGTTTTTTGTTTTTGTTTTGTTTTTGTTTTTGTTTTTGTTTTGTTTTGTTTTTGTTTTTGTTTTTGTTTTTGTTTTTGTTTTTTGTTTTTTGTTTTTTTTTTTTTTATATAATATATATATATATATATTTTTTTAATTTTTTTCTCTTAAGTTGTTATATTTGATCTATTTGCTTTTTAAATTATGTACTTGTTTGAAATCATTCCTCTATAAACAAGGAAATTAACTTCAATTACTTATACTCTTGTTGCCAGAATCAATTGAAGTCTTATGAGGATGATTTATCATTTTTTTTGCTTATGTCACATCATTAAAACAATTTTGTTTCATTACAACTGTAGCAAACACAAGACTCGAAAACATAACCCATAGCCTTATATGTGAGATTGTTATTTTCAAAAGTTGGAAAGACATTGACGTTTTTCATCTACTAATATGCTACCATAATTTTCTAGCTCATATTTTGACTTGAATTGATCATAGCATGTAATGCACCTTACCTATTTCTTTTCCAAAAGGAAAAAGATGAAAATGCTAATATTTCTACCATATGAACAATGAAAGCTTCTCAAGATGGTCTTGCTTGAGAGGGAGAAGCAACTGCTTTTAATCAGCTCTAGGGGAACCATTCAAAGGGTCATGATTTCACTTATAATCATCTCAGTCCTTTTTAGAATAACACATACATACCATGTCTATGAAGTAGACCTCATGGAAACAAATTATCTACTTTGACCCTAGGCATGCCAAACATGATGATAATATGCAGCAATTCAAATCTCTTCACCAGGGACACATTCATGCACTGTCCCACCCATATTGCTTGATATATTTGGGAATTAACCATAGCATGAGTTGTAAATATGGCCATTGCATTGGAATTAATCATGACAAATGACTTAACACTAAACTAAGACAAGTTTTAACCAAAGAGATTGTTTTCTATGACATTTAGTCAACTAATATTGCACAATATTTTATATAGAAATGCATTTGGTTGTCACATCCCACGAAGCATTTATAAACTTTTGCTAATACTATTCACTCTAGAAATACACCCGCTATGTTAGTAGCTACGAAGGACTAGTATATAAATATAGATGAGGACATTAGGCCTGTAAACTAAGCTTGGATAACACAAAAATTTCATGTTTGGAGTCCTTTAACTACCGCAAGTTAGTTATAGCTTCTCCGAGTTAAAAGAGCGAGCATTGCTTGTTATACATTTATCTTAAAATGAGTGTTTATGCCTATTCTGTTGTATTTGTAAAATTGGTCTTTTTATATTAATTGGAGGAATTATAATATAAGATAAAGACCTCTTATCTTAATTACTACAAAATAATTTTTTTGGAAAAATTTAAAATTGCCTATCTTCCAATAAAGTGGCAACATGGTTATCTTAATTACTGCAAAATCATTTTCTAGGAAAAATTTAAAAACCTTAAAATTGCCTATCTTCCAATAAAGTGACAGTTTGTAGCAATTTTGCCTAAGAGCTTTTCTATAGGAACCATCGACCACAACAACCTTTGACACTTTCTTTTAAATGAGAAATGAGCAGGGCAAGTTTTCTAGCAATTGCACACAACTGAGACAAGCCAATGTGGATGGAACACTCGAATGTAATCCTGTACAAATTAAGTGAAGACATTTCAAGACATATGCTTCTCAATCTCCATTAAAAATTTAAATCATCAGTCTATTATGTCTTTAAGTCAATATACTCTATTTACTATCTTTATTAACGTTAGGCTATAAAAAAAACCAATTTTTTTATTTGAACAATTTTTTATATCTAAAATTTCTTTAAAAAATAATAATTCATTTTTATAATTTAAAATTTCCTTAAAATAATAATAATTCATTTTTATAATTTAAATGTTTTATTAAATGGAATAATATATCGCATTTTCTTTACTACAACCTTTACGCATTATTTTGCAACCTTGATACAATTGCTAATATATACAACCAACTATATTTTTTAATTATTTAAAAAAAAATGAAAATGATACAAATATTTTAGACAATCTGGTTTTTCAAAATTATAATTTAGCGCCCACCTCAATTTAAAAGCGCACAATGATCTTATTTCAAGACTCTGAAACTCCATATATTTTTATTATTTTTTGGAAATCCAACACTTAAATAAAATTAATTACAATGTACATAAACAAAATTTAAATATATAAAAACTTTAATTATTTATAATTCATAACAATTAATTTTACCATAAAAACATATGCTCCCGTTTCATAGTTTTCAAGTAATGTGCGGGCGGATAACAATTAATTTTACCATAAAAACATATGCTCCCGTTTCATAGTTTTCAAGTAATGTGCGGGCGGCTAACCAGTTGTGGGAAGGAATCCATTACATGTTATGATTACTTGCCAAAAAAACATGGGAGCGGGAGCGGTTATGATTACTTGCCAAAAAAACATGGGAGTGGGAGCGGAGAGTTCATTGGGTACTGTGCCAAAAACGCAGCGGTGTCAACGTCGAGCCTCACTTGCCAAAAAAAGGCAACGGTGTGGGAGTGGGAGCGGAGAGTTCATTGGGTACTGTGCCAAAAAACAGCGGTGTCATCGTCGAGCCTCACTTGCAAAAGGCAGCGGTGTCAGCTTCGAGAGAGTAGTGTGTCTACTTCTAGGTATGTAGTTGGCAGAGATACAATGCTGTTTGCTGTGGTATAAGTGAGAGCAGTCTAGGTTCGTGCTGTTCATCATGGCGGACTCAATTCTGAGATCAGTGCGGATGGAAATAACAAAGGAACAACAACCAAGGCTGTAGCCAGTCCTGCTGGCTCTGGCTCTCATGTGACTTTGGATGCCTCAAGGCTGGAGCCTAGAGTTGAGTAGAAGGATGGATACTGGGTTCTCAAAGAGGAGTTCAGGGCTGGAATCAATCCCCAGGAGAAGGATGGATACTTGGTTGTGGATGCCTCAAGGCTGGAGCCTAGAGTTGAGTAGAAGGATGGATACTGGGTTCTCAAAGAGGAGTTCAGGGCTGGAATCAATCCCCAGGAGAAGGCGAGATTCCCAATTGAGCTATTCCTATTTTGTTAATAAATGATCTACTTGCTTATTCGTTTTGAAAAGCATTTCATAAGTTTGCAGAGGTAATCGGAATTTAATGACTGTTTGTTTGGCTTTGGCCACTCAGCGAGGCAAGACTGGAAGTAAATCCCCATCCATTCTTGTCCGCTCAAACCAAGAACTATGATACTGTCATTCTTGTCTCCCCAAAACAAGGATTACGGTACTGCCGATTTCTATGAGAGATGGTATCACTTTAGAAAGAAAATTAATCTGGATAAACTTTAAATCCCAATACGTTGGGTGCCCTGTTGGTTTCAAACTTTAAATCCGAAAATGTTGCAGGCATGGTCTTAAGGTTTTGCTTGTGCTGGTGGGCGCTCTGTACTGACAGGTAACATAACAGGTATTATTGCTGAAATTCCCTGCTCGATTCTATTAACGGATTGGTTTGCATGTATTTACTTACCATTTACTTCTTCAGGAGAAGCTTGAATTATAAATTCAAATTCCTGCAAATGTAATTGTATTTTTTCAATGTCTTCAAAAACGAATGACTAGCAATGACTTGTGCCGTTACAGGCAATCCTGAAATGAAATGCAAATACGCTGAGAGGCAGCTTGTATAATTACGAAGGTTCTGCTTGCACCGATGGGCTCTATTCTGACAGGTAAAATAAACTCGACCCCAATCAAAATTATTATTGCTGAAATTCCTTTGCTCAATGAATTCCTTCGGTTCTTTTTCAATACTAATGAGTGGCTTAGTATGCATTCATTTACATTTTACCTGTCCATTGTCATCTCGTTAATTAAATATTTTCTTGGATTATAGATTTGAATTTCTGCAGATGTAATTCATAATACATATTTTTCTAATGTCTCTGGCAGAATCATTGTTGTTCCTGCACTTACCCAGAACCTACTCTACTGCTACCTTTGGCTCTGCCCGTGCCTATGATGTCTCCCGCTCTCTCTTTGCGGGTCTAGTTACTGCGTTTCTCCTTGTCTATGCCTCTGCGGGATGAAACGATTCAAGGTAAACTCGCTTTCGAACTGCGCTTGGAACGAACCCGTGTCGAATTCACAATCTGACACCCCTATTGGGTTATGCTCGCCCTTAGACACGTCTATACTCGCTATCGGATAAAGAAGCCCGGTGCAAGGATTCCTAAGCGCGCCTGGAAGGAATGTGCAAAATCCCTCCACACTATGTGCAGGTACAGAGCCCGGTAGTGCAGCTGCATCAAACTAAGAATCAACAGGAGAACCTGCTGGTAAGTGGGGAGTGAAACCCTCTACAACTGCTGTTTGAATTTCTGCGAATGTAATTAATATTTGTCTAATGTCTCGCAGAAACCTATATTCGTTATCGGATAAAGAAGTCCGGTGCAAGGATTTCTAATCGCGCCTGGAAGGAATGTGCAAAATCCCTCCACACTACGTGCAGGTACAAAGCTCAGTAGTGCAGCTGTATCAAGCTAAGAATCGACCGGAGAACCTGCTGGTAAGTGGGGAGTGAAACCCTCTACAATTGCTGTTTGAATTTCTACAAATGTAATCATATTTTTCCAATTGCTCACAGAAACGAACGACCAGTAATGATTCTGGCAGATTGTTGTTCTTGCACTATGTGGGTATCTTCTGCCAGATTGTTGACCTTGCACTTTGTGGGAAAGTGGGGAGTGAAGCCCTCTACAACTGTTGTTTGAATTTCTGCAAATGTAATTCATATTTTTGTAATGTCTCACAGAAACAAACGACCCGTAATGACAATGACTTTTACATTTCCTGGCAGGTTGTTGTTCTTGCACATTGTGGGTATCTTCTGGTAGATTGTTGTTCTTGCAGAATGTTGCTTGATCATCTCACTAACATTGGAATACCCATTGCCGTAAATATAAATGCAGGGCAACTCTGTTTTAGAAATTCGACTTTGCAAGCCTTGTATATTCTTCCTTGACATTGGCAATTACTTCTGCAGTCGTGGCTCTCAATCTCTAATGGCCACAACATTCAGGTACTCATCCTTTTATATATATATATATAAATCAATTTTTATACTACTAAAATAATTAGTCACAATAGATATAAATCGATTTTTATATTGCTAAAAAAATTACTCACGATAGCTGTACCATCTTTGGCATATTTTTTTGCTTGCACTTTGTTTTTAAGTGTGGAGTGAAGCCCTCTACAACTGCTAGAGACGATTGCTTGATCATCTCACTAATCATGGGATACCCATTATCTTAAATATGCAGGACAACTATGTTTCAGAATTTTTACTTTGCGAGGCTAGAATAACACTTCCTTCACATTTACTCTTGCAACGGTGGAAAGTGAACTTCGTTCCACTTCTCACTCAATTTGTGATACGCTACAACATTCAGGTACTCATGCTGATCATTCAATACTGGTAAAAGAATTAGTCACTGTAGTTGGTGAATAATTTAGGGGTCATTCCTCCATTTTCTTTTTTGTTTTAGGATAATGTGAATAAATTTATGTTAGCAAATATATCATGAGTTGAATCCAAACTAAAATGAATGACCAATGCCAAGCCCATTGCTTCAGTCATCCACTATCTCTCAGACCCTTGCCTTGACCACGCCAACCACCTAGCTGTCAATACTTGTTGCTTCCATGAGATCAAAACTGTACACCTTTGCTGCCCTAACATTGTGGTACCCTTCCCTTGTATAATTCCATATTTAGATTTAAACAATATATTATAATTCCATGTACAAATTCTAGCGTTTAGCAATGGTAACAATAACAGATACTGCACAACTTTGAGACTATGTTAAATTTTCATGATATGGTAAGTACAATGTATCTAGACATATAGTGATGATATCGAGTTGATAGAGTCAATCCTTACCATAGTGTTCAAGGATAAGTGCACCCCACTGCATGGATAACTCTCCTTGTAATAGTGCACCCTGAAGGCATTGATTGTTGAGGTGAACCCTGAAATTTCTGCAATTTATTTATTTTTAATTTACATTTGAATTTGTTTAAATTTTTTGTAGAATGAAACTATAGTCTATAATTTGTAAGATAAATTTAAATAGTTTGGATCTGCTAAGGCTAATGCCTGACAGTCCAGACACAGTATATTAAAAAAAAACCTAAATTTTAACTACTAATTTGTATATATCAACTAATTAAAAAAATTAGTTTGATTACTTGGAAGTTGGAACAGAACATTGTGACTCATGAGCATTGAGCACTAATAGGTATTTAGCTGTCGAGATCAGGGAGGAGTTCCACGTTGTGAGCAGTAGCACTGAGCGTGGCTATGCAGGTCGCGACTATGCCTTTGGGACCTTATGCAGTGTGGGCGACGGGCCTGTGGCTGTGAGTCGTGACTTGCTGACTCGTGAGCCTATGAGCGTGGGCACGTTGCGGCTGCACCACAGTCTACAACTGTGACTTGAGCCGAGACTGAGTCGTGAGCAGTGAGCACTGAGTTGTGACTCTGACTCGTGAGTTTCTGTCATGAGTCCTGACACTGAGAGTTGAGAGCTGAGGGTTGAATCTTGAAACTGGAGTGACGAGTGATGAGTGAGCTGCCGAGCACTGAGTAGGAGCAGTGAGGGTTGACAGTCAAGCATTGAGCAGGAGCAGTGAGGGTTGACAGTCAAGCATTGAGCAGGAGCAGTGAGGGTATGTGGCAGGGGGTGGGTCAATGTGTGAGACAAAACTTGAGCGCTAAAACCTTTTTATCTCTGTGATTTTTTATTTTTATTTAATTTTTAATTATTTTACCTACCGAAAAACCTAACGCGAACCAAATCGAATTTTAAGCGAATTTAAACGAAATTCTAAGCAATTTTTATTTTTATTTTTTATTTCTAATTTTTAATTTTTGTTTTAATTTATTTTTATTTTTAATTTTTAATTTTTCATTTTAATTTTCGTTCGAGTTTGAGTTCGACATTTGATTCGGGTTCGATTTTGGTATTTGGTTCGGCATTCGAGTTCAGAATTCGATTTGGGTTCGAGTTCGACCTTAGATTTAGGTTCAAGTTTGGCATTTGGTTCGACGAAAAAGATTGAATTTGTTCGAAATCCTTTGAGGTTCGACGAATTTCAAATCCCAAAGATAAAATTCGCCGATCTTGGTAACTTAGCCTGCAACAGGTCGGTAGAGAGGGAGTGATTGTGTAATTCCCCTTGTACAACATTGCAATCTTGAGTGAAATTGGCATTTGGACAACACCCCTTTCCTTATTTCTGAAACTAGTATGTTTTGTGACCTCTGCTTTTGTCACCAATCATCGCACATTAGTGGAACTTGGGGCAGTCACCCCTTTGTTATATATGTATGTGCCAAAGTTTGAGGTCTTAGGACCTTGAGGGGGGCCGTGAGCCTCAATACCCTGAAATTTGAGGTTCAAGGCTTCAGGTCTCGGGGCCACAACGCTTAGGAAATTGGTGTGGGGTGGTCGCCCCTCCTAATTTTATGCACACTCCCAACTTTGCATTGATATTGGTCGTTGGGATTGGCATAACGAAATGATTCAATATACTTATATATGGGAGGTACCATACACTAAGCGGTTGATGGTAGAACCTTGACCCATCATAATCGTGACTAGTGGGCCCCATTGGGCCATTGGACCCTTAGGGTAGTTGCAAGAACCAGTGGGTCAATATCGACCATTGGCCATTAGCCACAGAACATACGGGCGTGAGGAGGATAATAGACCCTGATGCAGAGGTGACATATGTCAGGGCCAAGGTGATGTATATTGGGTGTGCCTTGTTGGGCCCTCAGGCCACCCACTGTCAAAGGAGTTAAGCAGTTAAGTAGGGAACAAGGCTGACTCGACGTGACATAAGTAGGTGGGCCCTATCAGGCTATCGGACTATGGAAGAGTCACATTGATGAATATGTGGTTGAAAACCCAACCTAGTGTGACATGTATTGGGTGGACCATAGGGAATATTTGTCATGTTTTTGGGACATTGGGGTATGATGAGTGTAGGTAAATGAACCCATGACCGATAAGCCTAGTGTTGAAGGGCTGATGTTGGCCTTTGGTCATTGGCCCTCTGCTAGTTACGTCAAAATTTTAACACATCAAGTAACCCAATCACAAGGGTTTGGGTACCCTATAGGCCCCACCTGGTGGTGGTGTGGCAACACATGGGCCAGGCGAGCCACATGGGTGCCACGTGTAACTTCTTGATGACATGGCCTTGTCTAATAGGGCTAAACTTCTAACATACATTACTTTCTAACCAAGACTCAAATTGAGGTAAAATTTATATCGCTTGAGAGCTCTTGGCGAGCTAAATATAATGGTGGTATTAATGTTAAGATTTGAAGAGTGAGAAAAAGAGGTCGTGCTAACCCCATATTCATAACATATCCATAATGTTAAGTATTGTAAGAATGTTGATTTTAATCTTGTAGTTGATGTGGTTGCTAACCTTGATAGAGTGTTGATATGTCTTTTTGTTTCCCATAATATGTAACTGACAAATGTTGTGATTGCATGAACAACTTCATATTAGCATGTTTGGTGTTGATATGCCATGGTGATTAATTAATATGTTTATACTTGATTAGTTGATAGTTATGTGTGTGTGACAACACATAAAATGACACAAATTACAGTAGAAAATAGAGGAATGAGTAGCAAAATGGTACAATACATGGACAAAACCGATCATGAGAACTGATGTGTTGTTCAACATCTCTACAACAGTCTCGAGGATACTGGTTGGCCTCCTAAAGGGGGGGATGAGGGGAGACCGAAGGTCTCACTGTTCTACTATCTGAAATACTCTAGAACTCAGCTCATCGCTTGTTGCCACGATCAACAAGATCATCCTAAAAGTATGATGTGATCATCCTAATTGTTCTCGAGTGAGCCAAGGTATGTAGGATTTGAGATTTGTGTTTGAATATATTCTCGATGAAGAGGGCTAGGAATATCTAGTTAGGATATTAGAAGAAGGTAGAGAGGGATCCTCTTGAATCTCTATAGAGGCAGTGGTAGTGCCCTTTGATCTTGTAGTATAGGGGGCACCTAAAAATTAGGTGTTTCTCTGTCTCTGGCTCCTAAAGGTGACACACTTGGTAGATCCTATTAGATCTTGGTATATGGTGGTCAATATCCACTTGGAGTTGATGAGAACCAACTCGAAGCTGTCCTAAAGGGATCCTGAGTGAGTGCATCCAATATCTGCATGTGTATGGGGGCGGACAATGATGCCATCCTGTAACTTAAAGAAATGCTCATCTGAATCGTTCTTGAGTGAGGCAGGATATGTAGGATTTGATATTTCTGTTTGAATACATTCTTGATGAAGAGGACTAGGCATCTCTAGTCAGGATATAAGAAGAAGGTAGAGAGGGATCCTCCTGAATCTCTATAGAGGCAGTGGTAGTGCCCTTTGATCTTGTAGTATAGGGGGCACCTAAAAATTAGGTGTTTCTCTATCTCCGACTCTTGAAGGCGACACAATTGGTAGATCCTATTAGATCTTGGTATATAGTGGTCAATATCCACTTGGAGTTGATGAAAACGAACTCGAAGTTGTCCCAAAGGGATCTTGAGTTAGTGCATCCAATGTCTAGATGTGTATCAAGGCGGACGATGATGCCATCTTGTAACTCCAAGAAATGCTCAAGGTAAAAGGACATCTTTAGGCCCAATCTTGTCGAGGGGAAGTCCAAGTGACTATAATGTACAATTCGTAGATATCCTCTTATGGATTGATTTAATACATGTTTTGGCGACATGAGATGGGTCAGTGTAGCAAGGGAGAATATGAAGGGGGAAAGACAGTTTGGGGATATGGTCAGTGTTTGGAGAAGTCAAAAAAATTTGAGAACCAACCTCATGTCCAGCCTAAGGGGTGATTCGAAGCAGGGGCCTTTGAGGAACAAAGTGCAAGGTAGGGTACCGATCTTTCTCGACAGATGAATCTCTAAAATATCCGACTTTGTGGAGGAAAGAAACTAGGCAAAAGATGATATTGAGGCAGAAGGGGTGGGCACCAAACTCTGTCCGAATAATGGGTTGCAAGACTATACATTTGCATTTGATGATGCGCTTGAGAAGCAAGGTTTAGACTCTCTTCATCTAGGCCAAGTCTATTTGTAGCAAGCTTGGTCCCCAAATCTCAAATCGATAGGGGATTGTGGGTGTAATAATCACATCCATGAGGTAGAGTTTGGATGAGATGTCCTGAAATTGGTTCTGGAAGCACTATCTCTTGAGAATGGCCACAAAACCATACCCTTTGGTAAGTCAAGGTTGGAGGACTTGCCGCATACCAAATTGATGTGTCGTGAACTATACTCTCAAGTAGATGTTTGATGTGGTGACTGTTGCCGCAAAATCTAGTTGGCCTTGGAGAGGAGTACCCTACAAGGCTACTAGACCAAGTGACAATAATGGGATTCTTAATTGCCCTTTGTTTTCGATTACCCTCTGTTCCTCGTTTCAATCCCAGTCTGAGAATTCTTAATTGCTCTCTCACCCTGGTTAAAACCTTTTTCACCCCTTTGGCCCTAAGACCTGCACTCTACTCTGCTATCTTGCCCTTTGAACATTCCCTTTAGTGAGTTGATTCAGTCTTGCTGCTCTTTTGTTAACTCCATAGCCCAATGGACTAGAGACATCATCCTATCCATCTGTTTAAAGAACCCCACCATCCAATCCTCAATAAAAATAAAAAACCCCCTAAACATTAATAACTAGCATAAAATCCCATCAAAGAAAGCTAAATCATATAGAGAGAGCCCTCTCTGAGCTTAGGTTGGCTAGAGCCTATGCCCAAAAGTTAGTTTGTGGTTACCTCGGTCATTTTCTTTCTTCTAATAACTTCTAGAGAAAATTTTGAGTGATAATAGAACATACCTAAAATTAACAAGTGTTAAATCCTCCACAAGGCAACATGGTCAACCCTAGTTTAAATTGATGCCCTAACCCTAGCTAGTAGCTTTCTGAGGCCTAAATCTAGGTTAGAGGAAGAAAAGTAGAATTGTCTCCTCAATTCAAGGTTGACTTGAAACTTAAGACAAGTTCATCCACATAATCAAATAAAAATTATTTTCACTCAATCCACAAGGCCTCTCTTAGTGCTACAAGCGTCCCCTTCTTCCTTTAAGGGTTCCCTACAATCAAATGCCAAGTATCCAAATCCATACACAGTTTCACACCTGCAAGCTTGGGTGCAAAGTCGACATGCTTGGGTTCTTAGCCCACAAGTGACTTTGTGGTGCCAATTCCTCCACAACCCTGTAGCCTAGGGTTTGGAGTACCTCCCAAGTTACCAATCCCAACATGTTCAATATGTTTAAATTTGATTGTATCCCTCTTACAAAAAGGATTATTTATCTCGTGATAACATTGATTGGATTATTCCTACTAGAATTACGTCTAGTTAAAAAAAATTATATTCTTTGAGAAATAGCATGAAATATAAATGGACTGGAATTAAGTTGGTTCACAAGTTCATGCCTTCAACTTTATTTTATTCAAGTGAGCAAAATACGTAAAATACAAAATGGATTATCCCCCTTTACTTAAAAAATCTCACAGCCAGGTCTGTTTCACATTATGATTGATTGTTGCATTCAACTCTCCAGTTTAACTTGTATAATGATTTTAATGTCTTATTATGTGTTTGTTGCAGATGGCTTTTTCGGGTGAGCATGAGTAAGTGGAATACAAAATGGAATGTCTATACTTATATATCAAACTCTAGATGAGGTATGTTTGCAATTATGAATAATTATTTGTTTTGAATTATGCTTGCCATTACTATTTGTGGCTTTATTTTAACCTTATTCACACCACTTTTTTCCCTTTCAGCGGAGGAGAGGACACTACAATAGAGATAATGTGCAAAGGGGAAGTTTGCAATTTTTTGTTTGTTGTTGTCTACATGATTTTTGTTGTTGTTGAAGTTCATGCCTTCAAACTCTCTAGTTTGACTTTTATTAGAAATCTAATATTTTATTGTGTATCTATTGCAGATGGCATGTTCTACGGGAAATACAAAATGGACTCTTCCCTTTTATATAACAATCTCAAAGTAAGGCGTGTTTCTTATTATGATTAATTATTGCATACTCTTTAGTTTAACTTATATAACAATTCTAATAGCTTATTGTGTATCTTTTGTAGATGGTTGGATGGTTGGTTTTAATGAGCATGAGCAAGTGGAATACAAGAGTGTCCATCGTTATAAAACAAACTCTAGTGGAGGTGTGTTTTCTATTATCAACAACTATTGGTTTTGAAATATGTTTAACATTCCTAATTGTGTGTATGTTTTAACCTTATTCAACCCATTTTTTCCTTTTTAGCGGAGGACAACACATTGCAGGAGAGATGATGTGCGGAGGGGATGTTTGCAATTTTTTCTTTGTTCTTGTCTGCATGTTTTGTTTTGTTGAGTTTGAGCATGGCCATGCTGTGTTGTACTCCTTTTCCTTTGTTTTGAATTTTTTTCTTGTTTTTTGTAGTTTGGTCTTGGTTTCCTTTGTTGTGTGTGTTGTACTCTTGCTTTGTTTTTGTTTTGTTTTGTTTCTTTAATGTTTCTTGTAGTTTTGTCTTGGTTTCGTTTGTTGGGTGTGGAAATGGAAATGAACGAAGCAAACAGAGAAAATTGAGGTTATTGTTCATAAATGAAGGTGAGTCAAGATATCTACATGCAATGCACTTCAATTAAGAGAAAATTGAGGTTATTGTTCATAAATGAAGGTGAGTCAACATATCTACATGCAATGCACTTCAATTAAAAGTATCTTTCGCTAATTTGTGGCTCCATTTGTTTGATATTCAAATTATTATATGTTTTATCTATGCTCTGATAGTCAACTATATTGATCTTTTTTATGTAGTGAACAACTACAATCATATGGTTTACAAAGGTCAAGTGGTGAAGATGCACTAGACATTCTACAAACATGGCACAAAGGATGGGTGAAGCATACTTTTCTCCTACACAATACTAGTCCTTTAATACACTGAAATATTTGTTAATTGCACAATGATTTATCATTTTGTCATGGTTTTGTGGTAGTATGATCTTGTTCATCGGTGTGAGGTTCAATATATTTCCTAGAACTATGATATGAAAGAAATGGAAATGTCACATTGGATTATTTTTCATGATTGTTGATGTTATAATATTAGCAAGGGAGGGTAGGTATGTGTATGGTTAATTTGATATGAAAGAAATGGAAATGCCACATTGTAATATTTTTCATGATTGTTGATGTTATAATATTAGGACAGTAGGTATGTGTATGGAGGGTAGGTATGTGTATGGTTAATTCATCACTTTTTATATTTTTCTTTTAAGCTCCATGGTTTATTTGTGATCTCATATATAATATTACTTTGTGCAGTGAGTGACTAGAATTGTAGTGTTTGGGACGGTCGAGTGGAGAAGATAGCTTAAGAAATGTAGATGCAGCGCAGAGGATGTGTGAGTCACGCTGTTTTCCAACAAAATATTGTTATTATTATTTGTTAGACGTTTTATCCTTTTAACATGGTTCTCAGGTAGTACCACTTAAATAATGGTTTTACATATACATAAAATGGTATGTTTAAATTTATATGCTAATTTGGTCCACATCACACACATAACCCCACACAACGCTGTACTAGGGATCATGGCCCTCATACAATCACTGATACAAGTAATACAAACTAGGGTTTGGTGTCAACAACTTTGACTACCAATCTACCCTTCATAAGATGCATTGACTTACTAGTTTATCTAGTGCACTTCACAACTCCAGTGGTCGTATCCTAAACACATCTTCCCGATCCATTGGCTCCCTATCTGCAACAACACCAATCTACCTCTATGAATGATACTGCTCCTTTAGGTGACTAAACATGGCTCCAATCTGCCCTCTAGCTAATCTTTAGTCCATCAACAACCAAGACATAGGATCTTATGTTGAGTTGTTCACAACTCAGTTTGTAAACAATTCTAGACTGCCCACTACTTCTCGTCATCTCCTTTAGGATTTCTTGCACACTAGCTGCTCCTTAGTCCTTCAAGAACATAGGATCTTATGTTGAGTTGTTAACAACTCAGTTTGTGAACAACTCTAGACTGCCCACTACTGCTCCTCATCTCCTTTAGGACTTCTTGCACACTAGCTGCTCCTTAGTCCTTCAAGAACACAACTCTTAGGGACTTCTTTTGTTGCATACTTGTGTTGCTTCAATGAGACAAAGTTATGGCATGGAAGGCTTCCACCTATCACTGTCAATAATCCTTCCTGAACAACAAACTTGGTCTAGTCAAACTGCTCCATTGACCTCCTTCTTTTCCTAGGCATCCCTTCTTTTTCTGTTTTAACAGTCCTCAAATTACTTCTCAAGTGAATTTACTTAGTGCGTGAAGCAAGCCACTACAACCCTCTGAAAACTGTTCTTTTGGATACTCCAAACACTGTCCTAAACTGGGACCTTGTAGACGTCCTCTTATGTTCTCCAAAACCCTTGGATCGATGTGAGACTTTTTTTTTCTGAAGAACACAACCCTAAATAGGGCAACCTAAAGCATATCCAAGCTACCTACAAACGACTCCAACAACCTTTGATTTCTTCGCTCCTACTGTAGATGAATGCAGCCTAACCTTGGCTGCCAAGTAGGCTACTCGACCCTCGAATAGTCATAATTTCATCCACTTGCAATACTTCAAAAATCTCGACTTGTTAGAGAGAGCTTGCTTCTGTTTTCATGCTCAGATTTCATCCTCAAAAGTCTTTGCCTAGTCTCCTTTTACTCGTTGTCTTTACCTGCATAACCACAACCCAAAATAGTCTCAAAACCAACCCTAACCAGACTTGATCCTTTCTCTTTCTTGGTTGCGGACTCGTCCTCCTATTTCAGTCTTCACATGAGGAATAAGTGTCTTGATTGGGTGAGGAATGAGGGTCCTCCTCACTCCTATTTATATCATTCCTTAGGGTGACGTTTAACCTTCTCAAATTGTCTCCTCAATTCAAGCCTGACTTGAAACTTAAGACAAGTTCACCCACATAATCAAATAAAAATTATTTTCACTCAATCCACAAGGCCTCTCTTGTGCTATAGGCGTCCCCTTGTTCTTTTCAGGTTGCCCTACAATCAAGTGCCAAGTGTTCAAATCCATACACGGTTTCACACCTGCAAGGTTGGGTGCAAAGCCGAAATGCTTGGGTTCTTAGCCCACAAGTGACTTAGTGGTGCCAATTCCTCCACAACCCTGTAGGCTAGGGTTTGGAGTACCTCCCAAGTTACCAATCTCAACATGTTCAATATGTTTAAATTTGATTGGATCCCTCTTACAAAAGGGATTATTTATCTTGTGATAACATTGATTGCATTATTCCTACTAGAATTATGTCTAGTTTAAAAAAATTATATACTTTGAGATATAGCATGAAGTATAAATGGACTGGAATTAAGTTGGTTCACAAGTTCATCCCTTCAAATCTCTATTTTGTTTTCTACTCTAATGCTAATATTTTATTTTCTATCTACTATAGATAGTTGATTCCTGTTAATTTTAGGTATGTTCTATGCTGAGAGCAAATTTACTTCAATTTTTCATAGTAGCTCAATATCAATTCCAGATTAGCAATCACATTTAGCATGATAGTAAAATGAAGATAGAACATAAACATAAATCGCAGAAAACAAGACAAGACAAGAGGACACAAGATGTGGTGCCAGCCAGGGACAAACCCCAATGTGGGGAACCCTTGATCAATTCTTCTTATATGTTCTTCAATAGTTCAATAGAGAGGGAGATAGTACATATACATTAGAAGTCAACATTTTGACTTATCTAAATAAGAACAGAGATCTTCTCTGAGAAGATGGCACATGAGGTAGCTGATTTGAAACTCCATCACCATGCAACACCCATCACTGTGATGCACCTCATCATGATGGTGCAACCGTCACTGTGCTGCACCCAATCACCGAGTTGCTTTTCATCACTAAGCTGCTTTCATCACTGAGTTGCATCCAATCATCATGATGTGCCCATCATGTTGTACTTCATCAACATTTTGTTGCATCCTTCATGTTGCACTATGCTGTACCCTTTATGCACTCAATGCATATTGCAGTATATCACAATTCTGCTGCTGCAATACATCATACTATTGCACCTCATGCTGCACCTTATTGCAACATTCATCATCATTGTGCTGCACTCATCATGCTATGATACACTTCATTACTATGCCCATCTTCATGCTGCAGCATTCATCATCATGTTGCACCTTATTACAATGTTGTCACATCATATCATATCATGCTGCTGTTTGCTGCATCGCTGGACTCAAACAACAATTCGGACAACCTTCACAATGGATTGGTTAGGGCATCAATGAAGTCCTACCAGCCTTCTCACATCAGCTGCAACATCCCTCCCAAGGCTACGATCACCCTTCTTCAACACTCCTAAATGAGCCACGCTGTCACCTACAGCAAAGTGGCATAAGGACATATCCTCCAGAATGATAGTTGACTTTCCTTACAACGTCTCCTTCATCATTTGGCTGATAGGGTCCTCTCCAACTGCAGCCATGATGACCTCCTTGAGGGCTGAGACTAGCCCTCCTTTGACTGCGGTTAGAAGCACAAATGGACAGCTTCTATAGTCCTCTATTTTGGTGATTGTAACCTTCTCCTTTTATTGCGGCTAGGGCAGACTTGAGACTGCAGATTAGGAACCATTCAGGCAGCGTATTGTAGCTCTAGAGATCCCCTAGGACTGTGGCCAAATCTTGTCATTTATTGTGGCTAGGGTAAGACTGTAGTCCTCCCATTAGGACTGCAGCTTGCTGGGTATAGAAACCTTCTACATGACTACAGCTAGGTCTTTCTGTTAGGGCAGTGTTAAGGCTTTTTTATTAGGGCAACGCTAGGGCTTCATTAGTGTCGTGTTAGAAGAACATTAGAAGCCCATCTTCCTGACTGCGTTAAGCCTTTATCTCCATGCCAGCATTAGGGGCTAGGGCATCTTCTTTAGGGCAGCGTAGATCCTTCTTTCCCATGACAACATCTAGGGCAGGTCCTCTTAGGGCAACGTATATCCTTAGGATCTCTCCTCCCACCAAAACCCAAAGACAAGTGGAGAGGAAGAGATGATAAATTCATATCTCCATATCTCCATTAATACTTATCGGAATCTGATGATCTTTAGATCAATCCTACACCTCTCGACGAGAGGAATCCAAGAAAAATATTAGCTGCCATGAATAAATATACCCACATGGAGTTTGGCCCTAGTTGCCAATTTTAACACTCCCTCTCAACTAGGGAGAACTCCATCTGCTAATCCATCTGCCAAACTGTACTAGGTCTGCCATCAGTGCCCTGCACTGCTCTGCTCTACTGAACTATGAAGAAGAAGAAGTGATCGAGAATGTATCATACCAATCCTCTACTGACCCGATGTTAGCCCGATATAAAAGAGAGTGTCTCATACCACTCTTACTGATCCGAAATCAGTTCCAAATAAAGAGTGTATCATACCACTCCTATTGATCCGAAATCAGTTCCAAATAAAGAGAGTGTATCATACCACTCTTACTGATCCGAAATCAGTTCCAAATAAAGAGAGTGTATCATACCACTCTTACTGATCCGAAATCAGTTCCAAAAGAGAGTGAGTTATATCACTCTTACTGACCCAAAGTCAGTTCCAATTGATCCCAGATCAATATCATCCTAGCATAGGGAGTACGGTAGTAACACGATGCGTCCATCGGTACTACTATGGTCCCTATCCTCATTTCCCTACTCATTGGCCAGATGAGAGGTACTTCCCATGAGTCCCAGACTGCATGGGTAGGATGTCTCAGCAGGAGAAGGATGAACCACTCATCCTGCCTACATGTCGCCAGGGGTAACCTAGGGGAAGGCTGAACCACTCACCCTGTACACAACAAATCACTAGGGGAAGGCTGAACCACTCACCCTATGACTGTGTCTCAGTAGGAGAAGGATAAATCACTCATCCTACCTACATAGTAGACCACTAGGGGAAGGCTGAACCACTCTCCCTATGGTTGCTCATCGCTCCAGGATGTACCCCCAAGCCCCTCGGAGCTACCAGAGCTCAATGTCCATATCATACAAGACCCTTAGGAGAGAGTCTCTGCACGACTTCTAGTTGTTCTCGGAAAGTCAAGAATTTGACCTTTCCCAAGGGCTTCAACAGAATATTTGTGACCTGCACATTAGTCCCAATGCGATGGAGCCTTCTTTCTCCTCAATGTACCATATCCCAGATAAAGTGGTACCTGGTGTCTATATGCTTGGAGCGATCATAGAACACGAGATTCCTCAACAATTGAATCCCCCTCTGGTTGTCACAGAAGATCACGATGGTATCCAACACGTGTCCAAACAGCTCAATGAAGATCTTCCACAACTAGGTAACTTCACAGGAGGCCATACTCACTGCTATGTATCCGACCTCATCGGTGCTCAAAGCAACCAACTTCTGCTTCCTGCTCATCCAGGATATCGAAGCAGAACCCAAAGAGAACTAGCACCTAGAAGTGCTCTTGCGATCCTCCACACTATCTCCCTAATCAGCATCAAAATAATCATGCAGCTTTACATTTCTGGCAGTGTATCTCAATCTATGAGAGATTGTGCCCTGGAGATATCTCAAATGATTTTAGGCACCAATCCATTGAGGCTCAACCATATATGAGCTCAACATGCTAACTGCAAAACATATATCTGGACGGGAGTTCACCAAGCACATCAATGCTAGAATGAGTTTATGAAACTCAGAGGCATTTCCCAAACCAGGTCTAGCATCACTACTGCATAACTTCTTAAAGTTAGGTTTCATCGAGGTAGTCACAGGCTTGCAGTTCACCATTCCAAATTCGAAATCCAAATCCCTCTTACTTTTGCAAATGAGAGGGTCTACACCTCTTAGAGAGAGGTCGTCCTCATAAGGTTCCAGTATGAGAGGTCTATTGTCCACCACCTTCAAGCAATGGTTTGGATCGTCTTCACTCCTAGTGAATCTCAGCTTCATCAGACAACTATCAATCCTCTCATATCAAGCCCAGGGTGTTTGCTCTAAAACATAGAGAGCTTTCTTCCACTTGCATACGAGATTCCCAATCATGAATCTCAAACCCCTCAGGTTGTTCCACATCTTAGGTCTTGCTACATGAGGGGAATGGTACCCTTGTAAGTTTTCCTTCTGTACATCTCGGACATGTACCTTCGTGCTCTTCTTGAATTCAGGCATCCCTGTCACCATCTAACTCACATCGGGTAGGGTCTTACAATGAAGATGAGCAACCCTCCGGTGCCATTGAAGATATGTGTCATACAACATGGTCCCCAATGGACTTCCTGCAACTTGATACAAATTGCCAATCCTTGAACCCATGAGTAAAAGCATCTTGAAAATTCTATTTTCAAACACGTACCTTTCCATCGATGAATGCCACCTTGAAACCTTTGACTTCCATTGCCAAAATGGACATCAGGTTCTTCTTGAGATCAGGTACATAAAGAACTCCTTTAAAATGAATCGTGTTACTGTCATTTGATTGAAGGGTAACATTCCCTACACCCTTTCCGGGATTGGTGGCTTCGTCTCCAAGAATAATCTCCACGATTGTCTCCTTCTCTATCAAATTAGAGAGAGCTTCCTTCTATCTGATGAAGTGCCTTGAAGCACTACTATCAATAAGCCAGATTCCCAAAGATTTTGGAAGAGAAGTAGTGGAGAGGGCCAATATAAGATAATACTTCTTTAGCTTATTAGAGACAACATTTGATTCTTCATACCTAGAGTTGCTTGCTTTCTTTGAAGAGTCAACCATTTCCTTGATGACTTGCATTGCCTGTCATTCCTTCGGTCATTGAAGATGTCCCTGGAATGATTGTTATCATCATCAAGTGATGTGTCCCTACCATTCTGATACTCCTTCGCATAATGGCCGAACTTATTGCAAGCAAGGCATCTGCCTTTCCTTCCACCCTTAGATCCGAACTTCTCATTTAAGTGATCTTTAGGTAGGCCGTGATATGCTTTCGCTACGCCACTCGGATAATATTCTCTGCTTCGACTTCACCCTTGGTGAATTTGAAGTGGGATGAGGAACCCATTGGGTCTTTTTTCCTTTCCAATTGTCTTTGGTGATTGCTCTTTCACTCTTGCTTGGGCTTGGTCTTCGCCTCAGCTCTGATACCATGTTAATTTTAGGTATGTTCTATGCGGAGAGCAAATATACTTCAATTTTTCATATTAGCTCAATATCAATTCCAGATTAGCAATCACATTTAGCATGATAGTAAAATGCAGATAGAACATAAACATAAATCACAGAAAACAAGCCAAGACAAGAGGACACAAGATGTGGCGCCAGCCAGGGACAAACCCCAATGTGGGGAAACCCTTGATCAATTCTTCTTATATGTTCTTCAATAGTTCAATAGAGAGAGTGATAGTACATATACATCAGAAGTTAACATTTTGACTTATCTAAATAAGAGCAGAGATCTTCTCTAAGAAGATGGCACATGAGGTAGCTGATCTGAACTCAGGTGAAGGCATACTGCTTCAACTGATCCTCCAAGGTGACTCCACCTCATGTGCCATGCTGCACCCGTCACTGTGCTGCACCCAATCACTGAGCTTCTCTTCATCACTATGTTGCTCTCATCACTGAGCTACATCCAATCATCATGTTGTGCCCATCATGTTGTACTTCATCAACATTCTGCTGCATCCTTCATGCTGCACTATGTTGTACCCTTTTATGCACTCAATGCATACTGTAGTATATCACAATTCTGCTGCTGCAATACATCATACTGTTGCACCTCATGCTACACCTTACTGCAACTTTCATCATCATTGTGTTGCACTCATCATGCTATGATACACTTCATTACTATGCCCATCTTCATGCTGCAACATTCATCATCATGCTACACCTTATTACAATGTTGTCACATCATATCTTATGATGTTGTTGTTTGCTGCATCGCTAGACTCAAACAACAATTTGGACAACATTCACAATGGACTGGTTAGGGCATCAATGAAGTCCTACTAGCCTTCTCACATCAGCTGCAACATCCCTCCCAAGGCTACGGTCACCCTTCTTCAGCACTCCTAAATGAGTCACGTTATCACCTACATCGAAGTGGTATAAGCACATATCCTCTAGAATGACAGCTGACTTTCCTTACAACGTCTCCTTCATCATTCGGCTGTTAGGGCTAGTCTTCATCCTTGAGGGCTGAGACTAGCCCTCCTTTGACTGCGGTTAGAAGCACAAATGGACAACTACTATAGTCCTCTATTTTGGTGACTGTAACCTTCTCCTTTTACTGTGGCTAGGGTAGACTTGAGACTGCAGATTAGGAACCATTCAGGCAGCGTATTGTTGCTCTAGAGATCCCCTAGGATTGCAGCCAAATCTTGTCATCTACTGCGGCTAGGGTAAGACTGTAGTCCTCCCATTAGGATTGCGGCTTGCTGGGTATAGAAACCTTCTACTTGACTGCGACTAGGTCTTTCTGTTAGGGTAGCGTTAAGGCTTCTTTATTAGGGAAACGCTAGGGCTTCATTAGGGTAGCGTTAGAACAACATTAGAATCCCATCTTTCGGACTGCGTTAAGCCTTTATCTCCATGCCAGCATTAGGGGATAGGGCATCTTCTTTCGGGCAGCGTAGATCCTTCTTTCCCATGGTAGCATCTAGGGCAGCTCCTCTTAGGGCAGCGTATATCCTTAGGATCTCTCCTCCCACCAAAACCCAAAGACAAGTGGAGAGGAAGAGATCACAAGAAGAGTGTGTGTACAAATGACTAGCAAGCCACCTCTTTTTATACTAAAACGTTGAGCACAAGTGGGGGCAATTCGGTTGCTCACCAACCTTGACTAAGTATACCCACATGGAGTTTGGCCTTAGTTGCCAATTTTAACAATTCTAGTGAGCAGAAATACGTAAAATACAAAATGGATTATCCCCCTTTATATAAAAAAGCTCAAAGCTAGGTTTGTTTCACATTATGATTGATTGTTGCATTCAACTATCCTGTTTAACTTGTATAATGATTCTAATATCTTATTATGTATCTGTTGTAGATGGCTTGTTCTGGTGAGCATGAGTAAGTGGAATACAAAATGGAATGTCTATACTTATATAGCAAACTCTAAATGAGGTATGTTTGCAATTATGAATAATTATTTGTTTTGAATTATGCTAGCCATTGCAAAAGGGGAAGTTTGCAATTTTTTGTTTGTTGTTGTCTACATGATTTTTTGTTGTTGAAGTTCATGCCTTCAAACTCTCTAGTTTGACTTTTATTAGAAATCTAATATTTTATTGTGTATATATTGTAGATGGCATGTTTTGATGAGCATGAATATGTGAAATACAAAATGGACTCTCCCCTTTTATATAACAAACTCAAATAAAGGCGTGTTTCTTATTATGATTAATTATTGCATATTCTTTAGTTTAACTTATATAACGATTCTAATAGCTTATTGTGTATTTTTTTTTGTAGATGGTTGGTTTTAATGAGCATGAGCAAGTGGAATAGAACAAACTCTAGGGGAGTTGTGTTTCCTATTATGAATAACTATTGGTTCTGAAATATGTTTAACATTACTAATTGTGTGTATATTTTAATCTTATTCAACCCATTTTTTTCCCTTTCAGCAGAGGACAACACATTGCAGGAGAGATGATGTGCGGAGAGGTTGTTTGCAATTTTTTCTTTGTTCTTGTCTGCATGTTTTGTTTTGTTGAGTTTGAGCATGGCCATGCTATGTTATACTACTTTTTGTTGTTTTGAATGTTTTTTCTTTTTTTTTTTTTGTAATTTGTTCTTGGTTTCGTTTGTTGTGTGCGTTGTACTCTGCCTTTGTTTTGTTTTTTTGTTTATTTAATGTTTCTTGTAGTTTTGTCTTGGTTTCGTTTGTTGGGTGCGGAAATGGAAATGAATGAAGTAGACAGAGAAAATTGAGGTTATTTTGCTTTTTTGTTTCTTTAATGTTTCTTCTAGTTTTGTCTTGGTTTCATTTGTTGGGTGCGGAAATGGAAATGAACGAAGCAGACAGAGAAAATTGAGGTTATTCTTCATAAATGAAGGTGAGTCAAGATATCTACATGCAATGCATTTCAATTAAGTGAAAATTGAGGTTATTCTTCATAAATGAAGGTGAGTCAACATATCTACATGCAATGCACTTCAATTAAAAGTATCTTTCACTAATTTGTGGCTCCATTTGTTTGATATTCAAATTATTATATGTTTTATCTATTCTCTGATAGTCAACTATATTGATCTTTTTTATGTAGTGAACAACTACAATCATATGGTTTACAAAGGTCAAGTGGTGCAGATGCACTGGACATTCTACAAACATGGCACAAAGGATGGGTGAAGCATACTTTTCTCCTACACAATACTAGTTCTTTAATACACTGAAATATTTGTTAGTTGCACAATAAGGAAGGTGAGTCAACATATCTACATGCAATGCACTTCAATTAAAAGTATCTTTCGCTAATTTGTGGCTCCATTTGTTTGATATTCAAATTATTATATGTTTTTATCTATGCTCTAATAGTCAACTATATTGATCTTTTTTATGTAGTGAACAACTACAATCGTATGGTTTACAAAGGTCAAGTGGTGAAGATGCGCTAGTCATTCTACAAACATGGCACAAAGGATGGGTGAAGCATACTTTTCTCCTTCACAATACTAGTTCTTCAATACACTAAAATATTTGTTAGTTGCACGATGATTTACCATTTTGTCATGGTTTCGAGGTAGTATGATCTTGTTCATCGGTGTGAGATTCAATATATTTTCTAGAGCTTTGATATGAAATAAATGGAAATGTTGCATTGGATTATTTTTCATGATTATTGATGTTATAATATTAGCAAGGGAGGGTAGGTATGTGTATGATTAATTCATCGCTTTGTATATTTATGCTTTAAGCTCCATGGTTTATTCGTGATCTCATATATAATATTACTTTGTGCAAGGACTGACTAGAATTGTTGTGTTTAGGAGGGTCGTGTGGGGAAGATAGCCTAGGAAATGTAGATGTAGCGCAGGGATGGGTGAGTCATGTTGTTTTCCAACAAAATATTGTTATTATTTGATAGTTTGATGTTTTATCCTTCTAGCATGGTTCTCAAGTAGTGCCACTTAAATAATGGTTTTACATATACATAAAGTGGTATGTTTAAATTTATATGCTAATTTGGTCCACATCACAAACACAACCCCACACAAGGCTATACTAGGGAACATGGCCCTCATACAATCATTGATACAAGTAATACAAACTAGGGTTTGGTGTCAACAACATTGACCACCAATCTACCCTTAGCAAGATACGCTGACTTACTAGTTGATCTAGTGCACTTCACAGTTACACTAGTCGTATCCCAAACATATCTTCTCGGTCTGTTGGCTCTCGATCTGCAACGACACCAATCTATCTCTATCAATGATACCTCTGCTTTAGGTGACTGAACACAACTCCAATCTGCCCTCCAGTTGATCATTAGTGCATCAACAACCAAGACATAGGATCTTATGTTTTGTTGTTCACAACTCAGTTTAGGATCTTATGTTGAGTTGTTCACAACTCAGTTTGTGGACAACTCTAAACTGCCCACTACTGCTCCTCATTTCCTTTCGGACTTCTTGCACACTAGCTTCTCCTTAGTCCTTCAAGAACACAACCCTTAGGAACTTCTTTTGTTGCCTACTTGTGTTGCTTCAATGAGACATACTTATGGTATGGAGGGCTTCCACCTATCACTGTCAATAATCCTTTTTCAACAGCAAACTTGCGGTAGTTAAATTGCTCCATTGACCTCCTCCTTCTACTGAGCAGCCCTTCTTTTTCCATTCTAATAATCCTCAAATTCCTTGTCAAGTGAATTTACTTAGGGCATGAAGCAAGCCACTACAACCGTCTCAAAACTATTCTTTTGGATACTCCAAGTACTGTCCTTTAGTAGGACACCAATCCTGTACTTTTCCTCCTTGTAGATGTCCTCTTCTGTTCTGCAAAACCCTTTGATCAGTGTGAGACGTTTTTCTAAATAAATCAACCCTAACTAGGGCAAACTAAAGCAGATCCAACCTACATACGAACGACTCCAACAACCTTTGATTTTTTCACTACTACTATAGATGAATGCAACTTAACCTTGGCTGTCAAGTAGGCTACTCGACCCTCGAATAGTCATAATTTCATCCACTTGCAATACTTCAAAACTCTCGGCCTGTTAGAGAGGGCTTGCTTCTGGTTTCATGCTTAGATTTCGTCCTCAAAAGTCTCTGCCTTGTCTCCTTTTACTTGTTGTCTTTACCTGCATAACCACAACCCAAAATGGTCTCAAAACTAACCCAAACCAGACTTCATCCTTTCTCCTTCTTGGTTGTAGACTCATCCTCCTATTTCAGTATTCACATGAGGAATAAGTGTCTTGATTTCTTGAGGAATGAGGGTCCTCCACACTACTATTTATATCATTCCTTAGGGTGACATTTAACCTTCTCGATTTGTCTCCTCAATTCAAGCTCGACTTGAAACTTAAGACAAGTTCACACACATAATCAAATAAAATTTATTTTCACTCAATCCTTAAGGCCTCTCTTGTGCTACAAGCATCCCCTTGTTCCTTTAAGGGTGCCCTACAATCAAGTGCCAAGTGTCCAAATCCATACACGGTTTCAAACTTGCAAGCTTGGGTGCAAAGCCGACACGCTTGGGTTCTTAGCCCTCAAGTGACTTAGTGGTGCCAATTCCTCCACAACCCTGTTGGCTAGGGTTTGGAGTACCTCCCAAGTTACCAATCTCAACATGTTCAATATGTTTAAGTTTGATTGGATCCCTCTTACAAATATGATTATTGATCTTTTGATAACATTGATTGCATTATTCCTACTAGAATTACATCTAGTTTAAAAAATATATATATACTTTGAGATATAGCATGAAATATAAATGGACTAGAATTACGTTGGTTCACAAGTTCATGCCTTCAAATCTCTATTTTACTTTCTACTAGAATTCTAATATTTTATTTTCTATCTACCGCAGATGGTTTATTCTAGTGAGCAGAAATACGTAAAATACAAAATGGATTATCCCCCTTTATATAAAAAAGCTCAAATCCAGGTCTGTTTCACATTATGATTGATTGTTGCATTCAACTCTCCAGTTTAACTTGTATAATGATTCTAATATCTTATTATGTATCTGTTGTAGATGGCTTGTTCTCGTGAGCATGAGTAAGTGCAATACAACATGGAATGTCCATACTCATATAGCAAACTCTAGATGAGGTATGTTTGCAATAATGAAAATTTATTTGTTTTGAATTATGCTTGCCATTACTATTTGTCTTTATTTTAACCTTATTCACACCACTTTTTTCCCTTTCAGCGGAGGAGAGGACACTACAATAGAGATAATGTGCAAAGAGAAAGTTTACAATTTTTTGTTTGTTGTTGTCTACATGATTTGTTTTTGTTGATGTTCATGCCCTCAAACTCTCTAGTTTGATTTTATTAGAAATCTATTATTTTATTGTGTATCTATTGTAGATGGCATGATCTATTGAGCATGAATATGTGAAATACAAAATGGACTCTCTCCTTTTATATAACAATCTCAAAGAAAGGGGTGTTTCTTATTATGATTAATTATTGCATACTCTTTAGTTTGACTTATATAACGATTCTAATAGCTTATTGTGTCTCTTTTGTAGATGGTTTGTTTTAATGAGCTCGAGCAAGTGGAATAGAAGAGAGTGTCCATCGTTATAAAACAAACTGCAGGGGAGGTGTGTTTCCTATTATGAATAACTATTGGTTTTGAAAAATGTTAGGTGTGTTTCCTATTATGAATAACTATTTGTTTTGAAATATGTTTAACATTACATATTGTGTGTATATTTTAATCTTATTCAACCCACTTTTTTCCCTTTCAGCGGAGGGCAACACATTGCAGGAGATGATGTGCAGAGGGGACGTTTGCAATTTTTTCTTTGTTCTTGTATGCATGTTTTGTTTTGTTGAGTTTGAGCATGGCCATGCTGTGTTGTACTCCTTTTCCTTTGTCTTGAATTTTTTTTCTTGTTTTTTATAGTTTGGTCTTGGTTTCGTTTGTTGGGTGTGTTGTACTCTTGCTTTGTTTTATTTTTTTGTTTCTTTAATGTTTCTTGTAGTTTTGTCTTGGTTTCGTTTGTTGGGGGCTGAAATGGAAATGAACGAAGCAAACAGAGAAAATTGAGGTTATTGTTCATAAATTAAGGTGACTCAATATATCTACATGCAATGCACTTCAATTAAGAGAAAATTGAGGTTATTCTTCATAAATGAAGGTGAGTCAACATATCTACATGCAATGCACTTCAATTAAAAGTATCTTTCGCTAATTTGTGGCTCCATTTGTTTGATATTCAAATTATTATATGTTTTATCTATGCTATGATAGTAGACTATATTGATATTTTTTATATAGTGAACAACTACAATCGTATGGTTTACAAAGGTCAAGTGATGAAGATGCATTTGACATTCTACAAACATGGCACAAAGGATGGGTGAAGCATACTTTTCTCCTGCACAATACTAGTCCTTTAATACATTGAAATATTTGTTAGTTGCACAATGATTTATCATTTTGTCATGGTTTCGAGGTAGTATGATCTTGTTCATCGGTGTGAGATTCAATATATTTCCTAGAACTTTGATATGAAAGAAATGGAAATGTCGCATTGGATTATTTTTCATGATTGTTGATGTTATAATATTAGCAAGGGAGGGTAGGTATGTGTATGGTTAATTCATCACTTTGTATATTTATCCTTTAAGCTCCATGGTTTATTCGTGATCTCATATATAATATTACTTTGTGTAGTGAGTGACTAGAATTGTAGTGTTTGGGAGGATCGAGTGGAGAAGATAGCCTAGGAAATGTAGATGCAACATAGAGGATGGGTGAGTAATGCTGTTTTCCAACAAAATATTGTTATTATTATTTGATAGTTTGACATTTTATCCTTCTAGCATGGCTCTCGAGTAGTACCACTTAAATAATGGTTTTACCTATACATAAAATGGTATGTTTAAATTTAGATGCTAATTTGGTCAAAATCACACACACAACGCTGTACTAGGGATCATGGCCCTCATACAATCACTGATACAAGTAATACAAACTAGGGTTTGGTCTCAACAACTTTGACCACCATTCTACCCCTAACAAGATTTATTGACTTACTAGTTGATCTAGTGCACTTCAGAACTCCACTGGTTGTATTTCGAACATATCTTCCCTGTCCGTTTGCTCCAAATCTGCAACAACACCAGTCTACCTCTATCAATGATACTTTTGCTTTAGGTGACTGAACACAGCTCCAATCTGCCCTCCCGCTGATCATTAGTGCATCAACAACCAAGACATAGGATCTTATGTTGAGTTGTTCACCACTCAGTTTGTGAACAACTCTAGACTGCCCACTACTGCGCCTCATCTCCTTTCGGAATTCTTGCACACTAGCTTCTCCTTAGTCCTTCAAGAACACAACTGTTAGCGACTTCTTTTGTTGCCTACTTGTGTTGCTTGAATGAGACAAAGTTATGTCATGGAGGGTTTCCACCAATCACTGTCAGTAATCCTTCTTCAACAACAAACTTGGGCTAGTCAAATTGCTCCATTGACCTCCTCCTTTTCTTGAGCAGCCCTTCTATTTCCCTTCTAACAGTCCTCAAATTACTTCTCAAGTGATTTTACTTAGGGCGTGAAGCAAGCCACTACAACCCTCTAAAAACTGTTTCTTTGGATACTACAAATACTGCCCTTTACTAGGACACCAATCCTGTACTTTTCCTCCTTGTGGATGTCCTCTTCTGTTCTCCAAAACCCTTGGATCTGTGCGAGACTGTTTTCTGAAGAACTCAATCCTAACTAGTGCAACCCAAAGTAGATCCAAACTACATACAAACGACTCCAACAACCTTTGTTTTTTTCACTCTTAGTGTAGATGAATGCTGCCTAGCTTTGGCTGCCAAGTAGGCTACTCGACCCTGGAATAGTCATAATTTCGTCCATTTGCAATACTTAAAAATCTCGGTGTGTCAGAGAGTGTTTGCTTCTGTTTTCATTCTCAGATTTCGTCCTCAAAAGTCTCTACCTTGTCTCCTTTTACTTGTTGTCATTACTTGCATAACCACAACCCAAAACAGTCTCAAAACCAACCCTAACTAGACTTGATCCTTTCTCCTTCTTGGTTGCAGACACGTCCTCCTATTTCAATATCCACATGAGGAATAAGTGTCTTGATTGGGTGAAGAATGAGGGTCCTCCACGCTCCTATTTATATCATTCCTTAGGGTGATGTTTAACCTTCTCAAATTGTCTGCTCAATTCAAGCCCGACTTGAAACTTAAGACAAGTTCACCCACATAATCAAATAAAAATTATTTTCACTCAATGAATAAGGCCTCTCTTGTGCTACAAGCATCCCCTTGTTCCTTTAAGGGTGCCCTACAATCAAGTGCCAAGTGTCCAAATGCGTACACGGTTTCAAACCTGCAAGCTTGGCTGCAAAGGTGACACACTTGTGCCCTACAATCAAGTGCCAGGTGTCTAAATGCATACATTGTTTCAAACCTGCAAGCTTGGGTGCAAAGCCGACATGCTTGGGTTTTTAGCCCTCAAGTGACTTAGTGGTGCCAATTCCTCCACAACCCTGTAGGCTAGGATTTGGAGTACCTCCCATGTTACCAATCTCAACATGTTCAATATGTTTGAATTTGATTGGATCCCTCTCACAAATATGATTATTTATCTTTTGATAACATTGATTGCATTATTCCTAATAGAATTGCGTCTAGTTTAAAAAAAATTATTTACTTTGAGATATAGCATGAAATATAAATGGACTGGAATTAAGTTGGTTCACAAGTTCATGCCTTCAACTCTCTATTTTATTTTCTACCAGAATTCTAATATTTTATTTCTATTTACTGCAGATGCTTGATTCCAGTGAGCAGAAATACATAAAATACAAAATGGATTATCCCCCTTTATATAAAAAAGCTCAAAGCCAGGTTTGTTTCACATTATGATTGATTGTTGCATTACACTCTCCAGTTTAACTTGTATAATGAGTCTAATATCTTATTATGTATCTATTGTAGATGGCTTGTTCTGGTGAGCATGACTCAGTGGAATACAACATGGAATGTCTATACATATACAACAAACTCTAGATGAGGTATGTTTGCAATTATGAGAAATTATTTGTTATGAATTATGCTTGCCATTACTATTTGTGTCTTTATTTTAACCTTATTCACACCACTTTTTTCCCTTTCAGCGGCGGAGAGGACACTACAATAGAGATAATGTGCAAAGGGGAAGTTTGCAATTTTTTGTTTGTTGTTGTCTACATGATTTGTTTTTGTTGATGTTCATGCCTTCAAACTCTCTAGTTTCATTTTGATTAGAAATCTAATATTGTATTGTGTATCTATTGCAGATGGCATGTTCTAATGAGCATGAATACGTGAAATACAAAATGGACTCTCCCCTTTTATATAACAATATCAAAGAAAGTCGTGTTTCTTATTATGATTAATTATTGCATACTCTTTAGTTTAACTTATATAACGATTCTAATAGCTTATTGTGTATCTTTTGTAGATGGTTGGTTTTAATGAGCACGAGCAAGTGGAATAGAAGAGAGTGTCCATCGTTATAAAACAAACTCCAGGGGAGGTCTGTTTCCTATTATGAATAACTATTGGTTTAGAAATATGTTTAACATTACTAATTGTGTGTATATTTTAACCTTATTCAACCCATTTTTTTCCCTTTTAGCGGAGGACAACACATTGCAGGGGAGATGATGCGCGGAGGGGATGTTTGCAATTTTTTCTTTGTTCTTGTCTGTATGTTTTGTTTTGTTGAGTTTGAGCATGGCCATGTTGTGTTGTACTCCTTTTCCTTTTTTTGAATTTTTTTCTTGTTTTTTGAATTTTAGTCTTGGTTTTTTTTGTTGGGTGTGTTGTACTCTTGCTTTGTTTTGTTTTTTTGTTTCTTTAATGTTTCTTGTAGTTTTGTCTTGGTTTTGATTTTTGGGTGCAGAAATGAATGAAGCAGAGAGAGAAAATTGAGGTTATTCTTCATAAATAAAGGTGAGTCAAGATATCTACATGCAATGCACTTCATTAAGAGAAAATTGAGTTTATTGTTCATAAATGAAGGTGATTCAACATATCTACATGCAATGCACTTCAATTAAAAGTATCTTTCAATAATTTGTGGCACCATTTGTTTGATTATGCTCTGATAGTCATCTATATTAATCTTTTTTATGTGGTGAACAACTACAATCGTATGGTTTACAAAGGTCAAGTGGTGAAGATGCACTAGACATTCTACAAACATGGCACAGAGGATGGGTGAAGCATACTTTTCTCCTGCACAATACTAGTCCTTTAATACCCTGAAATATTTGTTAGGTGCACAATGATTTATCATTTTGTCATGGTTTCTAGGTAGTATGATCTTTTTCATCGGTGTGAGATTCAATATATTTCCTAGAACTTTGATATGAAAGAAATGGAAATGTGGCATTGGATTATTTTTCATGATTGTTGATGTTATAATATTAGCAAGGGAGGGTAGGTATGTGTATGGAGGGTAGGTATGTGTATGGTTAATTCATCGCTTTGTATATTTATCCTTTAAGCTCCATGGTTTATTCGTGATCTCATATATAATATTACTTTGTGCAGCGAGTGACTAGAATTGTAGTGTTTGGGAGGATCGAGTGGAGAAGATAGCCTAGGAAATGTAGATGCAACAGAGAGGATGGGTGAGTCATGCTGTTTTCCAACAAAATATTGTTATTATTATTTGATAGTTTGATGTTTTATCCTTCTAGCATGTTTCTCGAGTAGTACCACTTAAATAATGGTTTTACATATACATAAAATGGTATGTTTAAATTTAGATGCTAATTTGGTCCACATCACACACACAACGCTGTACTTGGGATCATGGCCCTCATACAATCACTGATACAAGTAATACAAACTAGGGTTTGGTCTCAACAACTTTGACCACCAATCTACCCCTAACAAGATGCGCTGACTTACTAGTTGATCTAGTGCACTTCACAACTCCACTGGTCGTATCCGGAACATATCTTCCCGGTCCGTTGGCTCCCGATCTGCAACAACACCAATCTACCTCTATCAATGATACTTCTGCTTTAGGTGACTGAACATAGCTCCAATCTGCCCTCCAGCTGATCATTAGTGCATCAAAAACCAAGACATAGGATCTTATGTTGAGTTGTTCACCACTCAGTTTGTGAACAACTCTAGACTGCCCACTACTGCTCCTCATCTCCTTTCGGAATTCTTGCACACTAGCTTCTCCTTAGTCCTTCAAGAACACAACTGTTAGGGACTTCTTTTGTTTCCTACTTGTGTTGCTTCAATGAGACAAAGTTATGGCATGGAGGGCTTCCACCAATCACTGTCAATAATCGTTCTTCAACAACAAACTTGGGCTAATCAAATTGCTCCATTGACCTCCTCCTTTTCCTGAGCATCCCTTCTATTTCCGTTCTAACAGTCCTCAAATTACTTCTCAAGTGAATATACTTAGGGCGTGAAGCAAGCCACTACAACCCTCTAAAAACTGTTCTTTTGGATACTACAAATACTGTCCTTTACTAGGACACCAATCCTGTACTTTTCCTCCTTGTAGACGTCCTCTTCTGTTCTCCAAAACCCTTGGATCTGTGCGAGACTTTTTTCTGAAGAACTCAACCCTAACTAGCGCAACCTAAAGCAGATCCAACCTACATACAAACGACTCCAACAACCTTTGATTTTTTCACTCCTAGTGTAGATGAATGCTGCCTAGCTTTGGCTGCCAAGTAGGCTACTCGACCCTCGAATAGTCATAATTTCGTCCACTTGCAATACTTCAAAAATCTTGGTGTGTCAGAGAGCGTTTGCTTCTGTTTTCATTCTCAGATTTCGTCCTCAAAAGTCTCTGCCTTGTCTCCTTTTACTTGTTGTCATTACCTGCATAACCACAACCCAAAACAGTCTCAAAACCAACCCTAACCAGACTTGATCCTTTCTCCTTCTTGGTTGCGGACTCGTCCTCCTATTTCAGTATTCACATGAGGAATAAGTGTCTTGATTGGGTGAGGAATGAGGGTCCTCCACACTCCTATTTATATCATTCCTTAGGGTGACGTTTAACCTTCTCAAATTGTTTGCTCAATTCAAGCCCGACTTGAAACTTAAGACAAGTTCACCCACATAATCAAATAAAAATTATTTTCACTCAATGCATAAGGCCTCTCTTGTGCTACAAGCATCCCCTTGTTCCTTTAAGGGTGCCCTACAATCAAGTGCCAAGTGTCCAAATGCATACATGGTTTCAAACCTGCAAGCTTGGGTGCAAAGGCGACACGCTTGTGCCCTACAATCAAGTGCCAAGTGTCTAAATGCATACACGGTTTCAAACCTGCAAGCTTGGGTGCAAAGCCGACACGCTTGGGTTTTTAGCCCTCAAGTGACTTAGTGGTGCCAATTCCTCCACAACCCTGTAGGCTAGGATTTGGAGTACCTCCCAAGTTACCAATCTCAACATGTTCAATATGTTTAAATTTGATTGTATCCGCCTCACAAATATGATTATTTATCTTTTGATAACATTGATTGCATTATTTCTAATAGAATTACGTCTAGTTTAAAAAAAATTATATACTTTGAGATATAGCATGAAATATAAATGGACTGGAATTAAGTTGGTTCACAAGTTCATGCCTTCAACTCTCTATTTTATTTTCTACCAGAATTCTAATATTTTATTTCTATCTACTGCAGATGCTTGATTCCAGTGAGCAGAAATACGTAAAATACAAAATGGATTATCCCCCTTTATATAAAAAAGCTCAAAGCCAGGTCTGTTTCACATTATGATTGATTTTTGCATTACACTCTCCAGTTTAACTTGTATAATGAGTCTAATATCTTATTATGTATCTGTTGTAGATGGCTTGTTCTGGTGAGCATGAGTAAGTGGAATACAACATGGAATGTCTATACTTATATAGCAAACTCTAGATGAGGTATGTTTGCAATTATGAAAAATTATTTGTTTTGAATTATGCTTGCCATTACTATTTGTGTCTTTATTTTAACCTTATTCACACCACTTTTTTCCCTTTCAGCGGCGGAGAGGACACTACAATAGAGATAATGTGCAAAGGGGAAGTTTGCAATTTTTTGTTTGTTGTTGTCTACATGATTTGTTTTTGTTGATGTTCATGCCTTCAAACTCTCTAGTTTGATTTTTATTAGAAATCTAATATTTTATTGTGTATCTATTGCAGATGGCATGTTCTAATGAGCATGAATACGTGAAATACAAAATGGACTCTCCCCTTTTATATAACAATATCAAAGAAAGTCGTTTTTCTTATTATGATTAATTATTGCATACTCTTTAGTTTAACTTATATAACGATTCTAATAGCTTATTGTGTATCTTTTGTAGATGGTTGGTTCACGAGCAAGTGGAATAGAAGAGAGTGTCCATCGTTATAAAACAAACTCCAGGGGAGGTATGTTTCCTATTATGAATAACTATTGGTTTAGAAATATGTTTAACATTACTAATTGTGTGTATATTTTAACCTTATTCAACCCATTTTTTTCCCTTTCAGCGGAGGACAACACATTGCAGGGGAGATGATGCGCGGAGGGGATGTTTGCAATTTTTTCTTTGTTCTTGTCTGTATGTTTTGTTTTGTTGAGTTTGAGCATGGCCATGCTGTGTTGTACTCCTTTTCCTTTGTTTTGAATTTTTTTCTTGTTTTTTGAATTTTAGTCTTGGTTTCCTTTGTTGGGTGTGTTGTACTCTTGCTTTGTTTTGTTTTTTTGTTTCTTTAATGTTTCTTGTAGTTTTGTCTTGGTTTCGATTTTTGGGTGCGGAAATGAATGAAGCAGAGAGAGAAAATTGAGGTTATTCTTCATAAATGAAGGTGAGTCAAGATATCTACATGCAATGCACTTCAATTAAGAGAAAATTGAGTTTATTGTTCATAAATGAAGGTGATTCAACATATCTACATGCAATGCACTTCAATTAAAAGTATCTTTCAATAATTTGTGGCGCCATTTGTTTGATTATGCTCTGATAGTCAACTATATTGATCTTTTTTATGTAGTGAACAACTACAATCGTATGGTTTACAAAGGTCAAGTGGTGAAGATGCACTAGACATTCTACAAACATGGCACAGAGGATGGGTGAAGCATACTTTTCTCCTGCACAATACTAGTCCTTTAATACCCTGAAATATTTGTTAGGTGCACAATGATTTATCATTTTGTCATGGTTTCTAGGTAGTATGATCTTGTTCATCGATGTGAGATTCAATATATTTCCTAGAACTTTGATATGAAAGAAATGGAAATGTCGCATTGGATTATTTTTCATGATTGTTGATGTTATAATATTAGCAAGGGAGGGTAGGTATGTGTATGGAGGGTAGGTATGTGTATGGTTAATTCATCGCTTTGTATATTTATCCTTTAAGCTCCATGGTTTATTCGTGATCTCATATATAATATTACTTTGTGCAGCGAGTGACTAGAATTGTAGTGTTTGGGAGGATCGAGTGGAGAAGATAGCCTAGGAAATGTAGATGCAACAGAGAGGATGGGTGAGTCATGCTGTTTTCCAACAAAATATTGTTATTATTATTTGATAGTTTGACGTTTTATCCTTCTAGCATGGTTCTCGAGTAGTACCACTTAAATAATGGTTTTACATATACATAAAATGGTATGTTTAAATTTAGATGCTAATTTGGTCCACATCACACACACAACTTTGTACTAGGGATCATGGCACTCATACAAACTATGGTTTGGTCTCAACAACTTTGACCACCAATATAGCCCTAACAAGATGCGCTGACTTACTAGTTGATCTTGTGCACTTCACAACTCCACTGGTCGTATTCCGAACATATCTTCCTGGTTCGTTGGCTCCCGATCTGCAACAACACCAATCTACCTCTATCAATGATACTTCTGCTTTAGGTGACTGAACACAGCTCCAATCTGCCCTCCAGCTGATCATTAGTGCATCAACAACCAAGACATAGGATCTTATGTTGAGTTGTTCACCACTCAGTTTGTGAACAACTCTAGACTGCCCACTACTGCTCCTCATCTCCTTTCAGAATTCTTGCACACTAGCTTCTCCTTAGTCCTTCAAGAACACAACTCTTAGGGACTTCTTTTGTTTCCTACTTGTGTTGCTTCAATGAGACAAAGTTATGGCATGGAGGGCTTCCACCTATCATTGTCAATAATCCTTCTTCAACAACAAACTTGGGCTAGTCAAACTGCTCCATTGACCTCCTCCTTTTCCTGAGCATCCCTTCTTTTTCCGTTCTAACAGTCCTCAAATTCCTTCTCAAGTGAATTTACTTAGGGCGTGAAGCAAGCCACTACAACCCTCTTAAAACTGTTCTTTTGGATACTCCAAATACTGTCCTAGACTAGGACCTTGTAGACGTCCTCTTATGTTCTCCAAAACCCTTGGATCAGTGTGAGACTTTTTTCTGAAGAACTCAACCCTAACTAGCGCAACCTAAAAAGATCCAACCTACATACAAACTATTCCCACAACCTTTGATTTTTCACTCCTAGTGTAGATGAATGTTGCCTAGCTTTGGCTGCCAAGTAGGCTACTCGACCCTCGAATAGTCATAATTTCGTCCACTTGCAATACTTCAAAAATCTCGGTGTGTCAGAGAGCGTTTGCTTCTGTTTTCATTCTCAGATTTCGTCCTCAAAAGTCTCTGCCTTGTCTCCTTTTACTTGTTGTCATTACCTGCATAACCACAACCCAAAACAGTCTCAAAACCAACCCTAACCAGACTTGATCCTTTCTCCTTCTTGGTTGCGGACTCGTCCTCCTATTTCAGTATTCACATGAGGAATAAGTGTCTTGATTGGGTGAGGAATGAGGGTCCTCCACACTCCTATTTATATCATTCCTTAGGGTGACGTTTAACCTTCTCAAATTGTCTGCTCAATTCAAGCCCGACTTGAAACTTAAGACAAGTTCACCCACATAATCAAATAAAAATTATTTTCACTCAATGCATAAGGCCTCTCTTGTGCTACAAGCATCCCCTTGTTCCTTTAAGGGTGCCCTACAATCAAGTGCCAAGTGTCCAAATGCATACAGGGTTTCAAACCTGCAAGCTTGGGTGCAAAGGCGACACGCTTGTGCCCTACAATCAAGTGCCAAGTGTCTAAATGCATACACGGTTTCAAACCTGCAAGCTTGGGTGCAAAGCCGACACGCTTGGGTTCTTAGCCCTCAAGTGACTTAGTGGTGCCAATTCCTCCACAACCCTGTAGGCTAGGATTTGGAGTACCTCCCAAGTTACCAATCTCAACATGTTCAATATGTTTAAATTTGATTGGATCCCTCTCACAAATATGATTATTTATCTTTTGATAACATTGATTGCATTATTCCTAATAGAATTACGTCTAGTTTAAAAAAAATTATATACTTTGAGATATAGCATGAAATATAAATGGACTGGAATTAAGTTGGTTCACAAGTTCATGCCTTCAACTCTCTATTTTATTTTCTACCAGAATTCTAATATTTTATTTCTATCTACTGCAGATGCTTGATTCCAGTGAGCAGAAATACGTAAAATACAAAATGGATTATCCCCCTTTATATAAAAAAGCTCAAAGCCAGGTCTGTTTCACATTATGATTGATTGTTGCATTACACTCTCCAGTTTAACTTGTATAATGAGTCTAATATCTTATTATGTATCTGTTGTAGATGGCTTGTTCTGGTGAGCATGAGTAAGTGGAATACAACATGGAATGTCTATACTTATATAGCAAACTCTAGATGAGGTATGTTTGCAATTATGAAAAATTATTTGTTTTGAATTATGCTTGCCATTACTATTTGTGTCTTTATTTTAACCTTATTCACACCACTTTTTTCCCTTTCAGCGGCGGAGAGGACACTACAATAGAGATAATGTGCAAAGGGGAAGTTTGCAATTTTTTGTTTGTTGTTGTCTACATGATTTGTTTTTGTTGATGTTCATGCCTTCAAACTCTCTAGTTTGATTTTTATTAGAAATCTAATATTTTATTGTGTATCTATTGCAGATGGCATGTTCTAATGAGCATGAATACGTGAAATACAAAATGGACTCTCCCCTTTTATATAACAATATCAAAGAAAGTCGTGTTTCTTATTATGATTAATTATTGCATACTCTTTAGTTTAACTTATATAACGATTCTAATAGCTTATTGTGTATCTTTTGTAGATGGTTGGTTTTAATGAGCACGAGCAAGTGGAATAGAAGAGAGTGTCCATCGTTATAAAACAAACTCCAGGGAGGTATGTTTCCTATTATGAATAACTATTGGTTTAGAAATATGTTTAACATTACTAATTGTGTGTATATTTTAACCTTATTCAACCCATTTTTTTCCCTTTCAGCGGAGGACAACACATTGCAGGGAGATGATGCGCGGAGGGGATGTTTGCAATTTTTTCTTTGTTTTGTCTGTATGTTTTGTTTTGTTGAGTTTGAGCATGGCCATGTTGTGTTGTACTCCTTTTCCTTTGTTTTGAATTTTTTTCTTGTTTTTTGAATTTTAGTCTTGGTTTTCTTTGTTGGGTGTGTTGTACTCTTGCTTTGTTTTGTTTTTTTGTTTCTTTAATGTTTCTTGTAGTTTTGTCTTGGTTTCGATTTTTGGGTGCGGAAATGAATGAAGCAGAGAGAGAAAATTGAGGTTATTCTTCATAAATGAAGGTGAGTCAAGATATCTACATGCAATGCACTTCAATTAAGAGAAAATTGAGTTTATTGTTCATAAATGAAGGTGATTCAACATATCTACATGCAATGCACTTCAATTAAAAGTATCTTTCAATAATTTGTGGCGCCATTTGTTTGATTATGCTCTGATAGTCAACTATATTGATCTTTTTAATGTAGTGAACAACTACAATCGTATGGTTTACAAAGGTCAAGTGGTGCATTCTACAAACATGGCACAGATGATGGGTGAAGCATACTTTTCTCCTGCACAATACTAGTCCTTTAATACCCTGAAATATTTGTTAGGTGCACAATGATTTATCATTTTGTCATGGTTTCTAGGTAGTATGATCTTGTTCATCGGTGTGAGATTCAATATATTTCCTAGAACTTTGATATGAAAGAAATGGAAATGTCACATTGGATTATTTTTCATGATTGTTGATGTTATAATATTAGCAGGGGAGGGTAGGTATGGTATGGAAGGTAGGTATGTTTATGGTTAATTCATCGCTTTGTATATTTATCCTTTAAGCTCCATGGTTTATTCGTGATCTCATATATAATATTACTTTGTGCAACGAGTGACTAGAATTGTAGTGTTTGGGAGGATCGAGTGGAGAAGATAGCCTAGGAAATGTAGATGCAACAGAGAGGATGGGTGAGTCATGCTGTTTTCCAACAAAATATTGTTATTATTATTTGATAGTTTGATGTTTTATCCTTCTAGCATGTTTCTCGAGTAGTACCACTTAAATAATGGTTTTACATATACATAAAATGGTATGTTTAAATTTAGATGCTAATTTGGTCCACATCACACACACAACGCTGTACTTGGGATCATGGCCCTCATACAATCACTGATACAAGTAATACAAACTATGGTTTGGTCTCAACAACTTTGACCACCATCTACCCCTAACAAGATGCGCTGACTTACTAGTTGATCTTGTGCTCTTCACAACTCCACTGGTTGTATCCCGAACATATCTTACCGGTGCGTTGGCTCCCGATCTGCAACACCACCAATCTACCTCTATCAATGATACTTCTGATTTAGGTGACTGAACAAAGCTCCAATCTGCCCTCCAGCTGATCGTTAGTGCATCAAAGACCAAGACATAGGATCTTATGTTGAGTTGTTCACCACTCAGTTTGTGAACAACTCTAGACTGCCCACTACTGCTCCTCATCTCCTTTCGGAATTCTTGCACACTAGCTTCTCCTTAGTCCTTCAAGAACACAACTGTTAGGGACTTCTTTTGTTTCCTACTTGTGTTGCTTCAATGAGACAAAGTTATGGCATGGAGGGCTTCCACCAATCACTGTCAATAATCTTTCTTCAACAACAAACTTGGGCTAATCAAATTGCTCCATTGACCTCCTCCTTTTCCTGAGCATCCCTTCTATTTCCGTTCTAACAGTCCTCAAATTACTTCTCAAGTGAATATACTTAGGGCGTGAAGCAAGCCACTACAACCCTCTAAAAACTGTTCTTTTGGATACTACAAATACTGTCCTTTACTAGGACACCAATCCTGTACTTTTCCTCCTTGTAGACGTCCTCTTCTGTTCTCCAAAACCCTTGGATCTGTGCGAGACTTTTTTCTGAAGAACTCAACCCTAACTAGCGCAACCTAAAGCAGATCCAACCTACATACAAATGACTCCAACAACCTTTGATTTTTTCACTCCTAGTGTAGATGAATGTTGCCTAGCTTTGGCTGCCAAGTAGGCTACTCGACCCTCGAATAGTCATAATTTCGTCCACTTGCAATACTTCAAAAATCTCGGTGTGTCAGAGAGCGTTTGCTTCTGTTTTCATTCTCAGATTTCGTCCTCAAAAGTCTCTGCCTTGTCTCCTTTTACTTGTTGTCATTACGTGCATAACCACAACCCAAAACAGTCTCAAAACCAACCCTAACCAGACTTGATCCTTTTTCGTTCTTGGTTGCGGACTCATCCTCCTATTTCAGTATTCACATGAGGAATAAGTGTCTTGATTGGGTGAGGAATGAGGGTCCTCCACACTCCTATTTATATCATTCCTTAGGGTGACGTTTAACCTTCTCAAATTGTCTGCTCAATTCAAGCCCGACTTGAAACTTAAGACAAGTTCACCCACAATCAAATAATAATTATTTTCACTCAACGCATAAGGCCTCTCTTGTGCTACAAACATCCCCTTGTTCCTTTAAGGGCGCCCTGCAATCAAGTGCCAAGTGTCCAAATGCGTACACAATTTCAAACCTGTAAGCTTGGGTGCAAAGGCGACACGCTTGTGCCCTACAATCAAGTGCTAGGTGTCTAAATGCATACACGGTTTCAAACCTGCAAGCTTGGGTGCAAAGCCGACATGCTTGGGTTTTTAGCCCTCAAGTGACTTAGTGGTGCCAATTCCTCCACAACCCTGTTGGCTAGGATTTGGAGTACCTCCCAAGTTACCAATCTCAACATGTTCAATATGTTTAAATTTGATTGGATCCCTCTTACAAATATGATTATTTATCTTTTGATAACATCGTTTGCATTATTCCTAATAGAATTACGTCTAGTTTAAAAAAAATTATATACTTTGAGATATAGCATGAAATATAAATGGACTGGAATGAAGTTGGTTCACAAGTTCATGCCTTCAACTCTCTATTTTATTTTCTACCAGAATTCTAATATTTTATTTCTATCTACTGCAGATGCTTGATTCTAGTGAGCAGAAATACGTAAAATACAAAATGGATTATCCCCCTTTATATAAAAAAGCTCAAAGCCAGGTCTGTTTCACATTATGATTGATTGTTGCATTACACTCTCCAGTTTAACTTGTATAATGAGTCTAATATCTTATTATGTATCTGTTGTAGATGGCTTGTTCTGGTGAGCATGAGTAAGTGGAATACAACATGGAATGTCTATACTTATATAGCAAACTCTAGATGAGGTATGTTTGCAATTATGAAAAATTATTTGTTTTGAATTATGCTTGCCATTACTATTTGTGTCTTTATTTTAACCTTATTCACACCACTTTTTTCCCTTTCAGCGGTGGAGAGGACACTACAATAGAGATAATGTGCAAAGGGGAGGTTTGCAATATTTTGTTTGTTGTTGTCTACAGGATTTGTTTTTGTTGATGTTCATGCCTTCAAACTCTCTAGTTTGATTTTGATTAGAAATCTAATATTGTATTGTGTATCTATTGCAGATGGCATGTTCTAATGAGCATGAATACGTGAAATACAAAATGGACTCTCCCCTTCTATATAAAAATATCAAAGAAAGTCGTGTTTCTTATTATGATTAATTATTGCATACTCTTTAGTTTAACTTATATAACGATTCTAATAGCTTATTGTGTATCTTTTGTAGATGGTTGGTTTTAATGAGCACGAGCAAGTGGAATAGAAGAGAGTGTCCATCGTTATAAAACAAACTCCAGGGGAGGTATGTTTCCTATTATGAATAACTATTGGTTTAGAAATATGTTTAACATTACTAATTGTGTGTACTTTTTAACCTTATTCAACCCATTTTTTTCCCTTTCAGCGAAGGACAACACATTGCAGGCGAGATGATGCGCGGAGGGGATGTTTGGAATTTTTTCTTTGTTCTTGTCTGTATGTTTTGTTTTGTTGAGTTTGAGCATGGCCATGCTGTGTTGTACTCCTTTTCCTTTGTTTTGAATTTTTTTCTTGTTTTTTGAATTTTAGTCTTGGTTTCCTTTGTTGGGTGTGTTGTACTCTTGCTTTGTTTTGTTTTTTTTGTTTCTTTAATGTTTCTTGTAGTTTTGTCTTGGTTTCGATTTTTGGGTGTGGAAATGAATGAAGCAGAGAGAGAAAATTGAGGTTATTCTTCATAAATGAAGGTGAGTCAAGATATCTACATGCAATGCCCTTCAATTAAGAGAAAATTGAGTTTTGTTGTTCATAAATGAAGGTGATTCAACATATCTACATGGAATGCACTTCAATTAAAAGTATCTTTCAATAATTTGTGGCGCCATTTGTTTGATTATGCTCTGATAGTCTACTATATTGATCTTTTTTATGTAGTGAACAACTACAATCATATGGTTTACAAAGGTCAAGTGGTGAAGATGCACTAGACATTCTACAAACATGGCACAGAGGATGGGTGAAGCATACTTTTCTCCTGCACAATACTAGTCCTTTAATACCCTGAAATATTTGTTAGGTGCACAATGATTTATCATTTTGTCATGGTTTCTAGGTAGTATGATCTTGTTCATCAGTGTGAGATTCAATATATTTCCTAGAACTTTGATATGAAAGAAATGGAAATGTCACATTGGATTATTTTTCATGATTGTTGATGTTATAATATTAGCAAGGGAGGGTAGGTATGTGTATGGTTAATTCATCGCTTTGTATATTTATCCTTTAAGCTCCATGGTTTATTCGTGATCTCATATATAATATTACTTTGTGCAGCGAGTGACTAGAATTGTAGTGTTTGGGAGGGTCGAGTGGAGAAGATAGCTTAGGAAATGTAGATGCAACGCAAAGGATGGGTGAGTCATGTTGTTTTCCAACAAAATATTGTTATTATTATTTGTTAGTTTGACGTTTTCTCCTTCTAGCATGGTTCTCGAGTAGTACCACTTAAATAATGGTTTTACATATACATAAAATGGTATGTTTAAATTTAGATGCTAATTTGGTCCACATCACACACACAACTTTGTACTAGGGATCATGGCCCTCATACAATCACTGATACAAGTAATACAAACTAGGGTTTGGTCTCAACAACTTTGACCACCAATCTACCCCTAACAAGATGCGCTGACTTACTAGTTGATCTTGTGCACTTCACAACTCCACTGGTCGTATCCCAAACATATCTTCCCGGTTCGTTGGCTCCCGATTTGCAACAACACCAATCTACCTCTATCAATGATACTTCTGCTTTAGGTGACTGAACACAGCTCCAATCTGCCCACCAGCTGAACATTAGTGCATCAACAACCAAGACATAGGATCTTGTGTTGAGTTGTTCACCACTCAGTTTGTGAACAACTCTAGACTGCCCACTACTGCTCCTCATTTCCTTTCAGAATTCTTGCACACTAGCTTCTCCTTAGTCCTTCAAGAACACAATTGTTAGGGACTTCTTTTGTTGCCCTACTTGTGTTGTTTCAATGAGACAAAGTTATGGCATGGAGGGCTTCAACCAATCACTGTCAATAATCCTTCTTTAACAACAAACTTGGGCTAGTCAAATTGCTCCACTAACCTCCTCCTTTTCCTGAGCAACCCTTCTATTTCCGTTCTAACAGTCCTCAAATTACTTCTCAACTTAATTTACTTAGGGTGTGAAGCAAGCCACTACAACCCTCTAAAACTGTTCTTTTGGATGCTACAAATACTGTCCTTTACTAGGACACCAATCCTGTACTTTTCCTCTTTGTAGATGTCCTCTTCTGTTCTCCAAAACCCTTGGATCTGTGCGAGACTTTTTTCTGAAGAACTCAACCTTAACTAGTGCAACCTAAAGCAGATCCAACCTACATACAAACGATTCCAACAACCTTTGATTTTTTCATTCCTAGTGTAGATGAATGCTGCCTAGCTTTGCCTGCTAAGTAGGCTACTCGACCCTCGAATAGTCATAATTTTGTCCACTTGCAATACTTCAAAAATCTCGGTGTGTCAGAGAGCGTTTGCTTCTGTTTTCGTTCTCAGATTTCGTCCTCAAAAGTCTCTACCGTGTCTCCTTTTACTTGTTGTCATTATCTGCATAACCACAACCCAAAACAGTCTCATAACCAACCCTAACCAGACTTGATCCTTTCTCCTTCTTGGTTGCAGACTCGTCCTCCTATTTCAGTATTCACATGAGGAATAAGTGTCTTGATTGGGTGAGGAATAAGGTTCCTCCACACTCCCATTTATATCATTCCTTAGGGTGACGTTTAACCTTCTCAAATTGTCTACTCAATTCAAGCCCGACTTGAAACTTAAGACAAGTTCATCCACATAATCGAATAAAAATTATTTTCACTCAATGCAGAAGGCCTCTCTTTTGCTACAAGCATCCCCTTGTTCCTTTAAGGGTACCCTACAATCAAGTGCCAAGTGTCCAACTGCATAAATGGTTTCAAACCTGCAAGCTTGGGTACAAAGGCGACACGCTTGTGCCCTACAATCAAGTGCTAAGTGTCTAAATGCATACATTGTTTCAAACCTGCAAGCTTGGGTTCAAAGCCGACACGCTTGGGTTCTTAGCCCTAGAGTGACTTAGGGGTGTCAATTCCTCCACAATCCTGTAGGCGAGGATTTGGAGTACCTCCCAAGTTACCAATCTCAACATGTTCTATACGTTTAAATTTGATTGGATCCCTCTCACAAATATGATTATTTATCTTTTGATAACGTTGATTGCATTATTCATAATCGAATTACGTCTAGTTTAAAAAAAATTATATACTTGGAGATATAGCATGAAATATAAATGGACTGGAATTAAGTTGTTTCACAAGTTCATGCCTTCAACTCTCTATTTTATTTTCTACCAGAATTCTAATATTTTATTTCTATCTACTGCAGATGCTTGATTCTAGTGAGCAGAAATACGTAAAATACAAAATGGATTATCGCCCTTTATATAAAAAAGCTCAAAGCAAGGTCTGTTTCACATTATGATTGATTATTGCATTACACTCTCCAGTTTAACTTGTATAATGAGTCTAATATCTTATTATGTATCTGTTGTAGATGGCTTGTTTTGGTGAGCATAAGTAAGTGGAATACAACATGGAATGTCTATACTTATACAGCAAACTCTAGATGAGGTATGTTTGCAATCATGAATTTTTGTTTGTTTGTTTTGAATTATGCTTGCCATTACTATTTGTGTCTTTATTTTAACCTTATTCACACCACTTTTTTCCCTTTCAGCGGTGGAGAGGACACTACAATAGAGATAATGTGCAAAGGGGAGGTTTGCAATATTTTGTTTGTTGTTGTCTACAGGATTTGTTTTTGTTGATGTTCATGCCTTCAAACTCTCTAGTTTGATTTTGATTAGAAATCTAATATTGTATTGTGTATCTATTGCAGATGGCATGTTCTAATGAGCATGAATACGTGAAATACAAAATGGACTCTCCCCTTCTATATAAAAATATCAAAGAAAGTCGTGTTTCTTCTTATGATTAATTATTGCATACTCTTTAGTTTAACTTATATAACGATTCTAATAGCTTATTGTGTATCTTTTGTAGATGGTTGGTTTTAATGAGCATGAGCAAGTGGAATAGAAGAGAGTGTCCATCATTATAAAACAAACTCCAGGGGAGGTATGTTTCCTATTATGAATAACTATTGGTTTAGAAATATGTTTAACATTACTAATTGTGTGTACTTTTTAACCTTATTCAACCCATTTTTTTCCCTTTCAGCGAAGGACAACACATTGCAGGCGAGATGATGCGCGGAGGGGATGTTTGGAATTTTTTCTTTGTTCTTGTCTGTATGTTTTGTTTTGTTGAGTTTGAGCATGGCCATGCTGTGTTGTACTCCTTTTACTTTGTCTTGAATTTTTTTCTTGTTTTTTGAATTTTAGTCTTGGTTTCCTTTGTTGGGTGTGTTGTACTCTTGCTTTGTTTTTTTTTTTTGTTTCTTTAATGTTTCTTGTAGTTTTGTCTTGGTTTCGATTTTTGGGTGTGGAAATGAATGAAGTAGAGAGAGAAAATTGAGGTTATTCTTCATAAATGAAGGTGAATCAAGATATCTACATGCAATGCCCTTCAATTAAGAGAAAATTGAGTTTTGTTGTTCATAAATGAAGGTGATTCAACATATCTACATGGAATGCACTTCAATTAAAAGTATATTTCAATAATTTGTGGCGCCATTTGTTTGATTATGCTCTGATAGTCTACTATATTGATCTTTTTTATGTAGTGAACAACTACAATCATATGGTTTACAAAGGTCAATTGGTGAAGATGCACTAGACATTCTACAAACATGGCACAGAGGATGGGTGAAGCATACTTTTCTCCTGCACAATACTAGTCCTTTAATACCCTGAAATATTTGTTAGGTGCACAATGATTTATCATTTTGTCATGGTTTCTAGGTAGTATGATCTTGTTCATCAGTGTGAGATTCAATATATTTCCTAGAACTTTGATATGAAAGCAATGGAAATGTGGCATTGGATTATTTTTCATGATTGTTGATGTTATAATATTAGCAAGGGAGGGTAGGTATGTGTATGGAGGGTAGGTATGTGTATGGCTAATTCATCGCTTTGTATATTTATCCTTTAAGCTCCATGGTTTATTCGTGATCTCATATATAATATTACTTTGTGCAGCGAGTGACTAGAATTGTAGTGTTTGGGAGGGTCGAGTGGAGAAGATAGATTAGGAAATTTAGATGCAACGCAAATGATGGGTGAGTCATGCTGTTTTCCAACAAGATATTGTTATTATTATTTGATAGTTTGACGTTTTATCCTTCTAGCATGGTTCTCGAGTAGTAGCACTTAAATAATGGTTTTACATATACATAAAATGGTATGTTTAAATTTAGATGCTAATTTGGTCCACATCACACACACAACTTTGTACTAGGGATCATGGCCCTCATACAATCACTGATACAAGTAATACAAACTAGGGAAACTAGGGTTTGGTCTCAACAACTTTGACCACCAATCTACCCCTAACAAGATGCGCTGACTTAGTAGTTGATCTTGTGCACTTTACAACTCCACTGGTCGTATCCCAAACATATCTTCCCGGTCCGTTGGCTCCCGATTTGCAACAACACCAATCTACCTCTATCAATGATACTTCTGCTTTACGTGACTGAACACAGCTCCAATCTGCCCACCAGCTGAATATTAGTGCATCAACAACCAAGACATAGGATCTTGTGTTGAGTTGTTCACCACTCAGTTTGTGAACAACTCTAGACTGCCCACTACTGCTCCTCATTTCCTTTCAGAATTCTTGCACACTAGCTTCTCCTTAGTCCTTCAAGAACACAATTGTTAGGGACTTCTTTTGTTCCCTACTTGTGTTGTTTCAATGAGACAAAGTTATGGCATGGAGGGCTTCCACCAATCACTGTCAATAATCCTTCTTTAACAACAAACTTGGGCTAGTCAAATTGCTCCACTAACCTCCTCCTTTTCCTGAGCAACCCTTCTATTTCCGTTCTAACAGTCCTCAAATTACTTCTCAATTTAATTTACTTAGGGCGTGAAGCAAGCCACTACAACCCTCTAAAAACTGTTCTTTTGGATGCTACAATTACTGTCCTTTACTAGGACACCAATTCTGTACTTTTCCTCCTCGTAGATGTCCTCTTCTGTTCTCCAAAACCCTTGGATCTGTGCGAGACTTTTTTCTGAAGAACTCAAACCTAACTAGTGCAACCTAAAGCAGATCCAACCTACATACAAACGATTCCAACAACCTTTGATTTTTTCACTCCTAGTGTAGATGAATGCTGCCTAGCTTTGCCTGCTAAGTAGGCTACTCGACCCTCGAATAGTCATAATTTTGTCCACTTGCAATACTTCAAAAATATCGGTGTGTCAGAGAGCGTTTGCTTCTGTTTTCGTTCTCAGATTTCATCCTCAAATGTCTCTACCGTGTCTCCTTTTACTTGTTGTCATTATCTGCATAACCACAACCCAAAACAGTCTCATAACCAACCCTAACCAGACTTGATCCTTTCTCCTTCTTGGTTGCAGACTCGTCCTCCTATTTCAGTATTCACATGATGAATAAGTGTCTTGATTGGGTGAGGAATGAGGGTCCTCCACACTCCCATTTATATCATTCCTTAGGGTGACGTTTAACCTTCTCAAATTGTCTGCTCAATTCAAGCCCGACTTGAAACTTAAGACAAGTTCATCCACATAATCGAATAAAAATTATTTTCACTCAATGCAGAAGGCCTCTCTTTTGCTACAAGCATCCCCTTGTTCCTTTAAGGGTGCCCTACAATCAAGTGCCAAGTGTCCAAATGCATAAATGGTTTCAAACCTGCAAGCTTGGGTACAAAGGTGACACGCTTGTGCCCTACAATCAAGTGCTAAGTGTCTAAATGCATACATTGTTTCAAACCTGCAAGCTTGGATTCAAAGCCGACACGCTTGGGTTCTTAGCCCTAGAGTGACTTAGGGGTGTCAATTCCTCCACAATCCTGTAGGCGAGGATTTGGAGTACCTCCCAAGTTACCAATCTCAACATGTTCTATACGTTTAAATTTGATTGGATCCCTCTCACAAATATGATTATTTTTCTTTTGATAACGTTGATTGCATTATTCATAATAGAATTACGTCTAGTTTAAAAAAAATTATATACTTGGACATATAGCATGAAATATAAATGCACTGGAATTAAGTTGTTTCGCAAGTTCATGCCTTCAACTCTCTATTTTATTTTCTACCAGAATTCTAATATTTTATTTCTATCTACTGCAGATGCTTGTCTAGTGAGCAGAAATACGTAAAATACAAAATGGATTATCGCCCTTTATATAAAAAAGCTCAAAGCAAGGTCTGTTTCACATTATGATTGATTATTGCATTACACTCTCCAGTTTAACTTGTATAATGAGTCTAATATCTTATTATGTATCTGTTGTAGATGGCTTGTTCTGGTGAGCATAAGTAAGTGGAATACAACATGGAATGTCCATACTTATATAGCAAACTCTAGATGAGGTATGTTTGCAATTATGAATTTTTTTTGTTTGTTTTGAATTATGCTTGCCATTACTATTTGTGTCTTTATTTTAACCTTATTCACACCACTTTTTTCCCTTTCAGCGGTGGAGAGGACACTACAATAGAGATAATGTGCAAAGGGGAGGTTTGCAATATTTTGTTTGTTGTTGTCTACAGGATTTGTTTTTGTTGATGTTCATGCCTTCAAACTCTCTAGTTTGATTTTGATTAGAAATCTAATATTGTATTGTGTATCTATTGCAGATGGCATGTTCTAATGAGCATGAATACGTGAAATACAAAATGGACTCTCCCCTTCTATATAAAAATATCAAAGAAAGTCGTGTTTCTTATTATGATTAATTATTGCATACTCTTTAGTTTAACTTATATAACGATTCTAATAGCTTATTGTGTATCTTTTGTAAATGGTTGGTTTTAATGAGCACGAGCAAGTGGAATAGAAGAGAGTGTCCATCGTTATAAAACAAACTCCAGGGGAGGTATGTTTCCTATTATGAATAACTATTGGTTTAGAAATATGTTTAACATTACTAATTGTGTTTACTTTTTAACCTTATTCAACCCATTTTTTTCCCTTTCAGCGAAGGACAACACATTGCAGGTGAGATGATGCGCGGAGGGGATGTTTGGAATTTTTTCTTTGTTCTTGTCTGTATGTTTTGTTTTGTTGAGTTTGAGCATGGCCATGCTGTGTTGTACTCCTTTTCCTTTGTTTTGAATTTTTTTCTTGTTTTTTGAATTTTAGTCTTGGTTTCCTTTGTTGGGTGTGTTGTACTCTTGCTTTGTTTTGTTTTTTTTGTTTCTTTAATGTTTCTTGTAGTTTTGTCTTGGTTTCGATTTTTGGGTGTGGAAATGAATGAAGTAGAGAGAGAAAATTGAGGTTATTCTTCATAAATGAAGGTGAGTCAAGATATCTACATGCAATGCCCTTCAATTAAGAGAAAATTGAGTTTTGTTGTTCATAAATGAAGGTGATTCAACATATCTACATGGAATGCACTTCAATTAAAAGTATCTTTCAATAATTTGTGGTGCCATTTGTTTGATTATGCTCTGATAGTCTACTATATTGATCTTTTTTATGTAGTGAACAACTACAATCATATGGTTTACAAAGGTCAATTGGTGAAGATGCACTAGACATTCTACAAACATGGCACAGAGGATGGGTGAAGCATACTTTTCTCCTGCACAATACTAGTCCTTTAATACCCTGAAATATTTGTTAGGTGCACAATGATTTATCATTTTGTCATGGTTTCTTGGTAGTATGATCTTGTTCATCAGTGTGAGATTCAATATATTTCCTAGAACTTTGATATGAAAGCAATGGAAATGTGGCATTGGATTATTTTTCATGATTGTTGATGTTATAATATTAGCAAGGGAGGGTAGGTATGTGTATGGCTAATTCATCGCTTTGTATATTTATCCTTTAAGCTCCATGGTTTATTCGTGATCTCATATATAATATTACTTTGTGCAGCGAGTGACTAGAATTGTAGTGTTTGGGAGGGTCGAGTGGAGAAGATAGCTTAGGAAATTTAGATGCAACGCAAAGGATGGGTGAGTCATGCTGTTTTCCAACAAAATATTGTTATTATTATTTGATAGTTTGACGTTTTATCCTTCTAGCATGGTTCTCGAGTAGTAGCACTTAAATAATGGTTTTACATATACATAAAATGGTATGTTTAAATTTAGATGCTAATTTGGTCCACATCACACACACAACTTTGTACTAGGGATCATGGCCCTCATACAATCACTGATACAAGTAATACAAACTAGGGTTTGGTCTCAACAACTTTGACCACCAATATAGCCCTAACAAGATGCGCTGACTTACTAGTTGATCTTGTGCACTTCACAACTCCACTGGTCGTATTCCGAACATATCTTCTTGGTTCGTTGGCTCCCGATCTGCAACAACACCAATCTACCTCTATCTATGATACTTCTGCTTTAGGTGACTGAACACAGCTCCAATATGCCCTCCAGCTGAACATTAGTGCATCAACAACCGAGACATAGGATCTTCTGTTGAGTTGTTCACCACTCAGTTTGTGAACAACTCTAGACTGCCCACTACTGCTCCTCATCTCCTTTCAGAATTCTTGCACACTAGCTTCTCCTTAGTCCTTCAAGAACACAACTGTTAGGGACTTCTTTTGTTGCCTACTTGTGTTGTTTCAATGAGACAAAGTTATGGCATGGAGGGCTTCCACCAATCACTGTCAATAATCCTTCTTTAACAACAAACTTAGGCTAGTCAATTTGCTCCACTAACCTCCCCCTTTTCCTGAGCAACCCTTCTATTTCCGTTCTAACAATCCTCAAATTACTTCTCAATTTAATTTACTTAGGGCGTGAAGCAAGCCACTACAACCCTCTAAAAACTGTTCTTTTGGATGCTACAAACACTGTCCTTTACTAGGACACCAATCCTGTACTTTTCCTCCTTGTAGATGTCCTCTTCTGTTCTCCAAAACCCTTGGATCTGTGCGAGACTTTTTTCTGAAGAACTCAACCCTAACTAGTGCAACCTAAAGCAGATCCAACCTACATACAAACGATTCCAACAACCTTTGATTTTTTCACTCCTAGTGTAGATGAATGCTGCCTAGCTTTGCCTGCTAAGTAGGCTACTCGACCCTCGAATAGTCATAATTTTGTCCACTTGCAATACTTAAAAAATCTTGGTGTGTCAGAGAGCGTTTGCTTCTGTTTTCGTTCTCAGATTTCGTCCTCAAAAGTCTCTACCGTGTCTCCTTTTACTTGTTGTCATTATCTGCATAACCACAACCCAAAACAGTCTCATAACCAACCCTAACCAGACTTGATCCTTTTTCCTTCTTGGTTGCAGACTCGTCCTCCTATTTCAGTATTCACATGAGGAATAAGTGTCTTGATTGGGTGAGGAATGAGGGTCCTCCACACTCCCATTTATATCATTCCTTAGGGTGACGTTTAACCTTCTCAAATTGTCTGCTCAATTCAAGCCCGACTTGAAACTTAAGACAAGTTCATCCACATAATCGAATAAAAATTATTTTCACTCAATGCAGAAGGCCTCTCTTTTGCTACAAGCATCCCCTTGTTCCTTTAAGGGTGCCCTACAATCAAGTGCCAAGTGTCCAAATGCATAAATGGTTTCAAACCTGCAAGCTTGGGTACAAAGGCGACACGCTTGTGCCTTACAATCAAGTGCTAAGTGTCTAAATGCATACATTGTTTCAAACCTGCAAGCTTGGGTTCAAAGCTGACATGCTTGGGTTCTTAGCCCTAGAGTGACTTAGGAGTGTCAATTCCTCCACAATCCTGTAGGCGAGGATTTGGAGTACCTCCCAAGTTACCAATCTCAACATGTTCTATACGTTTAAATTTGATTGGATCCCTCTCACAAATATGATTATTTATCTTTTGATAATGTTGATTGCATTATTCATAATAGAATTACGTCTAGTTTAAAAAAAATTATATACTTGGAGATATAGCATGAAATATAAATGGACTGGAATTAAGTTGTTTCACAAGTTCATGCCTTCAACTCTCTATTTTATTTTCTACTAGAATTCTAATATTTTATTTCTATCTACTGCAGATGCTTGATTCTAGTGAGCAGAAATACGTAAAATACCAAATGGATTATCACCCTTTATATAAAAAAGCTCAAAGCAAGGTCTGTTTCACATTATGATTGATTATTGCATTACACTCTCCAGTTTAACTTGTATAATGAGTCTAATATCTTATTATGTATCTGTTGTAGATGGCTTGTTCTGGTGAGCATAAGTAAGTGGAATACAACATGGAATGTCGATACTTATATAGCAAACTCTAGATGAGGTATGTTTGCAATTATGAATTTTTGTTTGTTTGTTTTGAATTATGCTTGCCATTACTATTTGTGTCTTTATTTTAACCTTATTCACACCACTTTTTTCCCTTTCAACGGTGGAGAGGACACTACAATAGAGATAATGTGCAAAGGGGAGGTTTGCAATATTTTGTTTGTTGTTGTCTACATGATTTGTTTTTGTTGATGTTCATGCCTTCAAACTCTCTAGTTTGATTTTGATTAGAAATCTAATATTGTATTGTGTATCTATTGCAGATGGCATGTTCTAATGAGCATGAATACGTGAAATACAAAATGGACTCTCCCCTTCTATATAAAAATATCAAAGAAAGTCGTGTTTCTTGTTATGATTAATTATTGCATACTCTTTAGTTTAACTTATATAACGATTCTAATAGCTTATTGTGTATCTTTTGTAGATGGTTGGTTTTAATGAGCACGAGCAAGTGGAATAGAAGAGAGTGTCCATCGTTATAAAACAAACTCCAGGGGAGGTATGTTTCCTATTATGAATAACTATTGGTTTAGAAATATGTTTAACATTACTAATTGTGTGTACTTTTTAACCTTATTCAACCCATTTTTTTCCCTTTCAGCGAAGGACAACACATTGCAGGCGAGATGATGCGCGGAGGGGATGTTTGGAATTTTTTCTTTGTTCTTGTCTGTATGTTTTGTTTTGTTGAGTTTGAGCATGGCCATGCTGTGTTGTACTCCTTTTCCTTTGTTTTGAATTTTTTTCTTGTTTTTTGAATTTTAGTCTTGGTTTCCTTTGTTGGGTGTGTTGTACTCTTGTTTTGTTTTGTTTTTTTTGTTTCTTTAATGTTTCTTGTAGTTTTGTCTTGGTTTCGATTTTTGGGTGTGGAAATGAATGAAGCAGAGAGAGAAAATTGAGGTTATTCTTCATAAATGAAGGTGAGTCAAGATATCTACATGCAATGCCCTTCAATTAAGAGAAAATTGAGTTTTGTTGTTCATAAATGAAGGTGATTCAACATATCTACATGGAATGCACTTCAATTAAAAGTATCTTTCAATAATTTGTGGCGCCATTTGTTTGATTATGCTCTGATAGTCTACTATATTGATCTTTTTTATGTAGTGAACAACTACAATCATATGGTTTACAAAGGTCAATTGGTGAAGATGCACTAGACATTCTACAAACATGGCACAGAGGATGGGTGAAGCATACTTTTCTCCTGCACAATACTAGTCGTTTAATACCCTGAAATATTTGTTAGGTGCACAATGATTTATCATTTTGTCATGGTTTCTAGGTAGTATGATCTTGTTCATCAGTGTGAGATTCAATATATTTCCTAGAACTTTGATATGAAAGCAATGGAAATGTGGCATTGGATTATTTTTCATGATTGTTGATGTTATAATATTAGCAAGGGAGGGTAGGTATGTGTATGGAGGGTAGGTATGTGTATGGCTAATTCATCGCTTTGTATATTTATCCTTTAAGCTCCATGGTTTATTCGTGATCTCATATATAATATTACTTTGTGCAGCGAGTGACTAGAATTGTAGTGTTTGGGAGGGTCGAGTGGAGAAGATAGCTTAGGAAATTTAGATGCAACGCAAAGGATGGGTGAGTCATGCTGTTTTCCAACAAAATATTGTTATTATTATTTGATAGTTTGACGTTTTATCCTTCTAGCATGGTTCTCGAGTAGTAGCACTTAAATAATGGTTTTACATATACATAAAATGGTATGTTTAAATTTAGATGCTAATTTGGTCCACATCACACACACAACTTTGTACTAGGGATCATGGCCCTCATACAATCACTGATACAAGTAATACAAACTAGGGTTTGGTCTCAACAACTTTGACCACCAATATAGCCCTAACAAGATGCGCTGACTTACTAGTTGATCTTGTGCACTTCACAACTCCACTGGTCGTATTCCGAACATATCTTCTTGGTTCGTTGGCTCCCGATCTGCAACAACACCAATCTACCTCTATCTATGATACTTCTGCTTTAGGTGACTGAACACAGCTCCAATCTGCCCTCTAGCTGAACATTAGTGCATCAACAACCGAGACATAGGATCTTCTGTTGAGTTGTTCACCACTCAGTTTTTGAACAACTCTAGACTGCCCACTACTGCTCCTCATCTCCTTTCAGAATTCTTGCACACTAGCTTCTCCTTAGTCCTTCAAGAACACAACTGTTAGGGACTTCTTTTGTTGCCTACTTGTGTTGTTTCAATGAGACAAAGTTATGGCATGGAGGGCTTCCACCAATCACTGTCAATAATCCTTCTTTAACAACAAACTTGGGCTAGTCAATTTGCTCCACTAACCTCCTCCTTTTCCTGAGCAACCCTTCTATTTCCGTTCTAACAATCCTCAAATTACTTCTCAATTTAATTTACTTAGGGCGTGAAGCAAGCCACTACAACCCTCTAAAAACTGTTCTTTTGGATGCTACAAATACTGTCCTTTACTAGGACACCAATCCTGTACTTTTCCTCCTTGTAGATGTCCTCTTCTGTTCTCCAAAACCCTTGGATCTGTGCGAGACTTTTTTCTGAAGAACTCAACCCTAACTAGTGCAACCTAAAGCAGATCCAACCTACATACAAACGATTCCAACAACCTTTGATTTTTTCACTCCGAGTGTAGATGAATGCTGCCTAGCTTTGCCTGCTAAGTAGGCTACTCGACCCTCGAATAGTCATAATTTTGTCCACTTGCAATACTTAAAAAATCTCGGTGTGTCAGAGAGCATTTGCTTCTGTTTTCGTTCTCAGATTTCGTCCTCAAAAGTCTCTACCGTGTCTGTTGGACACCTAATCCTAAAGGGTTAGCGTGGAAGTTGAATGGACAAAGCAGTCCAAGAGACCTTGGGATCTGAATCCCAAGAGTCACCTATTGTACTATAAATGTACATCTATTGTTAATAAAAATTGTACTCAATGATTTATCTTTCCTATATTCTATGTTTTCCATGTGAGTTTAACATGGTATCAGAGCCATGATGAGTGGCCTGTTTTCCCTGAGGTCTGAGTTGCCTTGAATAGTGCTGACTAGAGCTGGCCTAGTCTTCTGTAACGCTCCATTAATTCTGCCATCCCTGCGCTGTACCTGCGCCCTGCTCTTCTGAAGCTGCATACCAAATGATGTCAGAGCTGAAACGGTAACGCTGCTCCACCTGCATTTAATTCGCTGCCGCTCTGACCTGAATTCGTTGCGCTCTCTGCCCTAACGCCTGTCTCAGGTCTGCTAGACTGCCATTGTCTCATTATAATTTCTGAGAAACGCATCTGCTCTCAGACTTTTCCGCGCATTTTTCTCTCCTGAAACGGACATATGCACAGCGAATTTGGGGTTGTAACGGCTTCATCGACTTCAACAACTTCATTAACATTTTCTTCCAGCCGAAGACTGCCTTGCGTGAACCTTTTCCTTTTTCGTGGCATTGCCAACTCTCACGGCCGCGGGCTTCGAGCTTGGGTCTTGTAGGGCACACTGTTACCATCTCAAAAGACATTTGTTCTCGGTGCAAACATCGGTGATGGCGTCTAGAGGTGTCCCAATTCTACCGACAAAACATATCATACACCAATTAATCCGGGGGATTCGTTTCAATTAATGCGAGTGATCTCAGAGTCAACGGCCTTTGGCTTGCTATTATCACCATTTCAAATTCATTGAAGTAATGACATCCGTCCGGGTTCGAATCTCGCCTGCACAACACAGTGACTAGCCTGAGCTTCATCTGGACAAAATATTGACGGTCCTGTACACCCCATTTATCCACCTACGACTCGGCGTCATTGCGTAGGTAGCTGGAAGTCTGGAATCTGCACGCATAAGGCGTACTCTTTCACATTGGAATTATCGTGAATTTGACGCTCTGTTGCAAGATCTGCGGTGTATATCATGCGACGTTTCTGCATACAAGACAAATAGCGGAAGGTGCAAGACGCTTGAGAAGTTCGAACTCGCGGAAAGCTGAAGGAGTCCACCCGATTTATGGATGTGAACGTAGGAGATGAGTGTTGGAACTGCGCCGTAGGACGCATGAATGCTGATGGCGGTAACATGGACAAAGGATCATGTGATGTGGGTGCAGTTTGAGTTGTTCTTTCAGCCATTACAGAAAGGTTTATTGGATCGGCTTGCTGGCTCCTGGCAAGTGCTTCATCTGAGCAATAGAGCTTACCTTTAATTGCAAGAATTTTGATAGATATTTTGATTGTTATCTATTTGCATCTTCGAGGAGGTTGCTGAGGTGTTGAAGATGGCGAGGAGAGTTCGTTGAAAGGACTGGCGAGAAGCCGAGATGCTGAATGTGTGTTTAACATCTGCGCATTCTTGAGTTTCTGCATCTTCCGGTCACGTAGCTCTCCAGCCTTTTCAAAGTCCTGGCTTCGAACAACTTCATTCTTTTCTTTTGTTATTTGTCTAAGTTCTTTTTCAAGCTCTCTGGCCTCCTCAGGAAGCTGTGCATGCCTCAATCTCACTCGAGAACCAGCCTCATTAATCAAGATCAATTGCTTTGTCAGGAAGGAAACGATCACTGATATATTGATACGACAACTTTGCAGTAGCCACCAAAGACTCATCAGTATAACGAAGCTTGTGATGAATCTCATATCGCTCACGTAAACCTCTCAGTATCTGTATCGTTTCATCAACAGTTGGCTCTGGCACTTGTACTGGTTGGAATCTCCTCTCAATACTTAATAAATCATAAAAAGTTGGCGACAATACACAATTGACAGAAGCCGTAAGTGGTTCCACAAGATAAACGGGTCTTGCATCTTGATAATCTATCACATTTTCAAGAGTACTTTCTATAACATCAGTCAGTCGGGGGTGCTGGGGTGGTGTTATGAGTGCGTTCTCCTGAATACGACTGCATTGTAGTCTTTTTGTTGAATCTGGCAGTCTATCATTATCACTATCAGCGGCTACAAAACAGACTTCCACGGCTGTTACAGCAGAGTTCAGAAAAACCGGAATGTACAAGATTTGAAGCAAAGGATTCATGCAAGAGACTCCGGTTTGGCATTGGACTAACAACAATTAGTTTTCAAAGGTGAGCAGCTCGAGAATAAGAGGCTCATTGAGGATTTGCTTTTGGAGGATGATGCTGTTTTCACCTTGAAGCTGCACTGATTGGCCATGATATTCAGTGAGTATATTCGATGAGCGCAATCTCTTAAAGAGAAGCAGATCACCGACCTTCAATTTCTTATGGTCCATAAAGTCTTTCCAACCCGAGGATACCCATTTTGGATTGCTGGAAGACCACTTTATTCTTCAGTGTTTGATTTCAAGCTTTAGTCTTTGGAAGACGAAGCGATCACAGAGAGAAACCAATTAAAGTTTTTTTGGCGTCTGGTAATCTTCTAGAAGGCATACGAAGAAGGGAATTTGATTTCTTCCAGTTGGGCTTTAAGTTGGGTATTACAGCTATCGTGAAGCTTATTTTCTGAGTATTGCTGGACAGTGCCATAAAAAATAAAAAATAAAAAACACACCAGCTTCCTCTATTCTCCTTAATATTCTCTGTGCATGCTGATAACAAGTTAGTGAAGGATTGTTGCTGATTAGTAGAGGTCAAACTACCCTATGAAATGCCTATTCGAGCTGCCTCTTAAATCTGGGTTATTTGCTGAAGTCGGGGTCTCTGATATACACATATTTCTTGCTCCAAAAGCTTGCTGCTGATACTATAAAAGAAGGACTTTGAGCCTCTCATTCTTGCTGGACACAAATCTGTTAGTAATTGGCTAAATTCTTAGCTGGAATTAGTTGAGTGCCTTTTTCAAACTGATATTCTTAATTTTTTGAAATCTTCAATAGCTGGGGTTTGTCTAGACTTGCTGAGTGTTCATTTCCTTGTTGAGACAATGGCTAGATTTCATGATGTATTAGAGTTACTGAATACACTAATACACTCCACTATTGGTGGGAAGGTAAATGTTAGCAAAGACACTCTTTGTGACATTCAGACCTGCCTGCATGATGCACAAGAAAAAATCGACTTTTTGCAGCTTGAATCACAGCTACAACAAGAAGAGCTACACCATTATGAACCTGTTTCTGTTCAGAACATTGAGACAACCACCTATCAACAACATGTTAATAATGTTACAGTTCATTCAGATAAAGCAGCAAAGTTACATGCAGATGCAGAGGTTCAGTCTGCACTTCCCAAGCCCATCATCAGACCTTGGGAACAGCTTGTCCACAACAAGCACAGAACTGGTCTTGGATATGACAAGGACTTGTCCTTTCATATTCCAGACTATGCCAAGCCCATTCAGTTTCAGAGTGCTGGATTCATTTATGACAGTTCACCTGCTCCTTATGACAGTTCAGTTTCAGCTGTTCCAGATTCTACTCCTCTTCCACCGCAGCAACAACAACAACAGATTGTAAAATGCCAACACTGTGACCGAGTTGGGCATTTGAAAGATCACTGTTTTGATCTTCATCCATGTAAGCACTGTCATAAAACCAGCCATTCTTCACACAGATGCTTCAGAAACAAACATTCTGCAAGAACAAAGATTCATCTAGGATGGATCGCTTCTTGGCAATGGGCATCAACAGCCAAGAAGATATTCCAAACACATGTCAGAACTTGTTCCAGAGTATTGAACAGTCTTGCAGTTGAGTTTTCCCCATCTTCTCACCTTGTACCTGACAGGGGGGAAAATGATGGTCATCTACAAGCTTCAAAGCCACATCAAGCGAGCCTGAGCCACAACCTGCCACACCAGTTTCAGAGTTGCAGCCAGAGACAAAGATGCCCGTGAACACAGATTGAGAACACTTCCTCTAGCAGAAGACTCCAGCTTCTTGCCAGTTTTGGAAGAGTTCAGGAATTGCATTAAGCATTCCAGAGTTGTTGGTCATCCTTAAACCATCACAGGTTGAGACTTCCCTTTTCAGGTTGAAGTTTTACCTTTTATGCGGGGTGAGACCTCCCTTTTATGGTTGAAGGTTTCCCTCTTTAAAACAATAGGATCACTTCCTCTAGCAGAAAACTTCAGTTTCTTGCCAGTTTTGGAAGAGTTCCGGGAACTGCACTAAGCGTTCCAGTGTTGGTGGTCATCCTTAAACCACCGCCCTTTTATACCAACATTTCATAGAGCACATTCAGCCTAGTGCTGCCATGCATTCTTTGCACATTTTGTATTACAGCTCTTTTCTTGGACTCATACATAACCCTTCGGATTAAGGGGGGGAATGTTGGACACCTAATCCTAAAGGGTTAGCGTGGAAGTTGAATGGACAAAGCAGTCCAAGAGACCTTGGGATCTGAATCCCAAGAGTCACCTATTGTACTATAAATGTACATCTATTGTTAATAAAAATTGTACTCAATGATTTATCTTTCCTATATTCTATGTTTTCCATGTGAGTTTAACAGTGTCTCCTTTTACTTGTTGTCATTATCTGCATAACCACAACCCAAAACAGTCTCATAACCAACCCTAACCAGACTTGATCCTTTCTCCTTCTTGGTTGCAGACTCGTCCTCCTATTTCAGTATTCACATGAGGAATAAGTGTCTTGATTGGGTGAGGAATGAGGGTCCTCCACACTCCCATTTATATCATTCCTTAGGGTGACGTTTAACCTTCTCAAATTGTCTGCTCAATTCAAGCCCGACTGAAACTTAAGACAAGTTCATCCACATAATCAAATAAAAATTATTTTCACTCAATGCAGAAGGCCTCTCTTTTGCTACAAGCATCCCCTTGTTCCTTTAAGGGTGCCCTACAATCAAGTGCCAAGTGTCCAAATGCATAAATGGTTTCAAAACTGCAAGCTTGGGTACAAAGGCGACACGCTTGTGCCCTACAATCAAGTGCTAAGTGTCTAAATGCATACATTGTTTCAAACCTGCAAGCTTGGGTTCAAAGCCGACACGCTTGGGTTCTTAGCCCTAGAGTGACTTAGGGGTGTCAATTCCTCCACAATCCTGTAGGCGAGGATTTGGAGTACCTCTCAAGTTACCAATCTCAACATGTTCTATACGGTTAAATTTGATTGGATCCCTCTAACAAATATGATTATTTATCTTTTGATAACATTGATTGAATTATTCATAATAGAATTACGTCTAGTTTAAAAAAAATTATATACTTGGAGATATAGCATGAAATATAAATGGACTGGAATTAAGTTGTTTCACAAGTTCATGCCTTCAACTCTCTATTTTATTTTCTACCAGAATTCTAATATTTTATTTCTATCTACTGCAGATGCTTGTCTAGTGAGCAGAAATACGTAAAATACAAAATGGATTATCGCCCTTTATATAAAAAAGCTCAAAGCAAGGTCTGTTTCACATTATGATTGATTATTGCATTACACTCTCCAGTTTAACTTGTATAATGAGTCCAATATCTTATTATGTATCTGTTGTAGATGGCTTGTTCTGGTGAGCATAAGTAAGTGGAATACAACATGGAATGTCTATACTTATATAGCAAACTCTAGATGAGGTATGTTTGCAATTATGAATTTTTTTTGTTTGTTTTGAATTATGCTTGCCATTACTATTTGTGTCTTTATTTTAACCTTATTCACACCACTTTTTTCCCTTTCAGCGGTGGAGAGGACACTACAATAGAGATAATGTGCAAACGGGAGGTTTGCAATATTTTGTTTGTTGTTGTCTACATGATTTGTTTTTGTTGATGTTCATGCCTTCAAACTCTCTAGTTTGATTTTTATTAGAAATCTAATAATTTATTGTGTATCTATTACAGATGGCATGTTCTAATGAGCATGAATACGTGAAATACAAAATGGACTCTCCCCTTTTATATAACAATATCAAAGAAAGTCGTGTTTCTTGTTATGATTAATTATTGCATACTCTTTAGTTTAACTTATATAACGTCTAATAGCTTATTGTGTATCTTTTGCAGATGGTTGGTGTCAATGAGCATGAGCAAGTGGAATAGAAGAGAGTGTTCATCGTTATAAAACAAACTCCAGGGGAGGTCTATTTCCTATTATGAATAACTATTGGTTTAGAAATATGTTTAACATTACTAATTGTCTGTATATTTTAACCTGATTCAACCCATTTTTTTCCCTTTTGACGGAGGACAACACATTGCAGGGGAGATGATGCGCGAAGGGGATGTTTGCAATTTTTTCTTTGTTCTTGTCTGTATGTTTTGTTTTGTTGAGTTTGAGCATGGCCATGTTGTGTTGTACTCCTACTCCTTTTTTGAATTTTTTTCTTGTTTTTTGAATTTTAGACTTGGTTTTTTTTTTTGTTGGGTTTGTTGTCCTCTTGCTTTGTTTTGTTTTGTTCTACTCTTGGTTTCATATTTTGGGTGCGGAAATGAATGAAGCAGAGAGAGAAAATGGAGGTTATTCTTCATAAATGAAGGTGAGTCAAGATATCTACATGCAATGCACTTCAATTATGAGAAAATTGAGTTTATTGTTCATAAATGAAGGTGATTCAACATATCTACATGCAATGCACTTCAATTAAAAGTATCTTTCAATAATTTGTGGCGCCATTTGTTTGATTATGCTCTGATAGTCAACTATATTGATCTTTTTTTTGTAGTGAACAACTACAATCATATGGTTTACAAAGGTCAAGTGGTGAAGATGCACTAGACATTCTACAAACATGGCACAGAGGATGGGTGAAGCATACTTTTCTCCTGCACAATACTAGTCGTTTAATACCCTGAAATATTTGTTAGGTGCACAATGATTTATCATTTTGTCATGGTTTCTAGGTAGTATGATCTTGTTCATCAATGTGAGATTTAATATATTTTCTCGAACTTTGATATGAAAGAAATGGAAATGTCACATTGGATTATTTTTCATGATTGTTGATGTTATAATATTAGCGAGGTAGGGTAGGTATGTGTATGCAGGGTAGGTATGTTTATGGTTAATTCATCGCTTTGTATATTTATCCTTTAAACTCCATGGTTTATTCGTGATCTCATATATAATATTACTTTGTGCAGCGAGTGACTAAAATTGTAGTGTTTGGGAGGATCGAGTGGAGAAGATAGCCTCGGAAATGTAGATGCAACAAAGAGGATGGGTGAGTCATGCTGTTTTCCAACAAAATATTGTTATTATTATTTGATAGTTTGATGTTTTATCCTTCTAGCATGTTTCTTGAGTAGTACCACTTAAATAATGGTTTTACATATACATAAAATGGTATGTTTAAATTTAGATGCTAACTTGGTCCACTTCACACACACAACGTTGTACTTGGGATCATGGCCCTCATACAATCACTGATACAAGTAATACAAACTAGGGTTTGGTCTCAACAACTTTGACCACCAATCTACCCCTAACAAGATGTGCTGACTTACTAGCTGATCTAGTGCACTTCACAACTCCACTGGTCGTATCACGAACATATCTTCTCGGTCCGTTTGCTCCCGATCTGCAACAACACCAATCTACCTCTATCAATGATACTTCTGCTTTAGGTGATTGAACACAGCTCCAATCTGCCCTCCAGCTGATCATTAGTGCATCAAAAACCAAGACATAGGATCTTATGTTGAGTTGTTCACCACTCAGTTTGTGAACAACTCTAGACTGTCGACTACTGCTCCTCATCTCCTTTCGGAATTTTTTCACACTAGCTTCTCCTTAGTCCTTCAAGCACACAACTGTTAGGGACTTCTTTTGTTTCCTACTTGTGTTGCTTCAATGAGATAAATTTATGGCATCCCTTCTATTTCCGTTCTAACAGTCCTCAAATTACTTCTCAAGTGAATATACTTAGGGCTTGAAGCAAGCCACTACAACACTCTAAAAACTGTTCTTTTGGATACTACAAATACTGTCCTTTACTAGGACACCAATCTTGTACTTTTCCTCCTTGTAGACGTCCTCTTCTGTTCTCCAAAACCCTTGGATCTGTGCGAGTCTTTTTTCTGAAGAACTCAACCCTAACTAGCGCAACCTAAAGCAGATCCAACCTACATACAAACGACTCCAACAACCTTTGATTTTTTCGCTCCTAGTGTAGATGAATGCTGCCTAGCTTTGGCTGCCAAGTAGGCTACTTGACCCTTGAATAGTCATAATTTCGTCCACTTGCAATACTTCAAAAATCTCGGTGTGTCAAAGAGCGTTTGCTTCTGTTTTCATTCTCAGATTTCGTCCTCAAAAGTCTTTGCCTTGTCCCCTTTTACTTGTTGTCATTACCTGCATAACCACAACCCAAAACAGTCTCAAAACCAACCCTAACCAGACTTGATCCTTTCTCCTTCTTGGTTGCGGACTCGTCCTCCTATTTCAGTATTCACATGAGGAACAAGTGTCTTGATTGGGTGAGGAATGAGGGTCCTCCACACTCCTATTTATATCGTTCCTTAGGGTGACGTTTAACCTTCTCAAATTGTCTGCTCAATTCAAGCCCGACTTGAAACTTAAGACAAGCTCACTCACATAATCAAATAAAAATTATTTTCACTCAATGCATAAGGCCTCTCTTGTGCTACAAGCATCCCCATGTTCCTTTAAGGGTGCCCTACAATGAAGTGCCAAGTGTCCAAATGCATACATGGTTTCAAACCTGCAAGCTTGGGTGCAAAGGCGACACGGTTGTGCCCTACAATCAAGTGCCAAGTGTCTAAATGCATACACGGTTTGAAACCTGCAAGCTTGGGTGCAAAGCCGACACACTTGGGTTTTTAGCTCTCAAGTGACTTAGTGGTGCCAATTCCTCGACAACCCTGTAGGCTAGGATTTGGAGTACCTCCTAAGTTACCAATCTCAACATGTTCAATATGGTTAAATTTGATTGTATCCCTCTCACAAATATGATTATTTATCTTTTGATAACATTGATTGCATTGTTCCTAATAGAATTACGTCTAGTTTAAAATTTTTTTATATACTTTGAGATATAGCATGAAATATAAATGGACTGGAATTAAGTTGGTTCACAAGTTCATGCCTTCAACTCTCTATTTTATTTTCTACCAGAATTCTAATATTTTATTTCTATCTACTACAGATGCTTGATTCCAGTGAGTAGAAATACGTAAAATACAAAATGGATTATCCCCCTTTATATAAAAAAGCTCAAAGCCAGGTCTGTTTCACATTATGATTGATTGTTGCATTACACTCTCCAGTTTAACTTGTATAATGAGTCTAATGTCTTTCTATGTATCTGTTGTAGATGGCTTGTTTTGGTGAGCATGAGTAAGTGGAATTCAACATGGAATGTCTATACTTATATAACAAACTCTAGATGAGGTATGTTTGCAATTATGAAAAATTATTTGTTTTGAATTATGCTTGCCATTACTATTTGTGTCTTTATTTTAACCTTATTCACACCACTTTTTTCCCTTTCAGCGGCGGAGAGGACACTACAATAGAGATAATGTGCAAAGGGGAAGTTTGCAATTTTTTGTTTGTTGTTGTCTACAGGATTTGTTTTTGTTGATGTTCATGCCTTCAAACTCTCTAGTTTGATTTTGATTAGAAATCTAATATTGTATTGTGTATCTATTACAGATGGCATGTTCTAATGAGCATGAATACGTGAAATACAAAATGGACTCTCCCCTTCTATATAAAAATATCAAAGAAATTCGTGTTTCTTATTATGATTAATTATTGCATACTCTTTAGTTTAACTTATATAACGATTCTAATAGCTTATTGTGTATCTTTTGTAGATGGTTAGTTTTAATGAGCACGAGCAAGTGGAATAGAAGAGAGTGTCCATCGTTATAAAACAAACTCCAGGGGAGGTATGTTTCCTATTATGAATAACTATTGGTTTAGAAATATGTTTAACATTACTAATTGTGTGTACTTTTTAACCTTATTCAACCCATTTTTTTCCCTTTCAGCGAAGGACAACACATTGCAGGCGAGATGATGCGTGGAGGGGATGTTTGGAATTTTTTCTTTGTTCTTGTCTGTATGTTTTGTTTTGTTGAGTTTGAGCATGGCCATGCTGTGTTGTACTCCTTTTCCTTTGTTTTGAATTTTTTTCTTGTTTTTTGAATTTTAGTCTTGGTTTCCTTTGTTGGGTGTGTTGTACTCTTGCTTTGTTTTGTTTTTTTTGTTTCTTTAATGTTTCTTGTAGTTTTGTCTTGGTTTCGATTTTTGGGTGTGGAAATGAATGAAGCAGAGAGAGAAAATTGAGGTTATTCTTCATAAATGAAGGTGAGTCAAGATATCTAAATGCAATGCCCTTCAATTAAGAGAAAATTGAGTTTTGTTGTTCATAAATGAAGGTGATTCAACATATCTACATGGAATGCACTTCAATTAAAAGTATCTTTCAATAATTTGTGGCGCCATTTGTTTGATTATGCTCTGATAGTCTACTATATTGATCTTTTTTATGTAGTGAACAACTACAATCATATGGTTTACAAAGGTCAATTGGTGAAGATGCACTAGACATTCTACAAACATGGCACAGAGGATGGGTGAAGCATACTTTTCTCCTGCACAATACTAGTCCTTTAATACGCTGAAATATTTGTTAGGTGCACAATGATTTATCATTTTGTCATGGTTTCTAGGTAGTACGATCTTGTTCATCAGTGTGAGATTCAATATATTTCCTAGAACTTTGATATGAAATCAATGGAAATGTGGCATTGGATTATTTTCATGATTGTTGATGTTATAATATTAGCAAGGGAGGGTAGGTATGTGTCTGGAGGGTAGGTATGTGTATGGCTAATTCATCGCTTTGTATATTTATCCTTTAAGCTCCATGGTTTATTCGTGATCTCATATATAATATTACTTTGTGCAGCGAGTGACTAGAATTGTAGTGTTTGGGAGGGTCGAATGGAGAAGATAGCCTAGGAAATTTAGATGCAACGCAAAGGATGGGTGAGTCATGCTGTTTTCCAACAAAATATTGTTATTATTATTTGATAGTTTGATGTTTTATCCTTCTAGCATGGTTCTCGAGTAGTACCACTAAAATAATGGTTTTACATATACATAAAATGGTATGTTTAAATTTAGATGCTAATTTGGTCCACATCACACACACAACTTTGTACTAGGGATCATGGCCCTCATACAATCACTGATACAAGTAATACAAACTAGGGTTTGGTCTCAACAACTTTGACCACCAATCTACGCCTAACAAGATGCGTTGACTTAGTAGTTGATCTTGTGCACTTCACAACAGCACTGGTCGTATCTCGAACATATCTTCTTGGTCCGTTGGCTCCCGATCTGCAACAACACCAATGTATCTCTATCAATGATACTTCTGCTTTAGGTGACTTAACACAGCTCCAATCTGCTCTCGAGCTGAACATTAGTGCATCAACAACCAAGATGTAGGATCTTATGTTGAGTTGTTCACGATTCAGTTTTTGAACAACTCTCGACTGCCCACTACTGCACCTCATCTCCTTTCAGAATTCTTGCACACTAGCTTATCCTTAGTCCTTCAAGAACACAACTGTTAGGGACTTCTTTTGTTTCATACTTGTGTTGCTTCAATGAGACAAAGTTATGGCATGGAGGGCTTCCACCAATCACTGTCAATAATCCTTCTTTAACAACAAACTTGGGCTAATCATATTGCTTCATTGACCTCCTCCTTTTCCTAAGCAACCCTTCTATTTCCGTTCTAATAGTCCTCAAATTACTTCTCAAGTGAATTTACTTAGGGCGTAAAGCAAGCCACTACAACCCTCTAAAAACTCCTCTTTTGGATATTACAAATACTGTCCTTGACTAGGACACCAATCCTGTACTTTTCCTCCTTATAGACGTCCTCTTCTGTTCTCCAAAACCCTTGGATCTGTGAGAGACTTTTTTCTAAAGAACTCAGCCCTAACTAGCGCAACCTAAAGCAGATCCAACCTACATACAAACGATTCCAACAACCTTTGATTTTTTCATTCCTAGTGTAGATGAATGGTCCCTAGCTTTGGCTGCCAAGTAGGCTACTCGACGCTCGAATAGTCATAATTTCATCCACTTGCAATACTTAAAAAATCTCGGTGTGTCAGAGAACGTTTGCTTCTGTTTTCATTCTCAGATTTCTTCCTCAAAAGTCTCTGCCTTGTCTCCTTTTACGTGTTGTCATTACCTTCATAACCATAACCCAAAACAGTCTCAAAACCAACCCTAACCAGACATGATCCTTTCTCCTTCTTGGTTGCGGACTCGTCCTCCTATTTCAGCATTCACATGAGGCATAAGTGTCTTGATTGGGTGAGGAATGTGGGTCCTCCACACTCCTATTTATATCATTCCTTAGGGTGACGTTTAACCTTCTCAAATTGTCTGCTCAATTCAAGCCCGACTTGAAACTTAAGACAAGATCACCCACATAATCAAATAAAAATTATTTTCACTTAATGCATAAGGCCTCTCTTGTGCTACAAGCATCCCCTTGTTTAAGGGTGCCCTACAATCAAGTGCCAAGTGTCCAAATGCATGCATGGTTTCAAACCTGCAAGCTTGGGTGCAAAGGTCCTCGAGAACATTCCCTACACTCGTGTTACCCTCATTTGATTGAGGGGTAACATTCCCTACACTCTTTCCGGGATGGGTGGCATCGTCTCCAAGATTAATCTCCACGATTGTCTCCTTCTCTATAAAATTAGAGAGAGCTTCCTTCTATTTGATGAAGTGCACTGAAGCACTACTATCAATAAGCTAGATTCCCAAAGAGTCTCGGAGAGAAGTAGTGGAGAGGGCCAATATAAGATAATACTTATTTAGCTTATTAGAGACAAAATTTGATTCTTCATACCTAGAGTTCCTTGCTTTGTTTGAAGATTCAGCCATTTCCTTGATGACTTGCATTACTTGTCATTCCTCCGGTTATTGAAGACGTCCCTGGAATGATTGTTTTCATCATCAAGTGATGTGTCCCTACCATTCGTACACTCCTTCGCATAATGGCCTAACTTATTGCAAGCAAGGCATCTGCCTTTCCTTCCACCCGTAGATCCGAACTTCTCATTGAAGTGATCTTTAGGTAGGCCATCATATGCTTCCGCTGGGCCACTCGGAAGTACCATTTAAATAATGGTTCTACATATACATAAAATGGTATGTTTAATTTTATATTCTAGTTTGGTCCACATCACACACACAACCCCATGTAATGCTATACTAGGATCATGTCCCTCATACAATCACTGATACAAGTAATAGAAACTAGGGTTTGGTGTCAACAACTTTGACCACCAATTGACCCTTGACAAGATGCACTGACTTACTAGTTGATATAGTGCACTTCACAGCTCCACTCGTCTTATCCTGAACATATCTTCATGGTCCATTGGCTCCCGATCTGCAACAACACCAATCTACCTCTATCAATGATATTGCTCCTTTAGGTGAGTGAACACTGCTCCAATCTACCCTCCTGCTGATCATTAGTCCATCAACAACCAAGACATAGGATCTTATGTTGAGTTATTCACAACTCTAGACTGCCCAATGCTGCTCCTCATCTCCTTTGGGACTTCTTTCACACTAGCTGCTCCTTAGTCCTTCAAGAACACAACTCTTAGGGACTTCTTTTGTTGCCTACTCGTGTTGCTTCAATGAGACAAAATTATGGCATGGAGGGCTTCCACCTATCATTGTTGAAAAATCCTTCTTCAACAACAAACTTGAGCTAGTCAAATCGCTCCATTGACCTCCTCCTTTTCCTTAGCATCCCTTCTTTTTCTGTTCTAACAATCCTCAAATTCCTTCTCAAGTGACTTTACTTAGGGCGTGAAGCAAGCTACTACAACCCTATGAAAACTATTCTTTTGGATACTCCAAATACTGTCCTAAACTAGGACACCAATCCTGTACTTTTCCTCCTTGTAGACGTCCACTTCTGCTCTCCAAAACCCTTGGATCTGAGTGAGACTTTTTCTGAAGAACTCAACCCTAACTAGGGCAACCTAAAGCAGATCCAACCTACCTACAAACCACTCCAACAACCTTTGATTTTTTCGCTCCTACTGTAGATGAATGCAACCTAACCTTTGCTGCCAAGTAGGCTACTCGACCCTCCAATAGTCATAATTTCGCCCACTTGCAATACTTCAAAAATCTTGGCCTATTAGAGAGAGCTTGCTTCTGTTTTCATGCTCAGATTTCGTCCTCAAAAGTCTCTACCTACTCTCCTTTTACTCATTGTATTTACTTGCATAACCACAACCCAAAGCAGTCTCAAAACCAACCCTAACCAGACTTGATCCTTTCTCCTTCTTGGTTGTGGACTCGTCCTCCTATTTCAGTCTTCACATGAGGAATAAGTGTCTTGATTGGGTGAGGAATGAGGGTCCTCCTCACTCCTATTTATATCATTCCTTAGGGTGACGTTTAACCTTCTCAAATTGTCTCCTCAATTCAAGGCCGACTTAAAACTTAAGACAAGTTCACCCACATAATCAAATAAAAATTATTTTCACTCTATCCACAAGGTCTCTCTTGTGCTACAAGCGTCCCCTTGTTCCTTTAAGGGTGCCCTACAATCAAGTGCCAAGTGTCCAAATCCATACACGGTTTCACACCTGCAAGCTTGGGTGCAAAGCCGACACGCTTGGGTTCTTAGCCCACAAGTGACTTTGTGGTGCCAATTCATCCACAACACTGTAGCCTAGGGTTTGGAGTACCTCCCAAGCTACTATTCTCAACATGTTCAATATGTTTAAATTTGATTGGATCCCTCTTACAAAAAGGATTATTTATCTTGTGATAACATTGATTGCATTATTCCTACTAGAATTATGTCTAGTTTAAAAAAATTATATACTTTGAGATATAGCATGAAATATAAATGGACTGGAATTAAGTTGGTTCACAAGTTCATGCCTTCAACTCTCTATTTTATTTTCTATTAGAATTCTAATATTTTATTTTCTATCTACTGCAGATGGTTGATTCCAGTGAGCATAAATACGTAAAATACAAAATGGATTATCCCCCTTTATATAAAAAAGCTCAAAGCCAGGGCTATTTCATATTATGATTGATTGTTGCATTGAATTCTCCACATTATGATTGATTGTTGCCTTCAACTCTCCAGTTTAACTTGTATAATGATTCTAATATCTTATTAGGTATCAGTTGTAGATGGCTTGTTTTGGTGAGCATGAGTAAGTGGAATACAAAATGGAATGTCTATACTTATATAGCAAACTCTAGATGAGTTAAGTTTGCAATTATGAATAATTATTTGTTTTGAAATATGCTTGCCATTACTATTTGTGTCTTTATTTTAACCTTATTCACACCACTTTTTTCCCTTTCAGCGGAGGAGAGGACACTACAATAGAGATAATGTGCAAAGGGGAAGTTTGCAATTTTTTGTTTGTTGTTGTCTACATGATTTGTTTTTGTTGATGTTCATGCTTTCAAACTCTCTAGTTTGACTTTTATTAAAAATCTAATATTTTATTGTGTATCTATTGCAGAGGGCATGATTTAATGAGCATGAATACGTGAAATACAAAATGGACTCTCTCCTTTTATATAACAATCTCAAAGAAAGGCATGTTTCTTATTATGATTAATTATTGCATATTCTTTAGTTTAACTTGTATAACAATTCTAATAGCTTATTGTGTATCTTTTGCAGATGCTTGCCATTACTATTTGTCTTTATTTTAACCTTATTCACACCACTTTTTTCCCTTTCAGTGGAGGAGAGGACAATACAATAGAGATAATGTGCAAAGGGGAAGTTTGCAATTTTTTGTTTTTTGTTGTCTACATGATGTTCATGCCTGCAAACTCTCTAGTTTGACTTTTATTAGAAATCTAATATTTTATTGTGTATCTATTGCAGATGGCATGATCTAAGGTGCATGAATACGTGAAATACAATATGGACTCTCTCCTTTTATATAACAATCTCAAAGAAAGGCATGTTTTTTATTATGATTAATTATTGCATATTCTTTAGTTTAACTTATATAACGATTCTAATAGCTTATTGTGTATCTTTTGTAGATGGTTGGTTTTAATGAGCACGAGCAAGTGGAATAGAAGAGTGTCCATCGTTATAAGACAAACTCCAGGGGAGGTGTGTTTCCTATTATGAATAACTATTGGTATCGAAATATGTTTAACATTACTAATTGTGTGTATATTTTAACCTTATTCAACCCACTTTTTTCCCTTTCAGTAGAGGGCAACACATTGCAGGAGATGATGTGCGGAAGGGATGTTCGCAATTTTTTCTTTGTTCTTGTCTGCATGTTTTGTTTGGTTGAGTTTAAGCATGGCCATGCTATGTTGTATTCCTTGTCCTTTGTTTTGAATTTTTTTTCTTGTTTTTTTATAGTTTGGTCTTGGTTTTGTTTGTTGGGTGTGTTGTACTCTTGCTTTGTTTTGTTTCTTTAATGTTTCTTGTAGTTTTTTCTTGGTTTCATTTGTCGGGTGCGGAAATGGAAATGAATGAAGTAGATAGAGAAAATTGAGGTTATTGTTCATAAATTAAGGTGAGTCAACATATCTACATGCAATGCACTTCAATTAAGAGAAGATTGAGGTTATTCATAAATGAAGGTAATTCAACATATCTACATGGAATGCACTTCAATTAAAAGTATCTTTGCTAATTTGTGGCTCCATTTGTTTTATATTCAAATTATTATATGTTCTATTTATGTATGCTCTGATAGTCAACTATATTGATCTTTTTTATGTAGTGATCAACTACAATCGTATGGTCTACAAAGGTCAAGTGGTGAAGATGCAAGATGCACTAGACATTCTACAAACATGGCACAAAGGATGGGTGATGCATACGTTTCCCCTGCACAATACTAGTCCTTTAATACACTGAAATATTTGTTAGTTGCACAATGATTTATCATTTTTTTCATGGTTTCGAGGTAGTATGATCTTGATCATCGGTGTGAGATTCAATATGTTTCCTAGAAGTTTGATATGAAAGAAATGGAAATTTCACATTGGATTATATTTCATGATTGTTGATGTTATAATATTAGCAAGGGAGGGTAGGTATGTGTATGGTTAATTCATCGCTTTGTATATTTATTCTTTAAGCTCCCATGGTTTATTCGTGATCTCATATATAATATTACTTTGTGCAACAAGTGACTAGAATTGTAGTGTTTGGGATGGTCGAGTGGAGAAGATAGCTTAGGAAATGTAGATGCAGCGTAGAAGATGGGTGAGTCATGTTGTTTTCCTACAAAATATTGTTATTATTATTTATTATTTCGACGTTTTATCCTTCTAGCATGGTTCTCGGGTGGTACCGTTTAAAGAATGGTTTGACATATACATAAAATGGTATGTTTATATTTATATGCTAATTTGGTCCAGATCACACGCACAACCCCACACAACGTGCCCTTGAGAGGAGGATGATAAGGTGGAGAAAGCAAGCATACTGAGCCTTCGACCATTCAACTATTGTGCTAGTAGCATAGTTATCAAAACCGGACTGGTCATTGAACCGGTGGGCTCCCCGAACTGGGAGCCCGTCAAAACTGTACGGAAACCGATGAAAAAATTGGACCAAAAACCCTGTCAACCAAAAACACATAAAATATTCAAATTTTAAAGAAAAATATATATATTCATGTTCATCCATATGAATCCAAACCATTTATACACAAATAAGAAAAAGTTCTCATTTATATAGCATGTAAGGGTGCACATAACCAAAATAGTGCCAAGTGGATTCCATCTCTAAACCGAAATTATTTCAGCAAACAAGCTCCACATGGCCTCTAGCATAAAAAAAAATTATGCTACAACAAATACCTAGATATCATCAAAATCAATGCCTATATTGGGATATTTGTCATCACTATCACTCTCTAAGCATTAAAATAAGATAGAAAAATCCTATCATGTCAAGTCAAGATTTTGTTTGAGTGATAAGTAGTATTTTTAGTAGGCTCGTGATAGAGGAGTTCAACAACCAATGCCACTAACATCAAGGTACATAGAGGGCTTGTTCCTCTTGATTAAACACTAGTTCCATAGCCTCCTACATGAGAAAATCCAATGCAGGAGTTTGAGTGAGATCTAAAATTCTACTTTCTCCATATGAAATCCAATGAGGTGAAAACCACTCTCAAACATCCTGAGTCATTTCATGCTAATGTTAAAAAATTAAGTAAAAGGATGAAAATGAAAGATAAATGAGAATGTCACTTTGGCATTCATGCTTTAAACAATTAACCATAGATGAAATCCCTTCAAATTTACAAAATAGAATAGATTGGGTAACAACATTCTCGGCAAGGCAGATGCTGAAGGCGACACCCATGGAGGTTCATGGGCCCAACAGCCTTGGACATGAAGGGCATGGGTATCCCCTCCCTGCTCACCTGACCTCCACCTATCTGCCCTCCCAAACCCTCAGCGGCACATATCCTTTTATCTTGCGGTTACCTGGACTACAGTGGCTTCATATGGCGGTTACCTGGTTTACCCCGGCCCGTTCTATCACCTCGACTACAGTTTTTCCCCCGACCGTTTACTGTCGGTTACAATGGAGCTCGATGAAGTCGACTATGAGGAGGACCCTCATCCCCAGGAGGTTATATGGTCTCACCATCGCTCCGTGTCGGGCTCTGGTCCTTTCGCTGCCACCCTGTGCCCTCTGTCAGCGGCACCTTCTGTTCAGGCACGCCCGGGTCATTTTGTGCATCATCCCCCGCCCTCAGTTCATATTGACGAAGTCCCTGGACTGGACTGCCCCCCTCTGTCCCCGACTACCCTAAACCTTCTCGGAACCTATCTAAGTCCTTGGACTGGACTACCCCCCTCTGTCCCCGACTACCCTAAACCTTCTTGGAACCTGCCTACAGCCCTCACCCACTTTCGACGCTCCCTTACCCCAACTCCCCCACATCTCCACCCCGCACTGCACCCCATCCACTTCTCGCATTCCTTCATCCGGACCTCCCTCCCTCAATAACCCTGCCCTATCCAGCGCAACCCTAAACCCTGGAGGCACTAACCCCAATACCCCCATTCGCTCAGGCTGTTTCAGCTCTCTGATACCAAACCCTAAATCTACCCTGTCCACCCCACAGACTGTAAACCAGGGTTGTCGTGGCCTCCTCAAGGACTACCCAATTGCTCGCCGCTCGGACAAGCCCAAGAAAGGCAGGTGCCTTAAATCTGTGGATAAAGACATAAACCTAGCTCTGGGTGAAGTTGCAGAGACTGCAAAGAAGGTTTTGGTCGGTCGTGTGCATGGCAGAAACTACTCTGTTGAACGTCTTCGGCTCTGGACCACTGAGATCTGGGGCTCCTTGCTAAAAGAACTGCCCATCATTAGGGTTCTAGCACGAGGGTGGTTTGCCCTGCGTTTTCATAGGGAGGAATACACAGACTAGATCTTATCCTGGTTTTGGCACATTGAGCTTGCTCCGGTCCTGCTCAAAAGATGGGATCCACTTTTTGATTTGGAGAGGGAACAACTGGGTGCTGGGCCAATCTGGGTTCGCTTGTCGGGCCTTCCGATGCAGTTCTGGACCCCTGTTGTCTTCAAGCGCATTGGAGACGCCTTGGGCACATACCTGGAACACGACCAATCTTTCGAAAAGACAAGAATCATGACTATGGCGCGTATCCTGGTGCATCTGGATATGAGGGAGGGGCTAGAGGAAAAGATAACCCTCCATTGGAGACACTTCTCACGGTGTCAAAACCTGGACTATGAAGGAGTCCCCTTTCGTTGCAAAAGATGCCATAAGGTTGGCCATCTCTACAAGGATTGCCCGCTGCACACTCCTACTCCTCAGGCGACCTCTAGGGGAACGAAGCATCGCCAGCCGGAAGACCCGATTGTGGATGAGCAGCCCACAGGTCTAGATCACTCAAAGGGTGCAGATGGAGTCACTGCTCAGCAAACCAGTGCTCCACAGATACCACCTACATCCCCTCCACTGACTCGATCCCGGTCTGCTGCGGAGGCTGCTCCTACAACGGGTAATGCTTCTTTCCCCTCTCCCTCTGCTATGTTTTTTAATCATATTAATGCTTCTCTGGCTCATTCTGCATCCCTCACAAGCATGATTACCCCCATAAACTGTTCGCTCGAGCCCCTCCCCCCCATTTTCTCCACCACCCTGCCAACAGTACATGATCAGAGCCACCTCCACCTCCCCCCTCACTCCCCTTCTGCCTCAGGCTCACACTCCTATAACCTCTGTTCTCGTCAACTGACTAACCCTAATCTGCTTGGTTTGGGCATCCCTCCCCCCTCCAAGCTCAAACCCACAAGGGGCAGACCTACAAAGATCTCCAAAGCCATCAAATCTGCGGAAGCAGATGTGGCCCAGGGGTGCCATAACACCATTGAAAGGGCACTTAGAGCATCTGACACCCTGGGCTCTGTTCCCTGATGAAGTGGCTTTCTTACAACTGTAGGGGGTTGGCCAACCCTTCCAAAAAACTGGCCCTAAAGCGACTCCTGCAATGCATACCCTGTGACATGATCCTTTTACAGGAAACCCTGGGACCATCGGAACAGATTATTAGGACCCTTCAAGCCATATTACCCGGCTGGCATTTCCAAGCTTTGGATGCAGCAGGAAGATTTGGAGGCCTAGCCATTGGGATAAATCCCCTTTCTATAAGGGTGATCTCCTCTTGGGGTGGCCAGGGTTTCCTGGGCATGGACTTTTTCTCGGCTGAATTAGGCAAACAACTTCATATTTTTAATATCTATGCTCCAAATCAAAATAGGTTGGCCTTCTCGCAAACCTTGCTAGAAAACCCCTTGATCAACAAATCCACAATTATAGGGGGTGACCTGAATTTCTCCATTGGACATGAGGAATCCTGGGGGCACCACTCGCAACTGGATCCTCTCTCTGATCAGCTGAGATCCCTCTTGGATCAATATGGACTCATAGGTGTCCCCATGAATAAGAAGATGCCAGCATGGCATAATAGATGGACCGGAGAAGCTGCCCTTGGTCGAAGACTCGACAGATACCTTATACAGGAAGACCTCCTCCAGTCCCTCTCCATCTACAGGCAATGGTGGGCTCGGGGGGCATTTCGAATCACTCCCCCATATACCTAGAAGTAGCTGGCACATCCAGTAAACCTAGGGCACCTTTCAAAGGACCCCGACTATATCAAGATGGTTTTGGAGTTTTGGCAAGTTCAACCCCCACTCATAGACCAGAGGAAGGCTATAGGGTTATGTAGCAACTTGAAATAGCTAAAGATATTAACCATTGAGTGGGCTAAAAGGAAAAAGGCTAGAGATGATCATACCCTAGCTGACATTGAAGCTCAGTTGGCCTCCCTCACGGATGAAAGTGGACATGGTTACATATCCATCGAAGCAAAGTTACATTTGGTTGATCTGGAGGCACAGAGATCTAAGATCCTTCTTGACCGAGAAGAAACATGGAGACTTAGAAGCAGGGCAATCTAGCTTCAAGCGGGGGATGGCAACACAAAGTTCTTTCATAAATATGCAAATGGAAGGAAAGCCAGCAATACCATCTGGCAGATGCCCTCGGACTTGGATCAGATTGCCACCACTCACCCACAGCTCGCCCATTTGGGTATCTCACACTTCAAGCAGCTTTTCAAAGCCCCACAGGGAACATCCATTGCTGAAATCATTAGCATTGCAGGCCATTTCCCTGGCTTTGTGGAACCCGAAGGGATGGAGGACCTTATAAAACCTGTTTCCATGGGGGAATTAGAAAGCACCCTCAAGTGGTTCAAGAAGGACAAAAGCCCGGGACCGGATGGCTGGTTAGTGGAATTCTTCATTGCATTCTTTGACATCATTGGACCAGACCTTCTGGGGGTGGTGGAAGAAAGTCGGACCCTAGGCTGCATACACGCTCCCATCAACTCTACCTTCATTGCCCTTATTCCCAAATCGGACTCCCCGATCTCCTTCAATGACTTTCGCCCTATATCCCTCTGCAACTGTCTCTACAAAATTATTGCAAAGATTATAGCAAATCGCATCAAGCCAATCCTATCTGAACATATCTCTCAGGAGCAATTTGCTTTCCTACAAAATAGACAAATCCATGAAGCCATTGGATCAGCCCAAGAGGCCCTCCACTCCATCAAGCTGAAGAATCTAAAAGGGGTGTCGCTCAAAATTGACCTCTCAAAGGCTTTTGACAAGGTTAGTTGGTTATACTTAAGAATGATACTCACCCATCTGGGGTTCCCATTGGTTTTCATCAGATGGATTATGGGGTGTATCACTTCAGTTTCCTTTGCAATCCTAATAAATGGTTCTGCCTCCCATACCTTTCAAGCGGAGAGGGGAATCAGATAGGGCTATCCCTTATCCCCCTTACTTTTCCTTCTGGTTATGGAAGGCCTGAGTAGACTGATTGTGACGGAGAAGAGAGCTGGGAGACTCCGTGGCCTCAAGATCACGAAACATTGCCTTATAACACATCTGCTTTTTGTTGATGATATCCTCATATTCCTTGATGGGGGAATACAGGACATCATCACCCTCACAGAGATATTGAAACTCTTCAGTGCAGCTATAGGAATGGAAATAAATGGGGAAAAATCTACTATATCTTTCTCTGATTGCACACATCAAGAAACTCAGCTAGCCCTACAAAAATTCCCCTTCCAAACCTTGGCACTGAAGGACGGACTGAAGTACTTGGGATTCAGAATTAAAGTAGATAGTTATAAAATTGCAGACTGGACCTGGATGATTGCAAAGGTGGAAAAAAGATTAAACATTTGGTGCCATCGTTTACTTTCCAGAGCTGGAAGACTGGTGCTCATAAAAGCAGTGCTGGAAGCAACCCCAGTCTACTGGATGTCCTTGGCCTGGATCCCCCAGGGGATACTACATAGGATACAACGTGTCTGTAGTCATTTCCTTTGGAAGGGACACAAAGAAGGAAAGCCTTTTGCATGGGTCAAATGGAGTAGGATCACTACTCCTAAAAAATGGGGCGGTTGGGGTTTAAAGCATCTCCCCGCTTTTGCACAGGCTTTGGCTGCAAAACTAGGCTGGCTTCTCCTAAAGCACAAGAGCCTTTGGTCGGAAGTGGTCACCCACAAATACATTTGGCCGAGCACTGCCTTGGACTAGCTAAGACGACCCTCATGGAACAGGAAGGGCATATCAGTCATATGGAGGGCTGTAATAAACACTCTTCCCATCATTAAAAGAGGCCTCATCTGGAGGATTGGAAATGGAGAGTCAGTCCGGATAGGGCTCGATCCATGGATTGGCAGCGGAAATTCCTATCAGCTCCCACCAGATCTGATTACCTTGCTGAACCACAACGGGTCTCACTTCATCACTCATCTCGGGGACCCTCACAACACATCCATCTTCCAGCAAGCTTGGCATACAGGGGAGGAATGGGACATCTCGGAACATTGGCAAAGACAGTGGAGAAAATATTTGCAGACTTTAAAAGAATCCCATGTGTGCCTGAGAGACAAGGAGGATGAATTGATCTGGGGTTATACAAAGAAAGGACACTACTCCCCTAAGGAAGGGTATGAAATCATACATGCTGGTCACAAGCCGGACAGTTTGAAGAGCTGGTGGAGTCATCTATGGAAGTTAAAAGCCCCTCCACGCACCAAATTACTGATGTGGAATATTATAATGGATAAAACCCCTACAGGAACAAACCTCAGGAAACGGGCATTCCCAGGCCCGACTTGATGTGTCCTTTGTCAGGTAGAGGAGGAATCGAACCACCATTTATTCCTCTCTTGTCCCACAACCCAGCAACTCTGGACTCTGGTCTAGCACACACTAAGAATTCCGCATTCCTGGAGTGGTGGGTATTAGCATCTGAGCCGAGAGCTAGGAACCTGCCGCTTATGGTCTGCTGGCACATTTGGATGTGCCGCAACAACATAATTTTTAGGGGCCGGAATATAGACTGGAAACTGATACCTCCAAAAATTTGTATGAGCTATGGGGAAATCCCGGCAGAAGAACAAGTTTTTAGACCCCGGAACATCACACAGGAGTTGATCGACAAAGATTTCCCTTGGGCCTATTTCGACGGTGTTGCACAAGCACAGGGATGCAGTGGAGGCATAATCCTTTATCTGACTGATACACATTACTTTCACATATGCTTGGGGGTTGGGTGAGGGCACAAATAATTATGCATAGTTGATTACACTCCGACATCTTTTATCCTTTGCAATACACAAGCAATGCAAACATATACAAATTTTTGGAGACTCCAAAATAGTCATAAACTGGTTCAACAACACAACGACATGCCATGCATATACACTAATAACTATTTTGGATGATATTTATTTTTTTCAAAACTCATTTTATACATATCTCATGCATTCATATTTACGGGGAGCGTAATGAAGATGCGGACAAGCTATCGAAAGAGGCAACACATCGTCCTCGAGGAAAATGGATGATCACAGAGCACTCACCTGAGAGGACCTATCGGTTCTTCCACAGACCATATATGGATAAGGAACTACAAAGGGTAGACAGGCCCTAATATCAACATTTTATTCTTCTGTTATTTCTTGTTTTATCATATATTGGCAACTGAACAACAATCACCTTTTGGTAAAATTTTGAAATATGTAATTATTTTGTATATAATCAGTAGCTAAGAGTCCCAACACAGGTCCATTTTGTAGAAATTTACGACATTTTTTTTCTTACAAACTCTTCTCAGTTGACTACGGTCACAGTACTGCATATGCCAATGGCATTTACAACATGTAATTTTCAACAATATAATGGAAATTACGATATTTTCTCCTCGGGAAAAAAAATGAGAATGTCACTTTTACTTTAAATTCACCCCACTTGCTGCATTTTTTGTGGCTTTATCGTACCGAACTAGACAAAAATGGTTGAAGTCACCGGTTCGAACCAATTTTTGCCTCAAAATGGTCAGACCTGGTCAGACCGGTCTAAACCAGCCAGTCCGGTTCGGTCCTTATAACACTGACTAGTAGAGAATAGTACGATTTTGGGTGTTCTATTGTTTTTCCACGGTACTGGAATCTAGGTTAGGGTCATAGAATTACTGACAACGAAATATAAACAAAGTAAATGAATTAGTGCACAAATATAGACAATTTTTTACAAATTTTTCAATAACCCAACTTCGTTATATTAACAAACTGTAATACAACTGTGTAGGGCTCCTATAATAGGGATCATCGCTCTCATAAGTTCAGTGATACAAGGAATACAAACTAGGGTTTGATGTCAACAAATTTGACCACCAAACTACCCTGAAAAAGATACACTGACCTACTAGCTAATCTAGTGCACTTCACAACTCCATTGGTCATATCCTGAACACATCTGCCCGATCCATTGGCTCTGATCTGTAGCAACACCAATCTGCCTCTATCAATTATCTTGCTCTTTTTTGTCACTGAACACGACTCCAATTTTCCCTCTAGCTGATCATTAGTCCACCAACAACCAAGACATAGGGTCTTTTGTTGAGTTGTACACAACTTTGTTTGTGAACAACTCTAGACTGCCCATTGCTGCTCCTCAGCTCCTTTGGGACTTCTTGCCCACTAGCTGCTACTTAGTCCTTCAAGAACACAACTCTTAGGGGCATTTTCCCTTTATAGCCTACCCATGCTGCTTCAATGAGGCAAACTTAGGGAATGGATGGCTGCCACCTATCATTGTCAAAAGTCCTTCAACAACAAACGTGGGCTAGTCAAATTTCTCCCTTTACCTCCTTTTGTCTACCCATGCTGCTTCAATGAGGCAAACTTAGGGAATGGATGGCTGCCACCTATCATTGTCAAAAGTCCTTCAACAAACTTGGGCTAGTCAAATTGCTCCCTTTACCTCCTTTTGTCGTTCAAAGATCAGTCCTAAGCATCCCTTCTTATGCACTTCTAAAAATCCTCAAATTCCTTCTCAAGTGACTGTACTTAGGGCTTGGAGCAAGCCACTACATCCCTCCCAAAACTGTTCTTTTGGCTGCTCCAAATACTGTCCTAAACTAGGACACCAATCCTGCACTTTTCCTCCTTGAAGACATCCACTTCTGCTCTCCAAAACCCTTGGATTTGAGCGAGACTTTTTTCTAAAGAACTCATCCCTAACTAGGGAAATCTAAAGTACATCCAACCCACTTGCAAACCACTCCAACAACCTTTGATTGCTTCTCTCCTACTGTAGATGAATGCGCCCTATCCTTGGCTGCTAAGTAGGCTACTTGGCCCTCCAGGAATGATAATTTCGTTCTCTTGCAATACTTTAGAAATCTCAGCCTGCTAGAGAGAGATTTCTTTTGTTTTCATGCTCACATGTCGTCTTAAAAAGTCGCGGCCTATTCTCCTACTCGTTGCCTTTACTTGCATAACCACAACCCAAAACAGTCCCAAAACCAACCCTAACCAAATTTCATCCTTTTGCAATACTTTAGAAATCTCGGCCTGCTAGAGAGATTTCTTTTGTTTTCATGCTCACATGTCGTCTTAAGAAGTCGCGGCCTAGTCTCCTACTCGTTGCCTTTACTTGCCTAACCACAGCCCAAAACAATCCCAAAACCAACCCTAACCAAACTTGATCCTTTCTCCTTCTTGGTTGCGGACTCGGTCTCCTATTTCAATCTTGACATGAGAAATAAGTGACTTGATTGGGTGAGGAATGAGGCTTCTCCTCAGTCCTATTTATATCATTCCTTAGGGTGACGTCTAAAATTCTCAAATGGTCTCCTCAAGTCAAGGCCGACTTGAAACTTAAGACAAACTCACCCACATAATCACATAAAAATTCTTTCCTCCCAACCCACAAGGCCTCTCTTGGTGCTACAAGCGGACCCTTGTTCCTTTAAGGGTTCCCTACAATCTCCAAGTGCCAAGTGTCCAAATCCATACACGGTTTCACACCCACAATTTTGGGTGCAAATCCCACACCCTTGGGTTCTTAGCCCACAAGTGACTTTGTGTTGCCAATTCCTGCACAACTCTATAAACTATGGTTTGGAGTATGTCCCAAGCTACCAATGGTGTGCTACGCCCTCTATTCAGATACTGATATGCCTGCATTTGTGTTATAGGAGTTGTGTTTTCCAAGCATATAGTTCACATATATTCTTATAATGGTCTGCTACGCTCTCTATTCAAATACTGACATGCCTGCATTTGTGTTATAGGAGTTGTGTTTTCCAATCATATAGTTCACATAAATTCTTATACTGTGGCAGGTGATTTGAGACAACATCTAGAGGTTTGCTTACATGCTTAAAGGCCAACCTGTACATTCTTTGTAGGTGTGTAAAATTAAGTTTGTATTGAAAGTATAATTTATTAACATTGATATAATTTAAACAGATTGACGCACATGTTGGTGGTGTGAATGATATTGTTTTTTCACACCCTAGCTACCAGCTCTTCATAATAGTTACATGTTGGGATGATAAGACCATCAAGGTAATCTGCTTTATCATATATGTGGTAATCTGCTTTATCATGTGTGTCAAGACTCATTCTAATAGTTGTTTATTTATCTGTATATGAAAATTTTAAAAAAGAAGAGGAAAACAATATTGTCTATGCTTGCAGGTGTGCGATGCAGTAACTGGTCAAAAGCAGTACACATTTGAAGGCCATGAAGCAGCTGTATGTTCTGTTTGTCCTCACCAGTAAGAAAATAAGAAAATATTCAGGTACCTTTTTCCTTGATACCTGAAGAATTTATGTGAATTGCAGTTGACGAATATTATATTCTAGTTGTTTTGATTTGTTTGATGTTTGGCTGCTTGTGAATTTTTGGCCATATGACAAATACTTTATTGCACTAAAGATAGATGGATTATGATTCTTTGTTCATATGCAGTTTATTTTTTCTACAACTATTGATTGAAAGATCAAAGCCTAGTTGTATGATCTTGCGGGATATAGGGTGGACTATAATGCTCTGGGCCTTATAGTTCTGATAGAACAAGGTAAAATGTTAACTTGGAACGATGTTTAGTTTGTAAAGTGTCTTCATGTGGATCTGAATTTTACTTTCTCCAATTTTCTATATTTTCTCTGTCAAGTCCATGTCCTTTCTGAAGTATATAATCATTTGTATATTTTCTCTGTCAAGTCCATGTCCTTTCTGAAGTATATAATCATTTGTATTTTTTATTAGGCTCTTCTCTTGTGGAACATGTAAAGATGGTGATTCACACCTGGTTGAGTGGAATGAAAGTGAGGGTCTCCTTTTAGGAAGTGTTCCTTAGGTGTTGTGCAATTTGATACAACCAGGAATAGGTTCTTGGTAGCTGGTGATGAATTTCAAATAAAGTTTGGGAAATGGATAACACCAACATCCTAACAACAATTGATGTTGAGGGTAGTTCGGTAAGAAGTTATTTTTGGAGATGAGGATGGTTTATTTTTAGAGTTTCAAAACATTATTTTAATTTTTCTTGATCACATCTCAATGTATAATCTAGCTTTATTTCCAAAAAGCTCCAGGCTAGTCCCCGCCTTCGTTACAGCGAAGATGGTTCTGTAGAGGCAGTCACAATGAATGACAATGGCATAAGGAACTTACCCAACGCAGAGGGATTTCGCTTAATTTGCATGCTGGAGAGTAGATCCTTTGAAGGAACAGGGTGCCACCAGAGACAATGGCAACAAAGGTAAATTGTTTCGTCCATACACATTTACTGTGTACATGCACTGCTAATTAATGTTAAAGTTTAAACTCTAACTAGATCAAACAATGGCAACAAAGGTAAATTGTTTCGTCCATGCACATTTACTGTGTACATGCACTGCTAATTAATGTTAAAGTTTAAACTCTAACTAGATCAGTTTTACAATGCAGACTCCAATTGTGAATGCCATGCCTCCGGCAGTCACTGAGGATGTTTTATTTTTAGAGTTTCAAAACATTATTTTAAATTTTCTTGATCACATCTCAATGTATAATCTTGCTTTATTTCCAAAAGCTCCAGGCTAGTCCCCGCCTTCGTTTCACCGAAGATGGTTCCCTATTGGCAGTCACAATGAATGACAATGGCATAATGACCATATGGGAAATACTTTATTGCACTGAAGGATTCTTTGTTCATATACAATTTATTTTTCTTACAACTATTGATGGAAAGATCAAACCCTGGTTGTATGATGTTGCAGAATCTAGGGTGGACTATAATGCTCCGGGCCTCTGGTGCACTACTATTGATGCAACAAGGTAAAATGTCAACTTGGAATGGTATCTAGTTTGTAAAGTGTTTTCATGTGGATCTGAGTTTTACTTTCTCCAGTTTTGTATACTTGCTCTGTCGAAACTATGCCCTTTCTGAAGTATATAATCATTTGTATTTTTGTTAGGCTCTTCTCCTGTGGAATAAGTAAAGATGGCTGACTGGAATGAAAGTGAGGGAACAATCAAGCTGACATATTTTGGTTTTAGGAAGCGTTCCTTAGGTGTTCTGCAATTTGATACAACTAGGAATAGGTTCTTGGCAGCTGGTGATGAATTTCAAATAAAGTTCTGGGACATGGATAACACCAATATCCTAACAACAATTGATGTTGAGGGTAGTTCGGTAAGAAATTGATGAGGATGGTTTATTTTTAGAGTTGGAGAAATAGTGATTTTGACCAAAAAAGTAACACATTATTTTAAGTTTTCTTGATCACATCTCCATGTATAATCGTTGCTTTATTTCCAAAAAGCTGCAACACATTATTTTAAGTTTTCTTGATCACATCTCAATGTATAATCCTTGTGTTATTTCCAAAAAGCTGCAGCCTAGTCCTCGCCTTCGTTTCAGTAAAGATGGTTCCCTGTTGGCAGTTGCAACAAATGACAATGGCATAAAGATCTTAGCCGCAACAAATGACAATTGCATAAAGATCTCAGCCAGCGCAAAGGGATTTCGCTTAACTGGCATGCTGGAGAGTAGATCTTTTGAGGGAACGAGGGTGCCACTAGAGAAAATGGCAACAAAGGTAAATTGCCTCTTCCATGCACATTTACCAGTAAAGATGGTTCCCTGTTGGCAGTCGCAACAAATGACAATGGCATAAAGATCTTAGCCAACACAAAGGGGTTTCGCTTAACTGGCATGCTGGAGAGTAGATCTTTTGAGGGAACGAGGGTGCCACTAGAGAAAATGGCAACAAAGGTAAATTGCCTCTTCCATGCACATTTACTATGTACATGCACTGCTAATCTAGTTAAAGTTTAAACTCTAACTAGATCATTTTTACCATGCAGACTTCAATTGTGAATGTCATGCCTCCTGCAGGTCACTGCTCCTGGTTCCCTTCCCAGCGCTATAGAACGTTTGGGGAGACTTCCACCTGCAGTGTCAATGATTAATTTTGTAAGAGCTTTCCCCTATATTTGTCTCTATTTATTTAGAATCTAGCATTGTCCAGCCATATTCAATTTCGTTTTTCTTTTTATCATTTTCTAAACTTTCACTCCAGAGTCCAGATATTGTTACTTTCAAGTTTCCATATAGGAGTTTGTCTTTATTTCTTTAGAATTTAGCATTGTCCAGCCATATTCAATTTAGTTTTTCTTTTACCATTTTTCTAAACTTTCACTCCAGAGTCCAGATATTGTTGCTTTCAAGTTTCCATATAGGAGTCCAGATATTGTTGCTTTCAAGTTTCCATATAGCATAGGATTTTGTCTTGGCATATCTTTCATATGAATAGGATGATATGATCAATGGATTATCTGACACTCAGACGTGTGCAGAGTAGTATTGATGGAGCCCGTATGTTAAACTAAGGCTTCTAGATGAGCTTACAGACGAGCAAGTACGGGAAATTGACTGAATCACTGATTGTGGTCTCTCAGGTTGCCTGACACAATGCATGTGAGCAAGGCATGCAATCATCCATCTATTACAGAATGATTGCATCTATTACAGAAAACACCAAAGTTTGACATACTTTACAATTTTATGTGCTACAAATTCTGTCGATATTGATCCAAACAAGTAACCTGCTATTTCTTGCAGGTAGTCAGACTGATATACACCAATTCTGGTGTTGCTGTTTTATCACTGATATCCAATGCTCTTCATAAGCTATAAAAATGGCCATGGAGTGACCGGAATCCATATAAAAGGGTGGGGTTTTTTTAGTAGTTGTTGTTTGCTTCCTTTTTATTTTAGCTTGTTTTATTTATTTATTTGTTAGTTATACTTTTGGATACATAATTTGCAGCTGTATTTTATGTAGTAATGATTGACGAGTAAAGTTCCACACTCTACAACGAGTATTCCACCACAGATGTGGCAGCCAGCTAGTGGGATTGTTATGAATAATGGCATTGGTGATACAAATCCAGTAGAAGCCGCTGCTTGTATAGCTTTGTTTAAGAATGATTCCTGTGTTATGTCTGCTTCCGGTGGCAAGGTCTCCTTATTCAATATGGACATTTAAGGTAATAGAGCCTTTTACCTAAAGACCAGTTTCATTTTAATGTTTCCGATTATATATATAATTTCATTTTTGGTACATTGGTCTGCTTAGGGGTTTATCCTCTAATGTTTCACCTTCAGTTTTCACATATTATGTGGGTAATGGTGTTCATTTTAGGATCACTATAAAAGGTTCTTGTGTAATGTTGCTCACTATTTCAAGGCTCCCAATTTGTCTAAATCAATGGTTTCATGACATAGTGATTCATTGCAAGTCATGACAACTTTCGTGTGACCTCCTCCTGCAGCCACTTTTCTGGCTTTCCACCCTCAAGACAATAACATCATTGCAATTGGCGTAGAGGATTCATCAATTCAAACATACAATGTTCGAGTTGATAAGGTGCTGCCTGTGAATATATCATTAAATTGATGTTGACGAGGCAGATAAGGTGCTGCCTGTGAATATATCATTAAATTGATGTTGACGAGGCGCTGCCTGTGAATATATCATTAAATTTAAATTTCTTATCATTTTTCTTCATTGTTCCCTTTTACCAAAAATACCCCTTTTAAGTGGCATGCTCTGAACTTGAACTTGAACTTGCTGCAAGTTTTAAAGGTAAAAACAAAGCTCAAGGGCCACCAAAAGAAAACCAAGGGCCTGGATTTTTCACATGTTTTGAATGTGTTGGTGTCTTCTGGAGCTGATGCCCAGGTATCAGCTCCAAGTATATGGGTTCTTTTATTATTATATATAGTCTGACTCCATGATGTCCACTTTAAAGTTTACATAAATATACCGATTAGAAATGTTCATGTACTCACAACCACGTCTTTTGGCAGTTATGTCTGGGGCATAGATGGGTGGGTCAAGCGGAAGTAAAAAAATTGTACCAGTACAGCCAGGAAGATCATCACCCCCAGTCGGGGATACAACAGTACAGTTTAATAATGATTAAATTCACTTATTGGTTGTGCATGAGAGCCAAGTAGAAATGTTCATGTACTCGCAACCACGTCTTTTGGCAGTTATGTCTCTGGGGCATAGATGGGTGGGACAAGCGGAAGTAAAAAATTGTACCAGTACAGCCAGGAAGATCATCACCACCAGTCGGGGATACAACAGTACAGTTTCATAATGATTAAATTTACTTATTGGTTGTGCATGAGAGCCAGCTTACTATATATGATGCTTCCAAGTTGGAGCCCTTGCACTATGTAAGTACTTGTAAGCAGTCTTGAATTCAAGCATACACAGTTATATAATGTCACTTACCTTCTGTATCTGATTGGATAACCTTGCTACTTGGTTGCATTACAATGTTCTCCTCATGATTCCCTATCTGCTCCTATTTCAAGTGACATATACTCATGTGACAGCGTCAGTTTATGCGATCTTCTGTGATGGTACAGTTGGCGCAGTTGGCGAGCTTCTATGATGGTGCAGTTGGAGCGTTTGATGCAGAAAACTTGATGCATCACTGTCGCATTGCACTTTCTGCATATTTACCATCGGGAATGACCAGGTAAATGGGCTCTTTCATTCTGTCATGGATCTTTTTTTCAGATTTGGCTTTTGACTAAGGACATAAGGACATATTATGATTTAATTTATTTTTCAAGGCATATTATGATTTAATTTATTGTTTGCGTTATTTATGCCGCAGTAATGCCTATCCTCTGGTCGTTGCATCACATCCATCCGAACCGAATCAATTTGCTCTTCCAATGACAGATGGAGTTCATGTTATTGAGCCTTCAGAGTCAGAAGGGAAATGGGGTGTTGGACCTCCCCCAGATAATGGAACTGTCGGATTAAATCCAACATTAAGTAACCAAGGTTCGGAACCACCCTCAATGTAGTTCAATGGAACATAGAGCTGTCGGATCAAATTCAACATTAAGTCACCAAGGTTTGGAACTACCCTCAAGGTAGTTCAATAGTTCAATGGGAACATAAGAACAAGTGTCTACCGACTCTTTATTTACAAGAATACCATGAATAATGGTAGCGTATTGTCAGTGAAATGTCTCACTTGTGTTCCAGTTTTTGAGGCATTCTATCAAGATTGTAATTTTAATCAGATACCTTCAGCACTATAGGAGGTGAAAAACTTTAAATCATACTTCAATGAGTATCTAGGTGCAGTTGTGGTCACGTTTTTTTCTAGGTCGTGTAAAAATTGAAAGCCTGTCATTAGAGCATAATTCATGAAATATTCTTTCCGAGAGTTTCCCAGTTTTTATTTTTAAACCTTTCCTTTCTTTGTACCACGAGTATTTTTCATATGTTGATGTGCATTCAGGCAAAGCTGGTTTTTGAGTATTTTTCATATTGTATTTTATCAACTCAATCAACATTTTTGGGTTGAATACTATTGGAGCTCAAATTGAAATAAAAAGGTAATTATGCATGAAACATGCATGAGTTTCTGCAATTGACTCAACGATTCTCGTCAAACTTTCTTGTTTGATGACTATTGTTTATCAATATTTCTTGTTTCATGACTATTGTTTAAATATTGATATGTTTAATATCTACCGAAAATATTTGATGAGATACTGCTCATATTTTTTCATTGCTGCAGCTTTTGTGAAAATAGTTGATGAGATACTGCTCATATTTTGATGACATTGTTGTTAAACATACTGATACAAATATCTTTGAACACAGTTGATGGAATATTATACAAATATCTTCGAAAGCAGTTGATGGGATATTGCTCATAATTTTTCATCGCTGCACCCTTTGTGTTTTGTTTTTGATGGACTTGCTGTTTTTGTTTGATGATTAATGTGTTTTTGTTTGATGATTATTGTTTAAAGATACAGATATATCTACTGAAAATAGTTAAAGATATGGATATATATTGATATGTTTAATATCTACTGAAGCTCATATTTTTTCATTGCTGCAGTTTTTGTGAAAATAGTTGATGAGATACTGCTCATATTTTGATGACATTGTTATTGTTTGGTGAATATCGTTTAAACATAATGATACAAATATCTTTGAACACAGTTGATGGAATATTATAAAAATATCTTCGAAAGCATAATGATACAAATATCTTTGAACACAGTTGATGGAATATTATAAAAATATCTTCGAAAGCAGTTGATGGGATATTGCTCATAATTTTTTTGAACACAGTTGATGGAATATTATAAAAATATCTTCGAAAGCAGTTGATGGGATATTGCTCATATCTTCGAAAGCAGTTGATGGGATATTGCTCATAATTTTTTTGAACACAGTTGATGGAATATTATAAAAATATCTTCGAAAGCAGTTGATGGGATATTGCTCATAATTTTTCATCGCTGCACCCTTTGTGTTTTGTTTTTGATGGACTTGCTGTTTTGTTTGATGATTATTGTTTAAAGATACAGATATATCTACTGAAAATAGTTATAGATATGGATATATCTACTGAAAATAGTTGATGAGATACTGCTCATATTTTTTCATTGCTGCAGCCTGTGTGAAATAGTTGATTTTTTCATTACTGCAGCCTTTGTGAAAATAGTTGATGAGATACTGCTCATATTTTTTCATTGCTGCAGCCTGTGTGAAAATAGTTGATTTTTTCATTGTTGCAGCCTTTGTGAAAATAGTTGATGAGATACTGCTCACATGCTCGTATTGTGATGACATTGTTGTTATTGTTTGGTGAATATCATTTAAACATAATGATACAAATATCTTTGAAAACAGTTGATGGGATATTGCTCATAATGATACAAATATCTTCGAAAACAGCTGATGGGATATTGCTCATAATGATACAAATATCTTCGAAAGCAGTTGATGGGATATTGCTCATAATTTTTGATCGCTGCACCCTTTGTGTTTTGCACCCTTTGTGTTTTGTTTTTGATGGGCTTGCTGTTTTTGTTTGATGATTATTGTTTAAAGATATGGATACAAATATCTTTCCGTTGATGGGATAATCTTTCAGTTGATGGGATAATGCTCTTATTTTGATTATTGTTTAAAGATATGGATACAAATATCCTATTTTGATTATTCTTATTCTTTAAAGATATAAGATAATGGTCCTATTTTGATAATTGTTTAAAGATATGGATACAAATATCTTTCAGTTGGGATAAATATCTTGGATAATGTTCCTATGTTTAAAGATATGGATACAAATATCTTTCAGTTGGGATAAATATCTTGGATAATGCTCCTATTTTTTCATGGCTGCAGCCTTTGGCATTGGTTTTGATGGAGAGATCCTTCCTTTGGAAGTTGTAATTTTGATAGGAGGCTTCACTTATGCCATCGGTAGTTGCCAAAGGTTTTATTGCATATTCTATTATTCTATTATTATTAGAACACACAACTTTGTTTTTGACACACTCCAAATGGATATAATACCAAATTAATGTCGTTGTCCTCAATGTGGATGCTTTTAGAGGTTTAGACGCATAATCGTAATTAATTTCTTTTAGAGGTTTAAACACAATCTTAATTGGTGAAACATTGATTACTTATTGATAGAGTTTAACAATGAAATTCTTCTAAATGTATGGAAAAGAAAAATTAAATTGATCATGAATGAATGCTTTCAAATCATTCATAATATTTCACCGACATCAATGTCATTTCATTGGGATATATTCATAACATTTCATTTGGGATATATTCATAACCCTCACACGAAGGTTCCTTCTTTTTCATGAAAAAGAAATATCCATGCAAGTTCTTAAAATATTGAAAGTTGAGTTGTTTCATTGTCCTTAGTCACATTTTACCTTTTATTGGATGCCCTAAGAGGTTTAGATGCATGATGTTGAGGTTTAGATGCATGATGTTAAACACATGATCTTATGTCACCTTTACCTTTTATTGGATGCTCTAAGAGGTTTAGACGCATGATCTTAAACGCATGATATTAATTGATGAAACATTGATTACTTATTGATAATGCTATGCTTTCAACTCATATTTAATTGACATTGATTTTCATTTCATTGGGATATTATTCATAACCCACAGAGGGGGCTTTTTTTTTGTGAAAACAAAATATCCATACAAGTTTTAGACAATCGAAAGTTGGATTTTGAGAGTTGAGTTCTCCTCAGTGACCGATGCTCTTAGAGTTTTAGACAGATGAGCTTAATTGATGAAACATTGATTACTTATTAATAAGGCTATGCTTTCTAACTCATAGGATTTTCATTTCATGGAATATTATTCATAACTCTTAAGAGTAAGGGGCTTCCTTTTTCATTAAAACAAAAAAAAAATCCAAACAAAGTGGAAAACTTGATTTAAAGATAATTGTTTCAATGCAAGGGATTGCAAATTTAAGTGCTTGCACATGATGGATAGAACACCACATAATAAAAAGATAAAATCATCCATGTTTGCTTGTGCTATGCAAATACAATTTGTCAGTGTGTAATCATGGTTTTTATTAAATATTTCTTTTCTCCATTATATTTAAATAAGACATTGAACATCTAGAGAAATTGAGGTATGTGCAAGGGAATTATATGAGCTTGAGTGCTAATTAGTAGCCATGAATTTCAGTGATTTTCATGAAAAATCACAAAAAGTTCTTGAATGCGAAGAGCAAGCTCTATTGGAATACCTAGGTGTACTCTAAATGTGTCTCCAATGAGAGGTCAACTTGTTTGAAGTATGGACATTGAAAGATGTTGATAGTAAGGTGATGGCTATTATGTACTTTAAATGTCTCTCCAATGAGAGTTCAACTTGTTTGAAATATGGACATTGGAAGATGTTGATAGTAAGGTAATGATTATTAAAGCCAAGAATAATTGGAGAAAGAAGCTAAACCCATTTAGAACAAGTCGCATATTAATTCACAAGTTGCATATTAATTCAAAAGCAAAAGGGCAAATTACTAGTTGTCTATGCCATCACACATGGCCATCAGATTTCCACCACGTGACATTTTGTGGATGGTCCCAATTTGGCCGTCGGATTTTTGCCACGTGGCATTTTGTGGACAGCCCAGATCTAGTCGTCGGATTTTCACGTGGCATCTTGTGGACGACCAAATCTAATTGTCGGATTTTTGCCATGTGGCATTCTGTGTACAATCCAGATTTGGCCATCAAATTTTTGCGATGTGGCGTTCTGTGGACGGTCTATATTTGGCTGTCGAATTTTCGCCCCATGGCATTCTATGGACGTCCCAAATTTGGCCTCAGAGTTCCGCCGCGTGGCATTCTATGGACAGTTCGGATTTTGCCACATGGAATTTTGTGGATGGCCCAGGTATGGCCGTCGGATTTCCACAATGTGGCATTCTGTGGATGGTTCAAATCTCGTCGTTAGATTGCCACCACATGGCAAGCCATGAACAACCCAGATCTGGCTATCTATTTCTGCCACATGGCACACCATGGATAGTCTAGCTCTGGCTGTCGGATTTCCACCACGTGGCATTCTGTGGATGGTCCAAATCTGGCCATCAGATTGTCGCCACATGGTAGGCCATGAACAACTCAGATCTGGCCATCTATTTCTGCCATGTGGCACTTTGTGGACGACCCAGATCTGGTTGTCGGATTTACACCACGTGGCATTTCGTGGATGGTTCAAATCTGGTCGTCGGATTTCCACCACGTGGCATTTTGTGGATGGTTCAAATCTGGCCTTCAGATTGCCGCCACATGGCAGGCCACGAACAACCCAGATTTGGTCATCTATTTCCGCCACGTGGCATGCCATGGATAGTCCAGATATGGCCGTCGGATTTCCACCGGGTGGTGTGGACGGTCCAAGTCTGTCTATTGGATTTTCTACCACGTGGTGTGGACAGTCCAGATTTCCACCACGTCCACCACGTGGCATTCTGTGGACGGTCCAGATTTGGCCGTCAGATTTTCGCCACATGGCAGGCCATGAACAACCTTGGCCATCTATTTCCACCACGTGGCACACCATGGACAATCCAAATCTGGTCGTCGCATTTTCACCACGTGGCATTGTGAGGTCCAGATCTGGCCATGGACGGTCCAGATCTGTCCGTCGGATTTTCCACCACGTGGTGTGGATGGTCCAGATCTGTCTGCCGGATTTCCACCATGTGGCATTCTGTGGACAGTCCAGATCTGGCCGTCAGATTTCCGCCACATGGCAGGCCATGAACAACCCAGATCTGGCCATCTATTTCCGCTACGTGGCACACCATGGACAATCCAGATATGGCCTCTATCTGTCAGATTGCTGCCACATGGCAGGCCATGAACAACCCAAATTTGGCCATCTATGTCAGATTGTCGCCACATGGCAAGTCATGAACAACCCAAATCTGGCCATCTATTTCTGCCACGTGGCACGCCATGAAAAATCCCATGAACAACTCAGATCTGGGCATTTATTTATGCCACGTGGCTCGCCGCCACATGGCAGGCCATGAACAACCCAAATCTGGCCCTCTGTTTCTGCCACATGGCACACCATGGAAAATCCCATGAACAACTCAGATCTGGGCATTTATTTCTGCCACGTGGCCATGAACAACCCAGATCTAGCCATCTATTTCTGCCACATGGCACGCCATGGAAAATCCCATGAACAACTCAGATCTGGGCATTTATTTCTGCCACAACGCTAGGCATTTATTTCTGCCACGTGGCACGCCATGGACAATCCCATGAACAACCCAGAACAACTCAGATCTGGGCATTTATTTCTGCCACGTGGCACGCCATGGACAATCCCATGAACAACCCAGATCTGGCCATCTATTTCTGCCACGTGGCACGCCATGGACAATCCCATGAACAACCCAGATCTAGCCATCTATTTCTGCCATGTGGCTCGCCATGGACAATCCCATGACTAACCCAAATCTGGCCATCTATTTCTGCCATTTATTTCTGCCACGTGGCACGCCATGGACAATCCCATGAACAACCCAGATCTGGCCATCTATTTCTGCCACGTGGCACGCCATGGACAATCCCATGAACAACCCAGATCTAGCCATCTATTTCTGCCATGTGGCTCGCCATGGACAATCCCATGACTAACCCAAATCTGGCCATCTATTTCTGCCATTTATTTCTGCCACGTGGCACGCCATGGACAATCCCATGAACAACCCAGAACAACTCAGATCTGGGCATTTATTTCTGCCACAGCTCTGGGCATTTATTTCTGTCACGTGGCACGCCATGGACAATCCCATGAACAACCCAGATCTGGCCATCTATTTTTGCCATGTGGCACGCCATGGACAATCCCATGAACAACCCAGATCTGGCCATCTATTTCTGCGACGTGGCACGCCATGGAAAATCCCATGAACAACCCAGATCTGGCCATCTATTTCTGCCACGTGGCACGCCATGGACAATCCCATGAACAACCCAGATCTGGCCATCTATTTCTGCCACGTGGCTCGCCATGGACAATCTCTGGGCATTTATTTCTGTGACGTGGCACACCATGGACAATCCCATGAACAACCCAGATCTGGCCATCTATTTCTGCCACGTGGCACGCCATGGACAATCCCATGAACAACCCAGATCTGGCCATCTATTTCTGCCACGTGGCACGCCATGGACAATCCCATGAACAACCCAGATCTGGGCATCTATTTCTGCCACGTGGCACGCCATGGACAATCCCATGAACAACCCAGATCTGGCCATCTATTTCTGCCACGTGGCTCGCCATGGACAATCTTTGGGCATTTATTTCTGTCACGTGGCACACCATGGACAATCCCATAAACAACCCAGATCTGGCCATCTATTTCTGCCACGTGGCACGCCATGGACAATCCCATGAACAACCCAGATCTGGCCATCTATTTCTGCCATGTGGCACGCCATGGATAATCCCATGAACAACCCAGATCTGGCCATCTATTTCTGCCACGTGGCTCGCCATGGACAATCTCTGGGCATTTATTTCTGTCACATGGCACACCATGGACAATCCCATGAACAACCGGCCATCCCATGAACAACCTAGATCTGGCCATCTATTTCTGCCACGTGGCACGCCAGGCCATGGCCGTCGTATTTTCACGATGTGGCATTCTGAGGTCCAGATCTGGCCTTTGGATTGCTGCCACGTGGCACACCATTGGTGGCCCAGATCTGGCCTTCTGATTTCCATTAAAGCTTTCTAGGTTTTCTTGAAATTTGGAGTTCAACTTGTGGAATGTGGGATATTATATGCCGAGGACATACGTAGACTTCATCGTTTTCTCCTTCCAGCCCTTCTGGTAAACCTGGTCTCTAATTTATTAGATCAATGTTCGTAATATTGTTGAGTATTTCTTGCTGTGGTCGCAGGTGCACAGTGATCGCAGGTAAATTGGATGCCAAATTTACAATGGCGACAAAGTTTGGCAGGTTACCTGTACATGGTTTTCATGTGAAGTAGATGTTTCTTTGGAAATCATGAACTCAGTTTATGGCAGTCTGCAGCAACGGGAACTTTAATTGGGTGCGTTAATTGTTTTCATGTGTTTAATGCAAAGGCGTTTTCATGCATATTTGAACTGCAATTCCTTAGGACTGTTAATGGCAGCTCCTTCGTTTCCAATATGATTCATGGAGAGAGCTGCGATTGTATATGGATAAATGACATTTAAAATTACAGTTGCTTCACATGGTGTCAAACATTATGGCGGCCGTTGTCAATACTGAGTCCCGTATTGTATTATCAATCGCGCGCCCCAACCAACAACTAAGACGGTCATGTACAACCCTAATCTCTTTACTCAGATTACAGATTGGGAGACGGTCATGTGCAACCCTAATCTCTGTGAAGAGCTTGAATGGGTATTGTGTCCGCCGCAGCGCCTCGGACAGACCTGCAACCTGACCTGCTTCGGTTGCTGTCTACCGCCGCAGCGCGTCAGATTCTGTTGTGCTTCGGCTGTTGCAGATAAATGGATAACATAACAGCTTATGCGCCCATGGGTTTATATAGTTATAATTTGATAGTTTATAAACTGATAATAAACGGGCTTATAAGATTATACGCTCATATACTTATAAATTGATAAGCTCATGTTTTTATAAACTGATACGCTTGCATGCTTATAGTTTGATAAGTTTATTGGCTTATGTTTTTATAAACTGATACGCTGCCATGCTTATAGTTTGATAAGTTTATTGGCTTATAAAATTATAAGTACTTCTGTTTATAAGATGATAAGCGTAGATGCTTATAAAATGATAAGTTTATGTGATTATAAACAGATAAGAACTCGTACTTATAGGATGATACGCAAATCTGCTTATAGACAGATAAGCACGAGAACTGATAATATTATAAGCTCCTCTGCTAATAAAATGATACGCATACGTGCCTATAATTTGATAAGTTTTTCGGCTTATAAGATTATAAGCTGATTTGGTTATGAACTGATAAGCGAGATTGCTTATAAAAGGATAAGTTTTGTTACTTATAATTTGATAAGCCATTTGACTTATAATATGATACGCTCAAGCGCTTATAAAAGGATAGGTTTACGTACTTATAATTTGATAAGCCTTGGGCTTATAATATGATACGCTTATATGCTTATAAAAGGATAAGTCTACTTACTTATAATTTGATAAGCCTTTGGACTTTTAATATGATAGGCGTATATGCTTATAAGAAGATAAGCCCAAAAACTTATAATATTATAAGCTCGTCTGTTTATAAATTGATAGGCCTATCAAGTTATAAGACGATAAGTATATCTGTTTATAAACTTATAAACGGATACGCATATAAACTGATAAGCTTGCGAGCAGATAAGCCCATATGGCGGCTGAGAAGCTCCCATTTGTCACAAATCGGACGGCCAGATCTGGCGGCTGAACGACGGCCACTTGTCATCTATGCGCTGGTAATATCTGGTGGCTGAGAGGCTGCCACTTGTCACAGATCAGACAGCGTGATCTGAGTGCTGAGAGGCTGCCACTTGTCACATATCCGTCGGTCAGATCTAGCAGTTGAGAGGCTGCCACTTGTCACAGATTGGACGGCCAGATCTGAGCGTTTAGAGGCCGCCACTTGTCAGCTATCCGTTGGTTAGATCAAGGGCTGAGAGGCTGCCACTTGTCGCAGATCCGATGGCCAGATAAGAAAGATTCTGACGGCTGAGAGGTTGCCACTTGTCACGTAACGCACTGTCAGATCTGCGGTTGAGAGGCTGTCACTTGTCACTGATCAGACGGCCAGATCTGGCGGCTAAAAGACCGCCACTTGTCATCTATCCGACAGTCAGATCTGGCAATTGAGAGCCTGCCACTTGTCACAGACCAGACGGCCAGATCTGGCGGCTGAGAGGCCGCTCGCGCATCGGTTCGCCAGATCGAACGGGCGAGAAGCCACCACTGTTCAGCCATTCGGGCGCCAGGCCAGATCTCGCAGTTGACAGGCCGCCTCGTGGTAAATCAGTCGTCCAAATCTACGTAAATTCTATGCTGGGCCAACTTCGCATTGTTGGGAAGGGGATCTACAAATCGTTCGGCACTGAATCGTCACACTCAGAATCGGTTTCCCCTTTCTTTACACCCACTACATGTGTAGACCCGCAGGGTATTATTATACAGTCAGAGCGCATGCCCATGGCGGACAGGCTTTAACAATTCTGCAGGCTCTCCCTTTTGGCGGGCAGGTTCTAACAATTCTGCAATCTCTCCCTCTTGGCGTGCAGGCACTCCGTTAGTTACAGTCAGAGCACATGCCCATGCCCATGGCGGGCAGGCTACAAACACTCAGACAATCTATTGGAAACCCTAGTTTTTTTTGGGTTTTTGTTTTCTTTTTATTTTCATTTCATTTCAGGATAAGTCTCAGGCAGAGTGTCTCTTTTACCAAATATATACAAGTTTTTCAGTACTTGAATGAAATGGATAAAATTATTCTCACTCCGTAAAGGGATTTAAACCCTTCCGTGGGTATGAGGATTTAAACCCAAGAAAAGAACCAGGCTCTGGTAGGAGCCGAGCCAGAGCCTGGTCCTTTTCTTGGGTTCCCGTATTTCGGCCACCCATTTGCCCCACGTCCGCTGCCTCACGCCCCTGTACTCGCAGGTCGCGTTCTCAGGACCTCCCTTGCCTCTGGTAGGTCCTTTCTTCCAGGCCTTGGTGCCCACCTTGGTGCCCCTTCTCATGTCAAATCTTCTGTCGGGGCTCGTCCTCTTCTCCATCACTACGACCCGTTCAAATATCCACAGTTTGTAACTCTTCCACAAAAAATGTCAAAAATGTCACAGTTATGTGGAATTTAGAGAATTCACGTGGAGACTCATAAAGCTGAAGTGGGCGTTATAGGCCGTTGAAATTGATCCGTTTCGCTAGTCATATATTAATGCCCATTATTTATTTATTTATTTGTAACTGGCCTTTCCCGTGGGTATGAAGCTTTTTGCCCTACCAATTAACAAAGTCCGTCTCTACTTACCAACTAACCTGCTTCACTGACTAGGCACCTGGACACTGATTCGCTTTATCGGTAAAATAATACGACATCTTCAATGTGTTATCATCTAGATCTTAATATTTATCCGAGACCATAGCAACGCCTAATTAAACCTATTTAATCTGTATCTATACTAACTTTGAGCAGTTTCTGCTGAGGTATTTTGCTATATTCTGCCTAAGCCATTGGATCTTTTGGCCAACTTCGCATTGTTGGGAAGGGCATCTACGAATCGTTTGGCACTGAACCGTCACACTCAGAATCGGTTTCCCCTTTCTTTACACCCACTACATGTGTAGACCGCCGGGTATTATACAGTCACAGCGCATGCTCATGGCGGATAGGCTTTAACGATTCTGTAGGCTCTCCTTTTTGGCGAGCAGGTTCTAACAATTCTGCAATCTCTCCGTTAGTTACAATGTTTTGTTTTTTTTAATTTAATTAAATTTAATAGATTTGAAAAAAATAAATTTTTCATAAAGCTTATTTTATTCCAATAGGTTATCCTATAAAAAATGATTTTTTCATAAAGCTCACCATTTTTCAATAGGTTATCCTATAAAAAATGATTTTTTCATAAAGCTCACCATCTTCCATTAGGTTACCTATGTTGCCACATTTCTGCAACATTCTCGTGGTAAATTAAGTTTTTTTCAAGTAGAACTTTTCAAATTTTCAAGGCACTGTAGAATAGATAATTTGATGGATGTTCCAATGGATGTCTTTGGTTTTGTAGTCACCTTCCATTGTCTACTACATTATCAACTATGAGTGACATATCATTGAGCTTAACCTCACTAATGTTAAGTAGTCCTTTTGCCATCAACGTAACAAATATATGTGCTATTGGCATGCCCTTTGGATGATAACTTTTCCTCTAATGATACTTCTAGTGGTCCAAGTGGAATTGGCACATAAGACATGAGTCCAAATGGGGCAATTGGTGGTGTAATTGATTCTTTTAAATCACTCTCTCAATTGTCAATTACACCTTACTGCATATTTAACTCACCTTACCCCAATTCAATTAATGTCATCCTTTGGTGGCGTAACTGATTCTTTTAAATCACTCTCTCAGTTGTCTAATGTCTTCATTATGGTGTAATTGATTTTTTAAATCACTCTCTCAAATGTGTAATTCCATCCTTTGGTGGTGCAATTGATTCTTTTAAATCACTCTCTCGGTTGTCAATTACAATTTACTGTATATTTAACTCACCTTACCCCAATTCAACTAATTCCTTTAAATCACACTCTCGGGTGTCAATTACAATTTACTGCATATTTAACTCACCTTACCCCAATTCAACTAATTCCATCCTTGAGAGTGACTTTTAAGCATCTTTTGTCTCATCATTCTTAGCATTCCTTCACTTATTGGACCTAGTCATTTATGAAACAATATGATTGTGTTGCTTTTTAAGTGGTAGTGGTAGTGGGTCACTTGAATAAAAAATTTGCACTAATAAAGCTTGTAATTTATGTAAGATAGTTCATAATCAAACAAGTTAATATAATAAATTGAGAGATGGATTGAAATATAATAAATTGACAAATAGATTGAAAATTGCTAGCATCGTAATCTTCTTCATTTGCATTGAGATGTGAAACAACTACATTAGGTTCATCTATTGTTTAATTATATCAATCTTAGTGGCTAGTGCAAATCCTTGTCAGTGTCGACTCATGGATTTATCTAGGCTTCAAGTACTTGTACTCACAACGACTTTGTCAATCTATTACTTGGATTGCTTGTCAATTCGCTTTGGTTGGCCAACCTTTTCAAAATATAGATAACTAGTAATTTGTATTTGTGTATTGTAGAAGCCCATGGGCCATAGGTCTCACTTCTTGATACTTGCATTAATTTTCATTCAATTTAAGAGAGAGTAGAGCAACCTCCCCTTGCAACTGGGGTTTCTCCTATAAGGGTTTCCTAGGTCATATCTTGTCTTACTATGGTTGTCGGTGATTTTGGATTTTCATCATATCTTTGTAGATATGTCTTAACAAGTTGTCTAGAGAAATATCCACAAAAATTTATGGATAATTTATTGTACTTATACTTTATACCATTTCACCTTTAACATACATATAAACCAATGAAAATATATGGATACATAAGCCTCATAACCTCCACTCACACTTAGAGAATTGACTTAGTAGCACATAAGATGATTAATGTGTTAAATTATCTTCTTAATTAATGTATATAGTGATAAAAATGAATAGTTAATAAGCATTAAATTTGTAGTAGTTAAATATTAAGAAAAATAATACTGAGGATGTTTAGGAGTCATCTAATTATTCTACGTTTTGGATTTTATGGACAAAAATTAATGATACAATTATGGAAAATGTTGTGATCTTTGGTTGTTTAAAACGTGATTTTGACTACATAAATAAATTCAACACCTTGAAAAATCCCTGGAGCACCTAGATTTTGCCTAACAAATATCTACAACATTTCTAGTAAAAATGGCAAAAAAAAAATGCACTGAAGCTCCAAAACATAGAAGAGTTAGACTAAAGCAAGATGTTTATCTATGGGTGAAGTGCAGTGTCTTCAACAATGAGTGTTTGTAAGAAATGAAATCAACATAGTCTTGACATGAAAAGTAATGCATGATGTTTCTTTTATGGCAAAAGAATTGCATTGATGATTAGCGGGATGATAAACTCACACATATGGCTTTATTATTCAATGTTGTAACTTTATAACCTTTATGTGGTGCCCATCTAAAGTAAATCATGTGTCCATTAATGAAAATACGAAAACTAGCATGCATATAATCAACCACATTGCATGCATAGCTCACCATGTGGGGCCTCATGATCATAAACATGCCACCTGGCATGCATCTAATTGGGCATGTGGTAGACATATAGTTGGTCACATGGCAGATATAACTTATCCTACCCTGTCTAATCATGGATCAATCTGATGCTTGACACTTGGTCGCTCTTAGGTCGTCTAATGCTCGACACATGGGCCATTAGTTACTTGACAATTGGCGGCTCCAAAGACATTTGATTCTTCACATAAGGAATTTTTGATGCCTCACACTTGGTGAATATAGGTATTTAGATGGCCAACATGTGAGTCGTCTAATCCCCAACACTTAGTGGCTCCACCCCATCTAATTCCTAACATGTGGGTCGTTTGATCCCTTATACTTGGCTACTCTTAGGTCATATGATGCTTCACGCATAGGCCATCTAATCCCCAACACTTGACGATTTATATATCATCCAATGCTTGCCACGTGGGTTGTTTGATCCCCAATGCTTGGCAATCCCTAATGTTTTTGATTCCTAACACAAGGCTCATCTGACCATATGTTATTATTTTCCTTAATAAATATAAATATGTATTTTTAAAAATCAATCCAAATTTATTTTAAATATCATATTACTTTATATCTTTAATTTAAATCATAAACAACCAAATGTTAATGTTTCTTTAATAATATATATAATGTTATTTTTCAACCAAATGTTTTATATATATATATATATATATATATATATATATATATCATCATCACCATCATCATCATCACCATCATCATCATCATCATCATCATTTATATAAGATTACAGGAGAAACTCCAACAAAATATCTTAGTGTCTGTGAAAATGTAAGAACCTGACAATAACAATAGAAGCTTCATTGAATTGGTGGCAAAGTCATGGAAAATGCTTGTTTTGGGCGCTGAAGAATTAGGTTCATTATATAACATAATAATTGTTAATTGTGATATAGATAACTCCATTGATAGGTGAGGGAGGCAAACCGATGTCTACATCTATGCGCTTGGCTTTTCCATCCTCCTTTCGTGCCCATCCACCTTTCACAAATCACTCTTAAATTCTCTGCATAGTTATTCTATTTCGGTGCTTTGTTTATCTTCGACTATCTGCTCTTTTGAATATCAATCTTTAATTCTTTTTGCATTTTTTATTATGTTCTCTAGCTCTCGTTGGTTTGGGCGTCTGTAAACAACAATTTAGAATTTTCCCAGCAAGTAGCCTCCCGAGCTTTGAAATCCGTGTCCCATTCCTCAACACTTTTTTTTTGTTAAAATATTTACATTATATACATGAGAATAAAATGGTTGGGAATGTCACAGATTTGATCCTTGTCTGCCTTTGCTAAATCCATAATTAAGATAAATCTATACTCTTATTTACCATCAACTTCAATAATTTAATCATAATAATTATCTATCTATATATAAACATTAAAACCATTAAAACGATTTATCACTCAAAGTATTAAGAAGACTTAGGAGGCTATTAATCCATTTATGAATTGGAAATCACAAGGATTTCAATAACAATACTCAATGTAAGGAAACTTCTTACACCAAAGATATGAGGCCCATTAGGTCCATTACTTTTCATTCGGTCAATAAATTGTAGACTACATTTCAATGTCCTCTCCTTATTCAATTCTGGTGAGAAATAATGGGCATGTCCCCTCTTAGTTTGATATAATGTTTAAACATTAAAAATGAATATAATATGTTTCGTAGGGGAGTTAGTCTTCCTATGTTATAACTTGACTTATAAGATATCTGATTAATTAGTTTGTATGGCATTTAGCTCATCTCATGAAAAAATTAAGGATGAGAGATTTGTTTAAATCCCACACCTATATAATAAATTAAAAATATTTAAAAAAAAATCCACAAGGGCCTATGTAATTTCAACCTCAACTTCACCTCAATAGGATTAATAAACGAAGAATCAAATCGTTGATGACTGCAAGAATGAAAGGGAGGACCAAGAAATCAGATCTTTTAGGATTGAGCACTTGAGTCAAATGAATTCATGTTTACCGAGCTATATCTCATATGGGCATTGTTCTAATTGGTTAATGGTTGCATACGGTCAGATGAAATGATTTTTCAGGGAGCTATCCAACAAAATAAACATCTCCTATGGTTATTTCATTCACAACACTATCAATAGCTATCAGTAGACAAATGAATTTATAGTATAGGCCAATCGATGAACTATGCAAGCGGTTGCAATATGAATATCAATTTCAATATCAATATATGTACCTTTGGCAGTGGTTACAATATCAATATCAGTATGTATGCCTTTTAAGGAAATGTGGTATAATCTAAATTGGCTTATCCCATGATGTTTACCGATAAATAAATAAAGGTAGTCTCCCCTCTATTTTCTCTCTCTATACACTCTCCACTACTCTGCTCATTTATGGGACAAAATACCCTTCAATAGAATGAAACCCATTTTCCTCCTAGTTGCTTAGTTATAACATAGCTTGGTAGCCAATTAAGGGTTAAATTTGACCTATTCAACCCCCAATTTGAATTACAAATCGACCTTTCTAGAGTTGTCTTTATAATGCCCAAATGGCTAGCCCATTTTCCATGAGTAATGGGTTGACATGGTATTCCCTCCAACAATTGTCCAATGTACTTCTTTTGGGAGATGAATATGTACTTTGGATGTTGAGTCACTTCAATGCCCTTCTAACTCCTTATATCGAGCATGTTTCTTTGCTCCTTAGGAATCATGGCATAGAAGGTGGAACCAAATACCCTGAGATGCCCCATTGAAGGAACACGACTATACCACATTCCATAAGGAGTCTTATTTTTGAGAGCATGAAATGGGCACTTTCTTTTCACATACACTACATCAACCCAAAACATCAAATTTACATTTTTTAAAACACCATGGAGCAAACCATATTCAAGATAGTCCTATTCATTCCTTTAGCTACACTATTTTGTTAAGGATTGTATGGAATGGTGGTTTGATGTTGAATCTCATGATGGAAAAGACATCTTTCAAATTCATTAGATGTATATTCTCTTCCATTATTAATATGAAGATAACCAATATGTGTTTGTATTCAATTTTGAATCCATACATGAAAATTTCCAAATTTTTCAAAAGCTTGAGATTTATCTTTCAACAAGTATGTCGAACACATCCTGATGTAATCATCAATAAATGTCATATATTTATTTCCATTATTATATGGAATATGCACGGGGCCACACAAACTAGAATTGTAATGGAAGTTTGATGTTGAATCCCATGAAGGCAAAGACATTTTTCAAATTCATTAGATGTATATTCTCTTCCATTATCAGTATGAAGAGAGCCAATATGTGTGAATCAATACATGAAAATTTCTACAAGTGTTCAAAATTTTGATATTCATCATTCAACAAGTATGTCCAACACATCTTGATGTATCATTAATAAAAGTCATCATATGTTTTTTCCTTTACAATACAGAGCATGCACGGGGCCACACAAATTAGAATGTATTAATCCAAGTTTTTTGCATCCTATGGAGGTAGAATCATGATAGGTTTGTTTTGTATGTTTTCTAAGGATACAACCATCACATTTGTGCAATTTCATAGAAATAGTAGGAAAACCAAAACACTTTTATTTTTCAATAAACAAAGGTTTTCATAATTAATATGTTCAAATATAACATGGTTGTAAATATACCTTTATCATGACATTGAGAGAAGTATGAAAAAATTAGTGCATGAGTATATGTGAGATACCTCCCTGGTTATATTGCAATTAGTTGGTCAATTTAACTTAATTGGTATAAATATCTTTATCATGCCTATATTTCAATTAGTTTGTCAAACATTAGTTTAGCTTAATTGGTATAAATATTTTTATTAACTTGCTTTCAGTTATATTGCAATTAGTTTGTTAAACATTATTGCGAATTTTAATTAATTTAATTGGTAAAAAATTACAATGTTTTTTTAATTAAAATTAAAATTTAATAGATTTGGAAAAAATGAATTTTACATAAATCTCAACATCTTTGAATAAGTTAATAAGTTATCTTATATAAAGCTCACTATCTTCCAATAAGTTATCCTATAATTTTTTTTTTTTTTCATAAAGCTCACTATATTCCATTAGGTTATCCTATAAAAAATGAATTTTTCATAAATCTCACCATCTTCCAAGAGGTTATTCTGTAAAAAATGATTTTTTCACAAAGCTCACCATCTTCCAATAAGTTACCTATGTTGCCACATTTCTGCAACATTCTTGTGGTAAATTAAGTTTTTTTTCAAGTAGAACTTCTCAAATTTTCAAGGGAACTCTAGAATAGATAATTTGATGGATGTTCCAATGGATGTGTCTTTGGTTTTGCAGTCACCTTCCATTGTCTACAAAATTATCAACTATGAGTGACATATCATTGAGCTTAACCTCACTAATGTTAAGTATTCCTTTTTCCATCAACGTAATAAATATATGTGCCATTGGCATGCCCTTTGGATGGTAACTTTTCCTCTAATGATACTTCTAGTGGTCCAAGTGGAATTGGCACATAAGACATGAGTCTAAATGGGGCAATTGGTGGTGTAATTGATTCTTCTAAATCACTCTCTCAATTGTCAATTACACCTTACTGCATATTTAACCCACCTTACCCCAATTCAATTAATTTCATCCTTTGGTGGTGTAATTGATTCTTTTAAATCACTCTCTCAGTTGTCCAATGTCATCATTTAGTGGTGTAATTATTCTTTTAAATCACTCTCTCAGTTGTCTAATGTCTTCAATTAGTGGTGTAATTGATTTTTTTAAATCATTCTCTCAAATTTGTAATGCCATCCTTTGGTGGTGCAATTGATTCTTTTAAATCACTCTCTCGGTTGTCAATTACAATTTACTGTATATTTAACTCACCTTACCCCAATTCAACTAAATTCCTTTAAATCACTCTCTTGGGTGTCAATTACAATTTACTGCATATTTAACTCACCTTACCTCAATTCAACTAATTCCATCCTTGAGGGTGACTTTTAAGCATCTTTTGTCTCATCATTCTTAGCATTCTTTACTTATTGGACCTAGCCATTTATGAAACAATATGATTGTGTTGCTTTTTAAGTGGTAGTGGTAGTGGGTCACTTGAATAAAAATTCTGCACTAATAAAGCTTGTAATTTATGTAAGATAGTTCATAATCAAACAAGTTAATATAATTAATTGAGAGATGGATTGACATATAATAAATTGACAAATACATTGAAAATTGCTAACGTCGTAATCTTCTTCATTTGCATTGAGATCTCAAACAACTACATTAGGTTCATCTATTGATTAATTGTATCAATATTAGTGGCTAGTGCAAATCCTTGTCAGTGTCGACTCGTGGATTTATCTAGGCTTCAAGTACTTGTACTCACAATGCCTTTATCAAACTATTACTTGGATTGCTTGTCAATTTGCTTAGGTTGGCCAACCTTTTCATGTCAATATAGACAACTAGTAATTTGTATTTGTGTATTGTAGAAGCCCACGGGCCATAGGTCTCACTTTTTATACTTGCATTAATTTCCCTTCAAAGAAAGAGAGAGTAGAGCAACCTCCCCTTGCAATTGGGGTTTCTCCTGTAAGGGTTTCCCAGGTCATATCTTGTGTTATTATGGTTTTGGGTGAATTTGGTTTTCATAGTGTAGATTTTGGATTTTCATTGTATCTTTGTAGATATGTCTTAACAAGTTGTCTAGAGGAATATCCACAAAAAATTATGGATAATTTATTGTACTTATACTTTATACCATTTCACCTTTAACATACATATAAACCAATGAAAATATATCCATACATAAGCCTCATAACCTCCACTCACGCTTAGAGAATTGACTTAGTAGCACATAAGATGATTAATGCGTTGAATTATCTTCTTAATTAATGTATAAAGTGATAACTTGAATAGTTAATAAACATTAAATTTGTAGTAATAAAATATTCAGAAAAATAATAATGAGGATGTTTAGGAGTCAGCTAATTATTCTACGTTTTGGATGTTTTGGACAAAATTTATGATACAATTATGGAAAATATTGTGATCTTTGGTTGTTTAAAACGAGTTTTTGACTACATAAATAAATTCAACACCCTGAAAAATCCCTGGAGCACCTAGATTGTGCCTAACAAATATCTACAAGATTTCTAGCAAAGATGGCCAAAAAAATATGAACAGAAGCTCCAAAACATAGAAGAGTTAGACTATGGCAGGATGTTTATCCTATGGGTGAAGAGCGATGTCTTCAGCAATGAGTGTTTGTAAGGAATGAAATCAACATAGTCTTGACATGAAAAGTAATGCATGATGTTTCTTTTATGGCAAAAGAATTGCATTGATGATTAGCGGGATGATAAACTCACACATATGGCTTTATTATTCAATGTTGTAACTTTATAACCTTTATGTGGTGCCCATCTAAAGTAAATCATGTGTCCATTAATGAAAATAAGAAAAGTAGCATGCATATAATCAACCAAATTGCATGCATAGCTTGCCATGTGGGGCCTCATGATCATAAACATGCCACATGGCATGCATCTATTTGGGCATGTGGTAGACATATAGTTTGTCACATGGTAGATATAACATATCCGGCCTTGTATGATCATGGAGAAATCTGATGCTTGACACTTGGTCGCTCCTAGGTCGTCTAATTCTCGACACATGAGCCATTAGTTACTTGAAAATTGGTGGCTCCCAAGACATTTGATTCTTCACATAAGGGATTTCTGATGCCTCACACTTGTTGAATATAGGTATTCAAATGACCAACATGTGAGTCGTCTAATCCCCAACACTTAGTGGCTCCACCCCATCTAATTCCGAACATGTGGGCCGTTTGATCCCTTATACTTGGCTGCTCTCAGGCCATATGATGCCTGACGCGTGGGCCATCTAATCCCCAACACTTAATGGTTTATACATCATCCAATGCTTACCACGTGGGTTGTTTGATCACTGATGCTTGACAACCCCTAGGGTGTTTGATTCCTGACACAAGGGTCATTTGACCAAATGTTCTTATTTTCCTTAATAAATATAAATATATATTTTTAAAAATCAATATAAATTTATTTTAAATATCATATTACTTTATATCTTTACTTTAAAACATAAACTACCAAATGTTAATGTTTTCTTTAATAATATATATAATATTATATATATATATATATATATATATATATATATATATATATATATATATATATATAAGATTACAGGAGAAACTCCAACAAAATATCCTAGTGCCTGTGAAAATGTAAGAACTTGACAATAACAATGGAAGCTTCATTGAATTGGTGGCAAAGTCATGGAAAACGCTTGTTTTGGGCACTGAAGAATTAGGTTCACTATATAACATAATAATTGTTAATTGTGATATAGATAACTCCATTGATAGGTGAGGGAGGCAAGGCAATGTCTACATCTCCGCGCTTGGTTTTTCCATCCTCCTTTCGTGCCCATCCACCTTTCACAAATAACTCTTAAATACTATGCACAGTTCTTCTATTTCGTTGCTTTTTTTTTATCTTCGATTATCTGCTCTTTTGCATATCAATCTTTAATTCTCTTTGCATTTTTTATTGTGTACTCTAGCTCTCGTTGGTTTGGGCCTCTGTAAGCAACAATTTAGAATTTTCCCAACAAGTAGCCTCTTGAGCTCTGAAATATGTATCCCATTCCTCAGGCCATTTTTTTGTTAAAATATTTGCATTAGACATGAGAATAAAATGGTTGGGAATGTCACATATTTGATCCTTGTCTGCCTTTGCTAAATCCATAATTAAGATAAATCTATACTATTATTTACCATCAACTTTAATAATTTAATCATAATAATTATCTATCTATATATAAACATTAAAACCATTAAAATTGTTGATCACTCAAAGTATTAAGAAGACTTGGGAGGCTATTAATCCATTTATGAATTGGAAATCACAAGGATATCAATAACAATACTCAATGTAAGGAAACTTCTTACACCAAAGATATGAGGCCCATTAGGTCCATTACTTTTCATTCGATCAATAAATTACAGACTACATTTCAATGTCCTCTCCTTATTCAATTTAGGTGAGAAATAATGGGCATGTCCCCTCTTTAGTTTGATACAATGTTTAAACATTAAAAATGAATATAATATGTTTCGGAGGGGAGTTAGTCTTCGTATGTTATAACTTGATTTATAAGATATATGATCAATTAGTTTGTATGGCATTTAGCTCATCTCATGAAAAAATTAAGGATGAGAGATTTGTTTAAATCCCACACCTATATAATAAATTAAAACTATTTAAAAAATAAATCCACAAGGTCCTATGTAATTTCAACCTCAACTTCACCTCAATAGGATTACTAAATGAAGAATCAAATCCTTGATGACTGCAAGAAAGCAAGGGAGGACCAAGAAATCAGATCTTTTAGGATCTGAGCATTTGAGTCCAATGAATTCATGTTCACCGAGCTATATCTCATATGGGCATTGTTCTAATTGGTTAATGGTTGCATTCGATCAGATGAAATGATTTTTTAGGGAGCTATCCAACAAAATAAACATCTCCTATGGTTATTTCATTCACAACACTATCAATAGCTATCAGTAGACAAATGAATTTATAGTATAGGCCAATACGACAAACTATGGCAGCGGTTGCAATATGAATATCAATTTCAATATCAATATATATACCTTTGGTAGTGGTTACAATATCAATATCAGTGTGTATGCCTTTTAAGAAAATTGGTATGATCTAAATTGAATTAACCCGTGATGTTTACCAATAAATAAATAAACGTAGTATTCCCTCTATTTTCCCTCTCTCTATACACTCTCAACTACTCTGTTCATTTATGGGCAAAATACCCTTGAATAGAATGTAACCCCTTTTCCTCCTAGTTGCTTAGTTATAACATAGCCTGGTAGCCAATTAAGGGTTAAATTTGAAACATTCAACCCCCAATTTGAATTCCAAATCGACCCTTCTAGAGTTGTCTTTATAATGCCCAAATGGCTAGCCCATTTTGCATGAGTAATGGGGTTGACATGGTATTCCCTCCAACAATTGTCCAACATACTTATTTGGGGAGATGAATATGTACTTTGGATGTTGAGTCACTTCAATGCCCTTCTAACTCCTTATATCAAGCATGTTTCTTTGCTCCTTAGGAATCGAGGCATAGAAGGTGGAACTAAATACCCTGAGATGCCCCACTAAAGGAACACGACTATACCACATTTCATAAGGAGTCTTATTTTTAAGAGCATGAAATGGACACTTTCTTTTCACATACACTACATCTACCCAAAACATAAAATTTACATTTTTTAAAAACACCATGGAGCAAACCATATTCAAGATAGTGCTATTCATTCCTTTAGCTACACTATTTTGTTAAGGATTATATGGAATGGTGGTTTGGTGTTGAATCTCATGATGGAAAAGGCATTTTTCAAATTCATTAGATGTATATTCTCTTCCATTATTAATATGAAGATAACTAATATGTGATTGTGTTTAATTTTGAATCCATACATGAAATTTTCCAAATTTTTCAAAAGCTTGAGATTTATCTTTCAACAATTATGTCGAACACATCCTGATGTAATCATCAATAAATATCATCATATATTTATTTCCATTATTAGATGGAATATGCATGGGGCCACACAAACTAGAATTGTAATGGTGGTTTGATGTTGAATCCCATGAAGGCAAAGACATTTTTCAAATTCATTAGATGTATATTTTCTTCCATTATCTGTATGAAGAGAGCCAATATGTGTGAATCAATACATGAAAATTTCTAAAAGTGTTCAAAATTTTGATATTCATCTTTCAACAAGTATGTCCAACACATCTTGATGTATCATCAATAAAAGTCATCATATGTTTTTTTTCCATTACAATACGGAACATGCACGGGGCCACACAAATTAGAATGTATTAATCCAAGTTTTTTGCATCCTATGGAGGTAGAATCATGATAGGGTTGTTTTGTATGTTTTCTAAGGATACAACCATCACATTTGTGCAATTTCATAGGAATATTAGGAAAACCAAAAACACTTATTTTTCAATAAACAAAGGTTTTCATAATTAATATGTCCAAATATAACGTGGTTGTAAATATACCTTGATCATGACATTGAGAGAGGTATGAAAAATTTAATGCACGAGTATATGTTCATTTAAGCTTCAGTAACTTTTTATCTTCCATCCTAGTCATTGAAAACATGTTGTGTGGAGCATTCCTTATTTCTATTTTTCCATCAAAGATATGAATGGAGTAGCCTTGCTATTGAACACGCATAAAGGAAAACAAATCCATTCACATTTATGGAAGATAAACCTCATGATGTAGAAGAAAATTAATGAATCTAGGTAGTTTAAGCTAGACGGTGTCAAGTCTTGAAGGTTTGAGATTTGTTTTATCTCCAAAATTCAATATGCCATCTACATTGTCACAAAAATATTTAAAGAAGTTCTCTATAAGGTCACGTGGCATGTTGCACCTATGTCAAGTAGTAATCCATCTCTCCAAGAAGGAAATGAAGAGTGAAAGAAATACTCAATTACTCAAATATTACAATGGAAACAATGTGATGAGTAGATTCAAGTGCTTTAACTTTCACTTGTTCTAATGTTTTAATGTATCATGTCCATTTTTCTCACAAAAAATATAATGAATATCAATTCTTTTTGCTAGATTGTGAATAACCCAACTTTCTCTATAATTCTTTCTTCCATGTCCTCTTTTAGTACTATATCCTCTAGAAAAATCATGCGATTTGTTCTTCCTTTATAAGTAAGGTTTATGGACTTTCTTTTGGGGATGAGATGTTTTCTTCCTCTTTCCAAAGTATTTCTCATGTTTTAAAACTTTTTCCAGCAAAGAGTCATGTGCAATAGATTTTAATTCATCACTAGCTTATAGGGATTCAAGGTAGTGAGTGTATCTAGGGTGGAGGGTCTTAATGAAGGCTGTGAGAGGAAGTTATATCTTATCTCCAGTGGAATATATGCCATGCATGGTTGATTTGATCTTAGAAGCTAAGGACCCAGGATCATCATCCTTCAACTCTAGGTTGAAGAGCTTAACCAATAGTTATACTAGTTCTAGTTTTGAATGTGAGTCTTATCATTCCTTTAACATATTTAAAGCACAATAAGATTTTTTAATGAAGACAATATGATTATTGCTCACCTCTTAACTTACTATCACATCAATTAGGAAAAAATCCTTCTTGTATTTGTTCTTCCATATGGATAGCTCCTTGTTAGATGATGACTTGGTAGATATTGTCCTCCTCTCCTTTGCCAGTGACAACTTATTCACAAATTCCATCCCATGAATCATTAAAGATAAGTGTGTTTGACCTTTTTGGAAGACTCTTAGTACTTCTGCTTTCAAGTAGCACCATCCTGACAATAAATATGAGGGAATTCATCTTTAAACAAAGTTATGAGCTAAGGATTGTATAAACAAGAAATTTGCAATAAAAGTAATATTTGGTGGATATAATATCTCTACGATCAGTATGGACTTTTGCTTGAGTTTTAAATTTTTATAACTATTCGAAATGCACAAAAAACACGGCCATCTAGAGAGGAGCATAAGGTAAGTTTAGATAGAACTAGACCCTAACAAAATATACTTGTACAAGGTAGTAAAATGGCTTATAGAAATCCTTGTGAGATCACTTGCAGTTAGGTGGTGCATCTTCTAATGCAGTTTGAGTGTTTTGTTATGGCCAACTAGAATACCAATGTCATCAAAGTAGAAAGAATGACTTTGTCACACCATTTTTCTAATTAATGGACTTTGCAATCAATTAACAGTAGCTTGGAACCCAAAATAAAGTCTTTGGTTTCAACTAAACAAACTAGGAAGTAGTTTGTCTAATGATAACAATCTAGCAAAAAGAAAAAAACACCAAATCTTGTTCATGTTGATGGGATTATTAATGGTTCATTAGATATGAAAAATTTAATATATAATGGACATGAGAAACTTAATATTGGTGATTGAGTATTTACAAACATAAATAATGATCAATTAGATAACTTAGCAGTTGAAAAATTTCAGAACAAAAAATGTTAGCGAATCATAGAATGTAATGTTGTTTATGTTGACATGGTTTTAGGTGCATTTTACTACATTATGTAGAGGGAGGTGATATCACTGAGAAAAACATGCCATGAAAAGGATTTAAGTGCCAAAGATAAAGAGGACATGATTAAGGTGCTCTTTAGAAAGGTAGATACATTAAAAAAAATAAAGAACATGGAGGGAAACATAATACACATAGAAGGTACCACTATGTGGAGAGGAGGGAAAATGAGCCTAATGAAGAGGGTTTTGAATATCTAGAGGGAAAACATAACATGGCTAGAGTGTGAGGAGATTTCGATTAGAGAAATGGATGCAATAATGGATGGAAGAGAACAAAGACAAAGGATAATATTACATATGAATAATCATTGAGAACCAAGAGATTGGAAAAGTGCTAGAAGAACGCTAAAAATCATAAGCTCTAATACCATGTCAGGTTGAGGAATAAATCTTCTTGTGTGCATTTCATAAAGGTAATATATGCGTTAGTACAAGAGGATGAACTTTGGTTTCATCTTCCAAGATCCCATTAGCACTTCCTATATACCTATGACTCTTCGTATATCTTTACAATTTTATTTAGAAGAATATTTACAAATTTTACCTTAATCCCTAAGGATAAGGTATTTAACACATCCCCTCAAATATTCTTGTCCCTCCCTTCCTATATTTTCTAGATGGAGGGTATTAACCTCCATCAACTCCCCTTGCATATTATTCCCATCTTCCCTAATTTTTTGGATCTCATGTGACAACTTTTTCATAAAGCTTTTGGATCGTTATTTTAGTATACCTGCTTGGTTATATTGCAATTAGTTGGTCAATTTAACTTAATTGGTATAGATATATTTATCACACCTATATTGCAATTAGTGTCAAACATTAGTTTAACTTAATTTGTATGAATATCTTTATTAACTTGCTTTCGGTTATATTGCAATTAGTTTGTTAAACATTATTCTTTCCAATAGTGCAATAATCATTGTTGTAGAGAATCTTACTTACAAATAAGCACACCCTTTCATTGTGTTTATTACAACTAATGATAGATTGTGGGATAGATCACTATGGGGTTTCCCCTAGATCTTATGGATATACACCCTCCATGGTAAGAGATGAGAAAGAGGATGACAACCTCCCTGGTTCTCAATGGTTATATAGACTTAGTAGCACATAAGATGATTAATGTGTTGAATTATCTTCTTAATTATTGTATAAAGTGATAAAAATGAATAGTTAATAAACATTAAATTTATAGTAATAAAATGTTCAGAAAAATAATAATGAGGATGTTTAGGAGTCATCTAACTATTCTACGTTTTGGATTTTTTTGGACAAAATTTACTGATACAATTATGGAAAATATTGTGATATTTGGTTGTTTAAAATGTGCTTGTGGCTACATAAATAATTCAACACCCTGAAAAATCCCTGGAGCACCTAGATTTTGCCTACCAAATATCTACAGGATTTGTGGAAAAAATGGCCAAAAAATATGCACGGAAGCTCCAAAACATAGAAGAGTTAGATTATGGCAGGATGTTTATCCTATGAGTGAAGAGCGGTATCTTCAACAATGAGTGTTTGTAGGGAGTGAAATCAACATAGTCTTGACATGAAAAGTAATGCATGATGTTTCTTTTATGGCAAAAGAATTTCACTGACGATTAGCGAGATGATAAACTCATACATATGGATTTATTATTCAATGTTGTAACTTTATAACCTTTATGTGGTGCCCATCTAAAGTAAATCATGTGTCCATCAATGAAAATAGGAAAACTATCATGCATATAATCAACCACATTGCATGCATGGCTTGCCATGTGGGGCCTCATGATCATAAGCATGCCACCTGACATGCATCTAATTGGGCATGTGGTAGACATATAATTGGTCACATGGCAGATATAACCTATCCTACCTTGTCTGATCATGGATCAATATGATGCTTGACACTTGGTCGCTCCTAGGTTGTCTAATGCTCAACACATGGGCCATTAAAAGCTTGACAATTGGCGGTTCCTAAGACATTTGATTCTTCACATAAGGGATTTCCGATGCCTGACACTTGGTGATTCTATGTATTCAGATGGCTCTATTTTCTCTCTCTCTATACACTCACAACTACTCTGCTCATTTATGGGACAAAATACCCTTGAATAAAATGGAACCCATTTCCTCCTAGTTTCTTAGTTATAACATAGCCCGATAGCCAATTAAGATTTAAATTTGACCCATTCAACCCTCAATTTGAACTACAAATCGACCCTTCTAGAGTAGTATTTATCCCAAATGGCTCGCCCATTTTCCATGAGTAATGGGGTTGACATGGTATTCCCTCCAACAATTGTCCAATGTACTTCTTTTAGGAGATGAATATGTACTTTGGATGTTGAGTCACTTCATTGCCCTGCTAACTCCTTATATCGAGCATGTTTCTTTGCTCCTTAGGAACCAAGGCATAGAAGGTGGAACCAAATACCTTGAGATGCCCCACTGAAGGAACACGACTATACCACATTTCATAAGGAATCTTATTTTTAAGAGCATGAAATGGACACTTTCTTTTCACATACACTACATCAACCCAAAATATCAAATTTACATTTTTTAAAAACACCATGGAGAAAACCATATTCAAGATAGTCTTATTCATTCTTTTAGCTACACCATTTTGTTAAGGATTGTATGGAATGGCGGTTTGGTGTTGAATCCCATGATGGAAAAGACTTTTTGTTATGAAACCAGCTCACAAAAAGATAGAAAAGATAGATCAATGCCTTAGAATTCAGCCTCTTCGAGGGGGCAACCTCCTTTACATTACACAAATGAATGATTCTTTGATGATTCAAATGACAAAACCTCCTTTCTATATATAGGAGTCTAAGGAGTCACAATATAACCCAACCGACCTAACAATAATAATATAAAGGCACAAAAATAACAATGGAGGGATTCTATGGGGCACAGTAATAACAATATGGGGACAATAGGGGCACAACAATATTAATAAGGGATATAACCACAATAGTAATGGGGTAATCACTAGTATTATAGGGACCTAACATGCCCCTCTCCTTCAAAAAAGTGTTGTCCTCAACGCTTGAGTAGTTCTGGATGCTTCTGTATAAAATTCTCATCCTTCCATGTGGAATCTTCAGCGATAAGTTCTTCCACTTGATGAGATACTCCGAAATTGATCGATTTCGTAGCTGTCGAGTTCTTGTTTCTGTGATTGCTTCCAGTTCCAATATAATTTTTCCTTCCTCATCAAGTTCTGGCAATATTGTTTGAACTGGGAGCTTGTCGCCTATAACCTTCTTTAAACATGAAACATGGAAAACTGGGTGCACTCAAGAAGCTGCAGGAAGCTCCAATTTGTATGCCATAGTACCAATATTTTGCAGCACCTTGTATGGACCATAATACTTTGGTGATAATTTATTATCCTTCTTAGCTTGCTTGAGGGACATTTGTTTATATGGTTGTAGCCGTAGGAATACCCAATCACCTACATCAAAAATTCTTTCATTGTGATGTTGATCTGCCTGTTGTTTCATTCTATTTTGCGCCAACACGAGGTTATCCTTTAAGAGTTGGAGGACTTGTTGTTGATGCTCGATGTGATGTTCCATAGCTTGAACCTTAGAATTTTCTCTTAAATATGATGTGATGGATGGTGGCTGATATCCATAAAGTGCCATAAATGGGGTCATTTTTGTTGTTGTATGGAAGGAAGTGTTATACCACCATTCAGCCAGAGGCAACCATTTGACCCATTGTGTCTGTTTATCAGATACAAAGCAACGAAGATATCCTTCCAAACATTTGTTTACTATCTCAGTTTTCCCATCAGATTGAGGATGATAAGATGAGCTATGAGCTAACTAAGTACCGAGACAAGAAAATAATTCTGTCCAAAAATTTCCAGTGAAAATGGGATCTCTGTCACTTACAATAATCTTTGGTTTTCCTTGTAGCTTTTGAATTGTTTCCATAAATGCAGTAGAAACTGTACTGGGTTTAAATGGATGTGATAATGCACAAAAGTGTGCATACTTGGTAAGTTTGTCAACTACCACCATGATGACACTCTTTCCCTCAGACTTGGGTAAACCTGTGATAAAATCCATTGAAACCTCCTCCCAACGTTGGCTTGGAATGGATAAAGGTTGTAATAGACCCGGGGTCTTAATTATTTCAACTTTATTTTGTGGGAAAACCAAACATTCTGCCACAAACTTTTGAATATCCGATTTAAGGCCATCCCAAAAAAATTCCTTCTTAACCCTGTGGTAAGTTTTAAAAATCCTGAGTGCCCTCCTAAGGGAGAAGTGTGCAATTCCATAAGAATATTTTGTTTGAGTTGGGAATTTTTATAGAGGTATAAGCGATCTTTGTACCATAACGAATCATTTTTCCAGCTAAATGTATCAGATGTACTGGAATCTTGTTGTAACTTTTGAATAAGTGCTCACACTTCTTCATCATTCTTCCATTCCTCTCTTGCTTCGTTTATCCAATCTGGTTGGATAATAGAAATGGCGCACAACAATGCTTCCACATCCTCATCCTTTTTTGAGAGTGCATATGCCACCACATTTTGTTGCCCTTTTTTGTAGATGATTTCAAAGTCATAACCCAACATCTTTGTGACCCACTTTTGTTGCTCTTCAGAGGATAATCTTTGTTCTAAAAAGTATTTAAGGCTATCATGATCCATTTTTACCTTGAAGTGTCTTCCCATTAGGTAGGGTTGCCATTTCTTAAGTGCATGTAGTATTGCCAACATTTCCTTCTCATAAATGGCTTTGTGTAAAAACTTTCCCTTGATTGGACGATTTTCAAAAGCAATGGGTCTTTCATCTTGCATTAAAACAACACCAATTCCATTTCCTGAAGCATCACATTCCACAATAAAGGTTTTTGTGAAGTTCGGTGTAGCTAAGACCGGTGCTTGGCACATTGCCTCTTTAAGATGTTCGAAGGCCTTTGTTGCTTCTGGAGTCCATGAAAATGCATCTTTCTTCAATAATGTTGTTAGAGGTGCTGCTATTCTCCCATAATTTTTAACAAACTTGCAATAATACCCTGTCAACCCAAGAAATCCTCGCAGATGCTTTATGGATGTGGGGATTTTCCATTCCTTAATGGCTTTAATTTTGCTAGGGTCTACCTTAACTCCTTCATGAGATACAATATGACCCAGATATTCCACCTCTTGTACTCCAAAGAAACATTTGGATCTTTTTGCATATAATTGTTTCTCCTCCAATAGTTGTAGCACCCTGTCAACATGTTCAACATGATCCTTCCAAGACTTGCTGTAGATTAGTATATCATCAAAAAATACTAACACAAATTTTCTAAGGAAGGGTTTGAAAATGGAATTCATCAAACCTTGAAATGTAGAAGGTGCATTGGTAAGGCCAAAAGGCATGACCAAAAATTCATAATGACCCTCATGAGTTCCAAATGCTGTTTTCGGAATGTCTTCAGTCTTCATTTTGATTTGATGATATCCTGAACGAAGATCCAACTTGGTGAAGTAAATTGATCCATGCGATTCATCAATGACAGGAATGGGAAACTTATCTTTAATAGTGAGCTTGTTGAGCTCCCTATAATCCGGACACATGCTCCATGATCCATCCTTCTTGTGCACCAATACTGCTAAAGCAGAGAAAGAACTTTGACTAGGTTGAATTATACCAGCCTCTAGCATTTCTGCAACCATACGTTCAATTTCACTCTTTTGGACATAGGGATATCTGTACGGCCTCATGTTTGGAGGAACACTTCCTGGAATCATATGAATAGCATGATCATGATCATGAATAGGTGGGAGACCTTTGGGAGTCTCAAATACCTTGGAATGATTGTCCAAGACTTTTTGGAGATTTGGAGAAATAGATGATTTCGATGTGGAAACATCTAGCGAACATAATTGTGCAATTACACCTCTTTGTTCCTTTTTTAGAAGCTTTGTCGGACTGTTAGAGCTGATTATCTTTCCAGGTTTCCCTGCAATACCCCTTAATTCAACTTCCTTTCCTTCCGTAGAAAATTTCATGAAAAGTTCTTGAAAATTAAAAGCTATTGTACCCAAGGATTGTAGCCATTGGACTCCTAGTACAACATCAGCACCTCCCATTGGAATGGAAATCATTGGGCTGGTCAATACATATTCTCCCATGGATAGCTTGATATTATGGCACTTTCCAGAGCAATTTATGGTTCCTCCATTTGCAACCATCACTTGACACTCTGGTGCTGGATATAGGAAGCAATTCAATTCTTTTGCTACCTTACAATGAATACAATTGTGGGTACTTCCTGAATCAATCAACACTATTACCTTTTTCTTCTTGATTTGTCCTTCTATCTTGATGGTTTGAGGAGTGGTAATTCCCGCCAATGCATTACAAGATATGGTTGGATTCATTTCTTCTTTATCTAGGCTTTGTTCCTGCAGTATATCCTCTTCTTTTGACCTTTCTTGCTCATTTTCTTCTTCCTCTTCACAATCTATGTAGAATAATTTCTTCTCAGCACACTTATGACCTTTAGTGTATTTGCTATCACAATTGTAACAAAGCCTTTTTGCTCTTTTTTCTTCCAATTTTTGTGGTGTCAACCTTATAGGTTGTGGAAGACTAGGGGCAACAACACTTCCATCTTTATAGTTGTGAGTGGTATGCTTCCTGGTTGCCATAATTTTGCTTTCCATTTTTCTTGCTAACCTGAATGCCTTCTCTAATGAATCAGGTTCCCAAAGGCGAACATCATGTTGGATATTATCCTTTAAAGTCCCTATGAACACATCAATCCTTTGCTCCTCTGGAATATTTTTTACCCTTATGTTCAATTTTTGGAACTCTTCAATGTGCTCCATTATTGAACCCTTTTGTTTGAGACTTATCAATTGGTTAAAAAAGTGTTGCTTTTTGTATCCTCATAATGTGTTGTCAATTCTTCCGTAAAAATTGCCCAAGTGATAATTTGTTTACGAGAGCAAAGCCATTGATACCATACAAACTGATTTGGTTCCAAATATAAAGTTGCAATACGTACCTTTTGTGTGTTTTGCACATTATTGAGATCGAAAAATTGCTCCATCTGTAATATCCATGTTGCGGGATCCTTGCCATCAAACTTCCTCATATCGATTTTTGGAATATGGTGGGTCTTCGATCCAACATTAGAGTCTATGAAATCATGACTAACATTTGTTTTGTTTGCATCATGAGTTTCCTTTACTACCCTTTCACCATTTGTAAGTATTTCTTGTAGAAAATTTGTCAAATCTGTCTTCAAATATGCCATGTCTGTCTTCAAATCTGCCATGTCTCTCTTCAAATCCGTCTTCAAATCTATCTTCAAATCATCCATCTTAGCTTCCACGTCATTCATCTTAGCTTGAACGCCCTTTATCTTAGCTTCTGTTAGCTTTTGTGAGAGTGACATTTGTTGCACTTGGTCTTGTAATTTTGATATATCATGTAGCATTTCTTCCTCTTCTTCATGAGTCATGCTAAAGCTTTCATGTTGATTACTAGGTGTTTGCATTTTCTTTCCTTGGGGCATCAGTTACCGATAATAATTCTCTACTATGCCCTTTGAATTCCTTCAAAATAATTTTTCAAACCAAGCTTAAGCAAAAATTTAAAAAAATCTACACACCTTTTTTCACTTTGTAGGAGCTCGATATTGCCTCTGATGTATCTCTGTAATTTCGGATCATCCAGTTCTGAAATTGCGACTTGTAGTAGCCCTCTGTGTCCTCTTTCCAATGCCACCAATCTGATCCAAATTGGATTCTCCAAGGAAGAGTTATGCCAAATCTCCCACAGTGACCTGATTATAGACTAGTTCAGTAGAGCGAACTTGTACGACATGCCACATGTCCCTGTTTTGACCTTTGGCTCTGAAAAATATATACAAGAAACTACAGTCCATCCTCTTTCTATATCTTCTCACAAAACTTCAATCCGATGCTCAGAGAGAAAGTTATGATGATTTTCCCCAGGTCACCTGTTTGGAATGTAATTTAGGAGTTTGGAAAAAGACCAACTTCCTTAGATCATATCTCCGCAAATATACCGCGAAAAGCTCTGAAATAGGACCCAAGGTTTAGTGCGATTTCGTCTCAAATGGTTTTTTTTTCACTTCTGAAACGTCGCAGAAAAAAAGTCATAGCAAAAATTCCACGATGACCTATATGGAGCAACGAAACCCTAGAATCCAAAGCTCTTATACCAAATGTTAAGAAACCAGCTGACAAAAAGATAGAAAAGATAGATCAACACCTTAGAATTCAGCCTCTTCGAGGGGGCAACCTTCTTTACATTACACAAATGAATGATTCTTTGATGATTCAAATGAAAAAACCTCATTTCTATATATAGGAGTCTAAGGAGTCACAATATAACCCAGCCGACCTAACAATAATAATATAAAGGCATAAAAATAACAATAAAGGGATTTTATGGGGCACAATAATAACAATATGGGGACAATAGGGGCACAGTAATAAAAATATGGGGACAATAGGGGCACAACAATATTAATAAGGGATATAACTACAATAGTAATGGGGTAATCACTAGTATTATAGGGACCTAAACATTTTTCAAATTCATTAGATGTATATTCTCTTCCATTATTAATATGAAGATAACCAATATGTGATTGTGTTTAATTTTGAATCCATGCATGAAAATTTCCAAATTTTTTCAAAAGCTTGAGATTTATCTTTCAACAAGTATGTCGAACACATCCTGATGTAATCATCAATAAAATTCATCATATATTTATTTCCATTATTAGATGGAATATGCATGGGGCCACACAAACTAGAATTGTAATGGTGGTTTGATGTTGAATCCCATGATGGCAAAGACGTT